>JAKSZT010054334.1:23858913-24244865 GCA_026826555.1 Tolypeutes matacus
TGCCACTGTGCAAAGCTGCCAGTTGGCACTTGGTATTAATCCCTCGTTGCCAGGGAGGCTCATCCCTGGGAGTCATGTCCCACGTTGGGGGGAAGGTAATGCAATCATATGCTTGAGTTATGGTTCCTGTTTACTTTCCCCAAAACGTAGGTACTCGCCACTCTCCCCTTGACTCTTGTTATTTTCACTTCAGCTGTAACAGTCTTCTTTAGGCATTTAGTATATTCTGAGAGTCTTTTTTCTTCCCGGGTCTCCCTTTCTCCTATATTTTCTCTGATGAACTTTATTCATTCATCCAATATCATATTATTCATCACTTCCTCAATTAGCCCTCCCAGCTTAGATAAGTTCCATACTTTATACTCTGTAGCAACTTGTAGTTTTTTTTTTTTTTTTAATGACATTCATTCAAATTTATTTGTAGTTGTGAGATATCTCACACAGAATATTCCATGAGTACAGAACCTGCTATTTTATACATGGCTGTTTATTATATTTTCCATGCAAAAGAGGTCAAATTAAGGATTCAAAAAATACTTTTTGTTGAAGTGTTTTGCAATCAAGATGTTGGTTACTACAAACACTACTGTAGCAGACATGTACATTTAACTTTCCATATATTTTGAAAAAAAATTAAACTCTTAGATATAGAATTCCTTTGTAAAGGATCATGCATATTTCAAAATAAAATATTTGGACCAATTTATAAACTTCCACAAAAGACTGTATGAGAGTGCTTGCTTTTCTAAACCATGGCTATATTTTGGCATTATTTTGGAAATCTGATAGGGGGAGATTATATTTCATCACTGTCCTAATGAAATGTTTATGATTCGTTGTCTTCACGAATATTTTGCTTATTTAACATTTATTACTTTGTAAGTTTCTTTTTCTGGAATTTTGCCTATTGCACTTTTTATACTTTTAATTCATAGGATTAATCATTTATTTTAATATAATAATAACTGCTAATTTGAAAGTGGTGCTGCTGCAGAAAATGTCATCTATCTCAATTAATTTGAAAACTATTTCAGAAATAATGCACAGTGTATAAATAGTGTAATACATTTTAATATAATGATTTCTAATAGTGCCTAAGAAGACATTTTACAAAACCTTATAAATGCAACCATTGTGATTTACAAAGTAATAAAGAGTATAAATTCCATTTGAAAATACTAATTATATTACAAAATAAATGGATGTGTTGCTAATTGTATAATGTGGAATGGAAACCTATGAGCATGACTCAAATCATACATAAAAATTAACATTTTATTCATGTTAATGAAATCCCAATAGATTTTATAATTATAGACTTTCTAATTTCAAAAAGAAAACAAATGGAATAAAAATAAATACAAAACTACAGTATAACCTATTGTCTTACCCAAAAAATATCCAGAAATGAAATTGTTAGGTTTATTTACCCTTTATCTTTTATGAATACAGACTTTTCAAGTCTGGATGGCTGCCACTATTATGATTAAGACTGAACGTTCGCTCTCTTCATACAACATTGGTTAGATTAGGAAGTAAAATAGGAATTTCTGACAGTCGTGTCTTGGATATAATCATCCTGTTTATTTTTTCTCCATTTTCTCTCATCATATTTCTTATTTTATGTTAGAAAAAAACCCACAAATTTGTAGTTTCCTTGGTAAGGAAACAAGCATAATATGTTTTCTTGTTTTCTATTGAAAACAAGAGTAATTTAGCTTCACACCTAGATGAAAACTTGTAAAACTATAATGAATATAACTGTCTGACATAATTTTAAAATATAATGTTTTTCCAGTATCAGTTGCTATTAGATAAGAAATATTCAGAGATAGATGTGGGTTAAATAGTAAATAATTGTCATTTAAAAAGTGATTATACAATTCTAAATGCATACTGTGACTAGTAACTCTTGTTAATATATGTAAATAATTAATTCACAATACAGTTCTTTTTTTTTTTCATTCTGTTTTAACTTTTGTCTCTTTCCATTACATTCGCAATTCAGTTGGTTGATAACCTAGAATTATTTTCCTGTAACCTGTTTCTTTTTCCACAATCCATTCTCAGCCTTTAAAATATATATTGTATTTTGTCACCTCTACATAAAACTTTCTTCATGTTATCTATGAAGAAATGTCCAACATTGTGAAAATAAGAATATGAAAATAAGAACAATAACTTTGTCACAATTACTAGTAAGAGATAATTTTTTTGGCTCTTTATCTGGGAAAGTCATTTACAAAGCCATTTACAGTTAATAGCAAATGTAATCTCCTTAACCTAAATGATCTAAGGTGTATATTCAAACTGAACTTAATGCTCCAAGATTATAAGTGAAGAGTAATGATATAAATCTTTGTCACTCTAATGTCAAAGTCCATAGTTTGAAGCTATATGGCTTGTGCTTTGTAAGATTCTATAAGATTCTAAGATCTGGCATCATCTTTTCCATTTCATATCTTTTTCTAACAATCCTTAACAAACACAATGCTCCTAGATATAAACCAAGTTGTTGAATGGCAGCACACCTTTATCAAAGCTAATCATTCTGAAAAGTTTCTCCACCTTTTGTTTGTCTCATGAACTGCCTCCTTCTTTCCTTCATGCTGCTAGTGCATATTGAATAATAGAGATAGATATTTAATCTTAATTTACTGTAATTATTGTGTGCACATGAGTGTGTATGCTTTCTCCTCCGAATTAAATTATCTTGAGGCAAAAATATTTCTTAATAGTTCTATGTCCAATGTCTGGCTGCATCCATGGCATGAAGGAAACATTCAATAAATCACTGCTGAATTAATTGACTTCCATTAGACTTAATTTCAAAGAAATTTATTACAAATTACTATGCAACTGAAAAAATCCAATTATGAAAAAGTACAGTACTGCTTAAAGGAGTACATATTGTAAAGTATATATTATCAATATCTGTGCCAATATTTTCCCACTGACAGTTTATAAATATCAAAAAAGTATTTTAGATTTTTTAAATCAATAGATGTAATGTATAAAATGTTCACAATAAATCAGAACTGTTTTACAGGCTGGCAATTTGATATTATTTATGAATTCCAAAAAAAGAGATTATGATTGTAAACTGGTCTTTTCCACTGGGCATGATAGCCATTTGATTGTATTAGATTCAGCTGAGAAGTTTGATTAAATTAGGTTAAGATTAGGGCTTTGGTTAAACCTTGTCATTAGAGTACAACTCAGCATTGAGTCCCAGCCCCCTTGATAAAACAGACTCTCTCATGGACGTAGACACACAGGAGAAAAACACAAAGGACTAGAGATGACTCCATCTCCATAGATACGGCAGAGGAAGAGAGAGGAGCCTGATCATCTACAGCTTACCTTAGGGAGAGAACAGAGCAGTTGAGCCTGGAAAGAAATAAGCCCCAGTAAGAGAGATGAGCCTTATGTCAGCCATAGCTGAGATCAGAAGAAGCTGGAACCACAGAGCATTAAGAGAAAGAAGGAAGGCTGAACCCTCACAGATATCGCCAACCATCTTGCTTCAACATGTGGCAACAGAGTTTGGGGAGAAGGTAATTTTGAGTTGGACTCTTTAGGGCCCTGTGACTGTAAGCTTCTACCTCAAATAAATACCTTTTATAAAGGCCAACAGAGTTCTGGTACTTTGCATCAGCACCCCTTTGGCTGACCAATACAGCCATCCAGTATGTACAGAAAAAGCATGCACAGAAAATAGCGGAGAATTTTAAAATATGTTTAGCATCATATCTTCAGTTTATCTCACAGAAGAACACTACTAGCTGCTCTGCTGGTTTTGACACCTTATTAGCTATGTCATATTTTATTAAATACAACTTGTATAATGAAAACCTATTTTAAAATATCAATAAGTATTAAAATAGTAGTTCTACTATTCCCTTAAATATTTGTCTGGCACCTCAAGATATATTTATAACTACATATCTTTCTCTATCACTATGTACTTTATGTAAAAAATGAGGATACTCATTTTATGGGGAATAAATATCATTGAATACCAATTTTTTTAAAAATCTACAAAAAACAGCTTGAAAAGATTTCAAATATTACCCAGCGACTGGAGCCTCCCACCTACCTATGTGCCAGGTGTGCATGAAATCTAGGTGGAGCTGCAACTCCTACCCTACAGCTCAATGGACTCATCCAAGTCACCTGGTGAGGAGACAACGATGGGAAATGGCCATCCCAGGGAATGGAGAGGGCCTGCATCTGCAGGCAGGATCATCCCACTCACCATATCCATGGGATATAAGCCCTCTCTCACTTGGAGGTGGAGTGGACATCACCATCCCAGCCCCCTCAGGATTGGGGGAAGAACTATGGACTAGAGTGGACTTGATGGTATTCTCTTGTTCACATATGGTGATTCTAGCAATGCAGGAAATTATAACAATGAGGTGGAGCCAGTGGCCACTTGACACTTTAGGGGTAGGGAGGGGATGAGCAGTTGAAATACAGGGGCTTCTTTGGGAGTTGGAGGTTGTCCTGAGTACTGTTGTGGCAACGGATGTAGGCCATTTTAAATCAGCACACCCCACTCAGAACTGAGTGGAGAGAGTGTGGTCTACAGTGTGAACTGTGGTCTATGGTTGGTGGCAAGGCTCCAGGATTTGTAAGTTCATTGAGGGTGGTGGGCCACACTTGTGGGAGATGTTTGTGTGGAATGTGGTGGGAGGTGTGGGAGGTGGGCAACATGGGAATCCCAGTGGGTTCCGTGTAATATTTTGGGTAATCTAAGCACCTCTTAAAATATATGTATATATATATATAACATTTTTGTAAGCAAATACACATATATGCATATATATTTAAAAAAAAAAAAAAAAAAAATATTATCCAGAGTGAAAAATAAACAAAAACTTTTAAAACTAATAAATCAATTTAAGAGCAAAATTAATATAATCGAAATCATAAATTAATATTTTGTGTAATTTTCATAGCATAATACATTCTTAAATTATATTTTCTTTTTCTGTTGTTTTGCATTTTATTGAATGTTTTTCATATTGTGTTTTAAACATCAGTAATTTTAAGCAATACAATTTTATAGTGATACAAGTATATAAACATTTGCATCTTTAACCTTTGCACATAAATTTAGTTTTAAAAGATAATATATAAGTACATATTTATCTAGATCTTTAAAAAACTTTTAGGAAACACAGGATACATGCATTGAAATTATATTTCCTAGGCAGTACTAGAAAACTACATGGCTAAAGAATATTTGCAGATGGAAGAAGCTAGATAGATAAGCTAAACAAGATCAAATAAGCTGTTTTCAAATATGAATTGTATGAGAAAGGTGATTGTGTCTTTACCATATTTTAGTCCCTTACACTGTTTTCTAATCTATATACATACTGATATTCTTGCAAATAATACAAATTAAAAACTACTCTTACTCAGAGTGGAAATCTACAGTAAATGTACAATGCCTTGTTAATGGTTACTAGTTTAATAAAATGTTATCCAAATAGTTAATAAATTATTACTGTTAAAATTTATAGTAAGAAATGTATTAAAAACAAGAAAAAGAGTATCTCTGTTCCAAATTTAGGCCAATTCAAATGATTTACAACACAGCTTAACTCAATGTAGGGGCTGTGCTTGGTTAAATTTGGCTAACTAGACTGCATATTTCATTACATAGGCAGCCCATGGGGATCTGTTGATACTCTTTCTCAGTGGAATTCTAGGAGGCTTCTTGCATGTTTCCCACTTCTGAGGAGACGTTATCTAACAAAGGTCCATTGTTGATGCACTTACATAAAATCACCCTCCCTAGAATCCTCTTCAACCACAGCCTGCCTATCTCCACACTCACATGAAAAACTGCAAGTCATTTGTGCTTTGGTGGCTTTTTCACTGGAGACTATAAGTTAAGTTAAATTATTCAATGTAATGTTCACAATTAGGGAACATGGATTTTTCTTATTTCTATGAATTTGTGATCTTATACCTTCTTTTCATATTTATATTTGGTTCCTAAAACAGCAAAGTATAATATTTTAATTTGAATTTATTTCTTGGAAAATTACATTTTAATTGTATTTTATATTTTTACAAATTATATAAATTCTAATGGAAAGCATCAAATTTGTTTAAAATATATATTATTAACATCATCATCACCATTATGTTCATAATATACAAGATAAGTACATAGAATTCATAATGTAAGAAAAATAATTATTTGTGACATGCTACACAGTAACAATGTCAATACATGATATATAGTGCAAGACTCATTATCAGTTTCATTTTCTAAATAATCTTAAGGGACAACATTATCATCATTTTCTATCATTATTTTTTTTATCATTTCTGATTAAATGTCTCAGACATATAAAGCTTCTTGATTTGCTTAAATTCACTTTAACTTAAAACTATTTTAATTTCCCAATAAATATTTTGCTTTTCAAATTTAACTTTTATTTATATTTTTAATTTTTATTCCTTTTATATATCCCAAAGGCTTTTCAATTTTCAGCAACTAAGGTCATTAATCAGTGTTGTTAATTTCATCAAAATTACATGATACATGTGAACATATTATTAACATGTTGACTTTCATTCCTAATTTTAATTTTAAAATACATCTTTCACATAATAAAACATAAAGGAAGGGAAAGAACTGAAATTGTTACACATGGTATACCAGGATAATTATTATTTCAGTTTTCCCAAGGTAAATACTTTCTGATCTTAACTGTATTTCCCTATTTTCATGCATCCTGTTTCCCAATATCTTCACCTTTATTTAGTCACAGAGTACAAATCATGTCAGGCATTAAAGATTTAATCCCTTGGGACTCGGAAACTTTTAACACCCTATTTCCAAGCTATCATTAAAATCATTATCTGCTTATACTTCAGTGATAATTCCTTGAGTGCTGAAGCTAAGATACAAGGCTTAGGGATGAATGTAAATTCCTAGAAAAGCGTGTTCTATTAAATTATACTTTAACTATTAGACATTCAGGTAAAACTTACTTCCTTCCAAAATTTTTCTAAGCATATGGACAGCCATACAATTCACAGGAGTGTTTAAGAATTATAGAACATAAACCAGTGGCTGCATTTATTTTAGAAATGAAGAATGTAAAAATGATTATTTTGCAGTCATATTCTAACCTGGAGTATTTCAATTACCATTTAGAAAAACTCATTGGTTTAAAAATTAGATAATGGACATCCTAAATGGGGCAGCTAAGACTCTCAAATTACATTGTAACACAGCCCCTGGAGCATGAATACAATTTAAATGTAAAAAGAATGCATTATATTCATGAGCCATTTTTATTTGCAACAAGGAATTTTAATGATTTTGATCCCATTGCTACCTTTGACACTTAGCCGCTTTATAAATAACTCTCCTGGGAAACACAATATCAGAGCACTGGAAAAATGTTACTCCCTCCCAGACAATTACTTCTGAGATTAGTTCTCAGAAACAGACTCCCTTTTGACAAATCACTCATGGCTACATGATTTACTTACGTCACACCAAGCCTCCACCCTTCCAAATATATATATACATACATACATACATACACACACATACTATCTTTTTTCACTATTCAGTCATGTATGAAGCAGCATAGCATGTTTCAAAAAATCCATATAAAATAAAAGTTGAAATTTTTCCATACAATTATATTGACTTAAATCTGAAGAAAAATATGTTGCTATATCACCTACATCATAAGTATATGCATGGTAAATAGGTATTTAAGAGGAATCATAATGTAGTTGGCCAAGTTACTAAAAAATATTAGCATTTTGCCTTTTAACTTTAAACAAATGGGCATTTCTTTAAGCATCTAGCAGCTTACATTTTAAAACCAGAAGATTAGTATATAGTTGAAGTAGCCTAATTCTACTCAAAGTGTTAAACATGCACCAGCATCATCAGCATTACTTGGAGACTGTTTGAAACACATAATCTTAAAGGCTACTCCACCTACTCAATCAGAGTCTATATATTAACAAAATCTTCAGACATTTCATGTGTGCACCAAACTTTGTCAAGCACTCTACTAATGCATGCTAACTTTTTTTTGTTATTGGTGAAGCTCAATCCAAGCTCATGCCTCTATGGAATATGAATGTGTTCATGTGGTCATGGGGTGTTATCTCAGTGGGTGGAGACCTACACAATAAACAACAAAATATTAAATTCCCATCCTGAGGATTCCTGCTACATTCTCTAATACAGTGGCAAGAATCTCTAGCATACATAGGCAGTGCTTAGCAAAAGAGGACAGACCAAGACACTAGGCCCTCAGTATTAAGGTTTGTACTTATGAACCTCATTCTTGCTAAAACTGAAACTTAGCCTAGTAATATGTATTGCCTAACAGTTACCTCCTGAAAACCTCCTTGTTGCTCAAATGTGGCATCTCTCTAAGCCAGACACAGCATATAAATGCACCACCTTCCCCCTGGCCTGAGGCATGACTCCTAGGGATAAGCTTCCCTGGCCTTGAGGGATTATTACCAAGCACCAACTAGTGATGCATTTGGAAAAAGACCTTGACCAAAAAGGGGAAATATTAAATTCAAATGAGTTTCATGGTTAAGAGACATCAAAGTGAATCGAGAGATCATTCCAGAGGTTACTCTTATGCATGTCTCAGGAGGATCTCATTGACTGCCTCAGTAAACAATGCGGGAGTGTTCCTAAGGGCTCTGGGGACATCTGGACACTACAGGCAGTGCAAACAACCCCAGGAAATCGGCAGCCTGTCGGTGGGCCTTAGCTTGGAATATATGATAACCTATCTCCCGAATGTAACAGGCTCACTTATAATTTTCCTACAAATAGTTTTTCTGCCCCTTTTATTTTTTATTTTATTTTATTTGTTTTTTAGAGCTGGGAATAAGTATTGGATAGTGTGAATTTATTTATTTATTTATTTTTATTTTTTTAAAAGGTACTTAGATTATATAAATGTTACAGAAAAATATAGGGATTCCCATATGTCCCGCTCCCCACACCTCCCACACCCTCCCACATAAGCAACATCTTTCATTGTGTGGCACATCCATTGCAATTGATAAACACATCCTGGGAGTGCCCCTTTCATTTTAACCTATAATTATCACTATACCATTAAATATATGTCTCAGAGACTTAAATCTTCATATATAAGTTAAGCCCTGAATTTCAGCAGAGGTGCAGTCAACACCTACTCTCCAGTTCATCAGATTTGCTTAGGACAACTAACAAAAGGATGATGATGGACAGTTCCCATCCCCAAAAGCAGAGAATATCTACAAATGCAAGCAAGGCAGTTCCATCTATCCACCCCATGGTATTTAAGGCCCTTTTCAATCAGAAGTAGAGACATCACCATCCCAAAACACATAAAATTTTGGAATGAACACACATAAGGGGGGAATGCAACTATGGGCCTAATTATTATTATTATTATTCTAATAATGAAAGAACTTGTAACATTGATATAAATACGGTGGTCACCAGAGGTTCTGAGGGGAGGGAGAAGGAAGAATAGGTGTAACATGGGGTATTTCAGGGACATTGGAATTGATCTGCATGATATTGGAATAACGAATACAAGTCATTATACATTTTGTCAAAATTTATAAAATTGTGCGTGCCAATGCAAACCATAATGTAAACTACAGTCCATGGTTAGTAGCAATGCATCAATATTTGTTCATCAATTGTAACAAATGTACCATACTAATGAAAGATGCTATTAATAGGGGAAAATGTGAGAGGGATTACATAACTTTCATGTAATCTAAAACTTCTTTTAATATAAAGAAAAAAAAAAAAAAGAAAATGAACCCCCATTCCCAAACAACAAAAACAAAACAAGTAAGCAAACAAACAAAAGCAATCTTGCAAATGTGAAAGTGTATGTGTACGTAACAAGTTGGCTAGAACTACACAGCATAGGCTCCCTTTAGATGGAGAATTGTCTATTGAATTCATTTACATTGCCTGCTTTGTTATGTAACCTACATTTAAGTTTGAAACTCCTGATTTATAGGAAACAAGGATAATTTGCTAATTTTCTATTACCCTTAAATTTTGGCATTTAAAAAAATTATCAGCCTTGATCAGATATATTTTGTACATCCTTCTAACTCTTTAGTAAGGAGGCAGAGAAAGGATTTCTTATCACTGCCATGCAGAATGTTAATTGAAGCTCAATTAGGTGTTTGGATTGAATTAGTGAACATGAAACCAATGTCATGAAAGGTTTGAAGAACACTCATATATATTTTTTTAACACCAAGCAATATGTCTTTGCTATCTTCCCAGCATGCCTGGGTATGGAATACAGGAGAGGTCACCTAGGGTTGAGGTATAAGACAATGGGAAAAAAAAATATTCTCATGCATACTTGCAGCTGGCTGCTCCCAAGAATGTGGCACCTCCAAGGGCTGCTGGGTCACAGAACTGCCTGTTTCTTCCTGATACATTGCATTGCAGTCAGAGTCAGCACAACTGCTGAGCTGAAGCCTGGGATATGCTAGTGAACTGAAACATAAGTCTTGATTTCTAATTCTCTTGAAACTCAAATCTATACTATTACTCCCTTTATATTTTCTCCATTTCTGTTATCTTAAGCAGCTAATAAATTAGTTCTATTCTAGTTAAGGAGGACCATCTTTCTCTTAACCATTCCAATATGCACAACACTGATTAGTTGTGCATTTTCATTTTTCACTGTACATTTCATTTTTCACCATATTTTCCTTTATTGCTAAGGATTTAACAAAATTTAAAATGCTGCACTTTAAATATAGCTTAAACAAAGCAACAACTAAAGAAAATATAAATTTAAATAACCAATTACATTCTCAGATTTTTCCCAACTAATCATCAAGCATAAAAATCCCCACTAAGTTATCAGTTATATAATGAGAATTTTGTTCTTGGATTCAGCCTCCCTAATAACAAAATGTGAACATTTTGGGGAAATTTTAAAATAATCAATAAGTAAAAATAAAAACACTATAAGAGCATATGCAATAAAATTTTTTTTCTCTTTCTTATCTGTCACTGCAGTGATCTCAGCCTCCCTTTCAGAGTTATTGTGTAAATTGATTGTTTATCCTCCTAGAAAAAGTGCATGTTCAGTTTTTACATGTCACTTTGTTCAGTACAATACGTATTGTTTTGGTTTGCTTTAGATGATAGATAAGTATTAATGTCGATATGGATATATACATATAGAGGTGAATTTGTATATGTGTTTATGATTAACTCAGATATCTACTCTTTTATTTTAATGATGAATACTACTATATTCTATTTTGTATGTATTTACCAATAAGGCAGTACAGTATAGTAACTGGAGACATCAATTCAGTAGACGTAGTGAATTGGTTTTCTTCCTTGTTCCACTACTTCTTTTACATATACACACACTTTTTATTTTTTATTCTTTAAAAGATAGATTACATAAATGTTACATAAATATTGTAAGAAATTTCCATACCCCTCCTACACTTTCCCACATTAACAACGTCCTTCATTAGTGTGGTACATTTATTACAATTGATGAACACATATTGGAGAAGTGCCACCAAGTGTGGATTATAGTTTGCAATATAGTTTAAACTCTCTCCCACACAATTTTGTAAATTGTGGCAAGATATATATTGTGGCCTGTATATCTCATTGCAATGACATTCAGAAAAATTCCAATGTCTCAAAAATACCCCCATATTACACCTATTTTTCCTTCGCCCTCCCCTCAGAACCTCTGGTGGCCACTGCCTCCACATCAATGATAAAAGTTCATTCATTGCTAGAATAACAATAAGTCTGTAGTAGAATAACAGTAAATCTACTCTAGTCCATCATTCATTCACCAATCCTTAGTATTCTAGGATGGTGGTGGCAATTCCGCCTCTAATTGAGGGGGAGCTTAGATCCCATGGGGCAGATGGATGAGACTGTCTTGCTTATAGTTGTAGACTCTCTCTGTTCCATGGAATGGTCATTGTCCATCATCATTTCCTTGTTCATTGTCCTGGGTGAGTCCAGTGAACTAGAGAGTAGGTGTTGCAACTCTGTTGAGATTCAGGGCTTGACTGGCACATGGAAAGCCCAAAGATTTAAGTCTCTTCAACATAAACCTACCAACTCTAGTACTAACTATAGGTTCAAATAGAAGGGGCTGAAGAGCCATGTGTAGAGGAACCAAAACTGAATCCAACTCTGTCACACTGGGGAACATAAATTCCAAAATAGAGCCCAAGGCAATGCACCAAACTCCTGAACTGTCGGCCCTTCCTGTAGTGTCCGAATGTCTCCAGAGCTCTTAGGAGCCCCACTATGTGAGGCAATATTTACTGTGGCAGTCAATGAGATCCTGCTGAGATGTGCATAAGTGTAACCTCCGGAATGACCTTTCGGCACACTTTGAAGTCTCTTGGCCATATAAACTAATTTGTCTTTACCCTTTCCCCCTTTTGGTCAAGGTCTTTTTCCAATTGCATTAATAGATGGTGCTTGGTAGTAATCCTTAGGTGCCAGGGAGGCTCATCCCCCAGAGTCATGCCCCACACTGTTAGTGGGGAAAGTAGGGAAGGTAATGCATTTATATGTTGAGTTTGGCTTAGAGAGAGGCCACATTTTAGCAACAAAGAGGCTCTCAGGAGGTAACTCTTAGGCAACCTATAATACTAGGCTAAGTTTCAATTTCAAAAGAAAAGGTCATAATACAGTCATCAAATATCAAGGGCCAGTCAATGCCCTTGATACACTCGTCACTACACTGCACTAATCACTGCCCCTGTAATCAGGGGATTCTTGCTGTCCCATTAGATAATGTGGCAAAACTACCCAGGATGGGAACTTGGTATTCCTTCAGTTATTGTGTGGATCTCCACTCAACTTGTCAAGACCCTACAAACACTTGTTGTTCCAATACTTCTGAGCTCAGACCTTCAGCAAGCTATTTTCCTGTAGGTGCTTTGGTTTTCTAATCTGTAAATTTTGAATACTACTAAAATGAATATGAAATAGTTACTGTGAAATTAAATGAAATAATAATAATGAAGATCTAAGAAAAACAACCAAGAATCTATGCATTGCTGAAAATATTAGTTTCCTTATATTTAACTAGTTCCCTATTGATGAACAATCAATGTTTGCAATAATTAAGTGCTATAAATTGTTTTATAAGCATTTTATTATGAATGTGAATTTATGAACTTTTGTGAATATCTACTAATCTATAAAATATACAATTTCAAATATTTTTTGGTTTCAACATTCCTGTGATATCAGCAGGATAAATATCTCAGGAGAGAAACTGAGGCCCAGAGTATTTAAAAGAATAAAGTTCACAGCTAATCAGCAGAAACTATAGGATTAATAATTGAAAAGCATTATCATCACTGGGTTAGAAATCTTTCCACTTAAAAAAATATTGTTTAAACAAATCTGTTTTATTGACACATATTAATAAAGCACACAATTCATCCAAAAAATATATATATATATTTGTAGAAGTGGAATAACAACAATCATGATGGGCATTTTCATTATTCATTGATATTTCAAATGTCTCTCCAAAAGATTGTACAGTTTTACCCTGTGCTGTGTATTTTGTCTGTTTTCCTTACTTTGCCAAAAAATTAGTTGAATATATTTGCACACTCTTCTATTATCTTCTAATTTTATTTGCCCATTTTAATTGATTTTTTAAAAATTCTTTGTCATTTGTCAAAAATATCAAAAACTAAAAAATTATTCCCTTAACAGTCATATTAAATCTTTTTCTCTATTTTCAATTACTTTCTTATTTATAGGGTAATTTTCACAATAAAATACAGTTTTTTTTAGCTGTGTATATATATATATATTTTTTTCATTTGGCTTAAGGATTATGAGAATAATTTTGAAAATACTTTCATATTTTAAGATTATATTAAACTATTTTCTTATCATGTCTTCCTATATTTACATCCATTATCCACCTAAATTTATTTTGAGGTAAGGAATTTGGTAAGTCTCAAATATTTTTCACAATATTTTTCTACAGTTCCCAAACATTAATTTAACAATCCATGTGTTAGCAATTGATCAGAAAACCACCTTTATCATCTACTTATATTTCTTTGCATTAGTATTTACATATTATAGCCTATATATTGTATATTTATATATCTGGTTGAATTAACTGGTCTGCCATATAATATAATGATACCAAATATTTAAAAAGGAGGTACTTCAAAAATACATTTAAACATAGGGTAGAGCTTGTCTTATATAGCCTTTTGCTGTTTTATGAATTGGTTTGGTACTTCTTCAATGGTCATTACTCTATTATATTTTTGAAATTATTTTTTCTAGATACAATGCTAAAGAAAGAAAAGTGTTCCTTTTAAAATATATTAACATTACATTTATATAAGGTCATAAAATAATGTATAGAATTAACATCTATATAATGGTAATTATTTCATGTTTTCACAAATCTGATATGATTTCTACATATTGAAATTATATTTAAAACTTTTAAAAATATATAATTCATGGAACTGTAAGATGAAATTTAAGGTGCTCTGTTTACTTATAAACCTAACACTGATTTGTAGTGTCATTTTACCTGGAAGAAAGAAGAATATACTTGAAATGGGACACAGTTTTTCTGGAGTTTTCACTATATATTTTTAGAGAAACTACTATGTGCAACCTAAAGTCTTGTATAAGTACATGATATACAGAGATACATACTAATAAATCAAAAAATGTTTAGTGTACTCCACAGGAGAGGTGTGTGTGCAATTCTAGAGAAGTCAGCATGAAGAAAATCTACTTCTGATAGGACTTCTAGAGATGTTTAGTTTGATGGAAATGGAAAGATTGTTTTGATGCATAAAGAGAGAGTCCTTAGCCAAGGCTCAGAAAAAGGATTTTATATATGTAATATATGTATTACAGTTTGGTTGAGTAATGGGAGGAGAGGATCTGAAAACAATTCTGGGAGGACAGGTTAAAGTCAGCTTGTGAGGGACTCTACTTCCTGTGCTGAAAGAATAGTTTAAGTCTTTTTAGTGCTTGTAGGTTCCTTCCAATTCTTGAAATGCAGGAAATAAACTGATGGTATTTCCTAGTCATTAGAGTGCAGTGAACAAACCAGCTCCCAAACCTTTACAATAAAATCACTTTTTTCAAAAGCAAAAATGCCACAGGATGTACAACTTTTACAAGCTTTCAGTATTACATGACCTTTTGCTGTTTCTAAATCCAAGTTTGCTCATATTCACATTGAAACATTATTCTACAGCACACACTTACCCAGAAAGAGACTTAGAGCAAAAGCTTGTGAGTGCCACCCAGCGATGAACCCTAAGATTTTGGACCTGAAAATTTCCAGATGCCATGACATTTTTGCAACAATTACTCAAGTACTATTAGGTTTTAAATAAAACTGTCCCAATGACAGAAGGGCATAAAATAATACTGACACCTGAAATACCCATAATGTCTTGGGTAATGTCAGAGAAACAGTCTAATAAGAAAGGCAGTGCCTGTAAGAGTTCCATAATAAAATGGTAAAGGTTTATACAGGAGCATGCTACCAGATGAATGCAAGGAGATACCCACTGTATCCACAATCTAGCAGCCTCATTTCCCCTAAGATTGACATTAAATTATATGAAGAGTTTCCAGACCTTATTGCCACCTGGACAATGCCTTGTGAACAGCTCTCTACTGACCAACAAATAGTTGCTTGGTTTATGGATGATGGTTCCAAAGTGAATGGACAGCCTCATATTTGAAAGACCATTGCTCTGATTGAGCAATCTGCTCAATGACTGATTTGTATGCTGTTTTTCCCTATGCTTGGTTTTTTACTGACCCATGGGCAATGGTCTGGCCATATCGTCAGGCAGAGGGCAATTTAAAACTAGACTGATATATCTTTATGCAGCAGAGTCTAGTGGAAATCACTAGGTAAATTTGAGGAATGCATTCAAGTAGAGCATGTTGATGCCCATCAAAAGAACCCCTTTCCAAGAATGGAAAACAATTGAATCCAGGAGATATCCTTGTGTGCTACTTGAGGTAGCCACCTGGGACCAGGTAATGAGTGGACATCGGGAGTCTGCAGCAATGTAAATATGGGCTGAATATAGACATATTCCTCTTGAACCATCTGAGGTACAAAATTCCAATAATATCTATTCTGTTTGAGAACTAGAGAGACAGAGACTGCAGATGGTTATGTGGCGATTCCTGGAGGGAAGGACTTGCACTTAACTGACAAGTTAACTAATGCTGATAGCCCTGACAGATTACAAATGGGTCCTGACAGAAATAGATATTTATTCTGGATTGTATTTTGCTTCCCTAATGATAGATGCAAATGTCCAGAGTACCTAAAACAACTAATGATACAGCCCAAATTTGGACCCCATTTCTTCAGATCAAGAATGTACTACACAACCCATAATTTCTAAACACAGATTAACTGATATCCTCAGAGTAATCATTGGATAGAGAATTCAAATGGACAATTGAAAGAGTTATTGCTTAAAATGAAAGGAGATAAAGGCACAAATGGCTGTCTCACATGCTGTCACAAATGTATGCTCAATTTCAACATAAGAGGGGTCTAAGATAGGTCCCCACTAGATTAATCCCTCTGCTTTTCTAGTAGATCTGGAAATAGGGTGTGGGTGGAGATATTTGCATGACTATAAAATTCTTCCCAATATTCCTTACATCACTTCAACTTTTTTCTTATTCTCCACTACAGTGGACTCAGATAAGGGCTGCAACAATGAGTGTTAGAAGCAGAGACATTTCTAAACAAGAAATTGTAACTTGTGGTCATGATTGTCCACTAGTTCTGTGCCAATGTAACCCCATCCACCCTATATCAATGGGAGCAGATGAAGGGATAAACACTTGCTCGACTGATATCACCCTTAGAAAGGTGAAAAATTTTGGGTAAAAATAATGCAAGTAGAGAGAAGAAAAACTGAATAAATGGGTTATGCAATAGGAAATCCAAACCAGTGTCCCAACAGAAGCTTAAAGCAAGAGAATAATATTATCTCTTAACAAAATTATATCAGATTTCCAGAAGGGTGAGTCTAGGTGTTTGCTAAGACCACCCTTGCCTTTGAAAGCTGTCAAGTTTCAATGGAAGCTTCCAAATCTGTGTGATGTAATGCTGAAAAAATTCTAGTAATATGATATGATGATGAACAGGCCCAATTGTTAATGACTGATTGGGACTTTAGTAATGTGCTAGTATCTTTTGATTCTTATTTTTAAGATTGCATATACTACAAAAGATATCATTTGGGAAGAAATTCCTGGAATCTGCTCCCGACTGTGCCATTGGAACATGTAGTGCACAACTCAAAGCAGAATGATCACTTGATGATCAAATGCTTAGAATTTCTCTGGTCATAATGGACAAAAAAGAGATTATATGCCCAATGTAACCGTTGGGGAATTTGATGTAATTGTGAATTCCAAAAATATAATTGGATCATGCTTGTAAACTGATCTGTTAATCTGGGCATGATTAGGTTATGATTAGGGTTTTGAGCCCTGGCCCTTGGGGGGTGGGGAATCGAATATAAAAGGCAAGACAAAGAACAGAGTTGAAGCAGTCTTTTGAGTAGCAGCTTTGATGTTGGAAAGAAGGCCCCAGGAGAAGAGAAGCGAGCCATTCACCTGATCGTTTACAGCTGATCTTGCAGAGGAAATAGGAGCTAAGCCCGGAGAGAAATGCAGCCCTGCGAAGAGAGGAACCCAAGAAGCCTGAACCCTGGCAAATGCTGGCAGCTGTCTTGCTCTAACACGTGGCAATGGACTGTGGTGAGAGAAGAAACTTAACGCTTTACGGCCTGGTATTTGTGGACTTCTACCCCAAATAAATACCCTTTATAAAGACCAACCCATTTTTGGTATTTCACATTAGCACACCTTTGGCTGACTAATACACCCAATATGGCATGGTATGCTATGCACAAATATATATTGTCTTCTTGGATGGAAAACTATTAAATAGAATAGAAAAAAAAAAATGGGATTCTGATGGGATTAAAGAAGGAGTCATCCACATGGTGGGTTAAAATGCCCTTGGGAAACAGCCCACCCTGAGGACTTTTGACACCAACTGCAATGCAAAGTCAGGGAACAGTCTCCACATCAGGCCCTCACACCAGACACTAGCTGTATTTTGGGGGTTTCCTAGGACTGTCATACTGTAGATTAGCTGGGTATGAATTTGGGGAACACATGACAATCCTTATATACAATAATTCACTAAAACATCTCCACAGAGCTCAGGAATGGAGCACTATACTTAGAATTATAGTTTTATTACAGCAGAAGGATGCAAATTAAAATCAGCCAATGGAAGAAGCCTACTGGGAAGAGTCTAGGAGAGGTCCAAATGCAGAGTTTCTGGTTATCCTCCCTTTGGAGTCATGGACAGCATTACCTCCTTGAAGTCACTATGTGTGATAATAAACACAGAATATTGCCAACCAGGAAAGCTTACTTGAGCCTTTTACATCCAAAAATTTTACAGGGATTTAATCACATACCATGTGCCTGACCTTTAGTCTTGAATCCCTCCTGAAGGTCAAGCTAATTATCACTTTCTCTAGTAGCTGGAAATGATATGACCTGGCTCAAAGCTCCCAGCATAAATCACATTGTTAGACTGTACAAAGACCAAGGAACTCAGAAAATCAAACACACTCCTATCAGAAAGAACATCCCAGCAGCCTAGAGATCATCCCCAGGAGTCAAGGCAAAAGGCCATACCTCTCTTTTGGTAACGTTAATTCTTCACTACACAATATGTAAATTTCATATTTGTTCAAATGCAATCAATATTAGAGAGAGTGAAAAAAATTAAAAACTCTAGTAGAGAAGAGGAAATATGGTTGTGTGCAGAGCTGCTCTTTATAAACCTAGTTGTCAGGATTGATCTCCTCAAGAAGATAAAATTTAAGTTTGAGACAATGAAGATGAAGGATTTGCACATATGTAAAGCAGAAAGAAGTATGTACTAGCAGAGAGATGAGCAAGTGTAAAGACCTTAATGAAGGAGTATTTCTTCACATTTAATATATATGGCAAGGGGCCCAGAATGGCTGGGGCAGAGTGAACAGAGAGTAGGAGAGAAGCCAATGACTTAAGGAAGCTTGGTGGGAGCTATCCTGGATGCCTTGTAGGCTATCATAAGGACTTCGTATACAACTTTTAAACAAAACACCTATGATAGAAATATCGCGTCCATAGTTCTGAGTAAAATTTATTTTAAAAATTGATGAAAATGGATCTATCAAGCTATTTTTGAACAATAAAAGCATAATACATTGAAATATATGAGATATGGAAAATGAGGTGGAGCATTTGCCTGTGTACATATGTGTATGTGCATATTTCCTTTCCTAATAGTGAACATTTTGAGTTTTATATAGATGTCATTTCATTGCTGGTCTTATTTATAGTCTCACTATATACTTACATTGCTACTTCTCTTTCTTGATACTGCAAAATTTATAGTGAAAGTTGAACTAGTATAATTTTTCCCCTTCCTATTTCTCCATTCCAGCAATAACTATATATATATATATATATATATATATATATATAAGTTTAAAACATAAAAGTCTTTATAATTTAAAATAATAGTTTGAAAATCCATATTTCTTGATTTATATACATTAAAATTTATATTGCTTTAATATTAAGATGCTAATTAAGCTATTACTAGCCAAAAAATAATAGTGAATAAAACAAATAGATTATTTATTACTCACAGAACTACCAAAGATATAGATGGTAGTAGATTGAGGGAACTTGTTCCAGAAAATCATCCAAACCCGGGGTATTTCTGTCTCATTTCTCCAACATTCTTTATGGTACTATCATTGTCCACAAATCTGTAACAAACTTATCATCATGAACGAAACAGTAAAGCATAAGGAAGGGCAAAACAATACTTTAATGGGCAAGATCTATAATTTGTATACCTCATTTCTCATCACATATTTTGACCATGTCTAACTACTTAAAAGATAAGAAAAGTCTCATTTTTTTAAACTTTATTTCAACTTCAAAAAATAAAATAACAGACAAAAGGCAGCTTAAGAAATTACAGAAGCATTACTTTTTAAAAAACCTGTTCAGGCACATTTATCTTATTTCATTCTAAAAACAAACTAAATTGTGTCTCTAGTGTTCCAAAAGATGAATAAATGAGCACAGATTGGTTAAATGACATGAACAAGGTCTGTTTGTTAATGAAGAAAATGAAGGGGAAAAAAAAAACTTTTGTCATATTCCAATCTCATAAAAATTAATCCCATATTCTTTATTTTACCTTTATTTTAAACAGTCCCTAGATTATACTGTCTTTCAATTAACATTTAACCTCTCTAAACTTCCCCTTTCAGTCACAATCACATTTAGAAATCAGTAGTGTTAGATGTACTCACTACCACATATTATTATCAATTCTATCCATTTCTACATATTTACAATCAACCTTATTAAACATTCTACGTATATTCATCACCAGCTCTCCCTTCTCAAACTGCATTCTCTTTCCAAAAGTTTCTCTTTTGCAGCTTCCCACGTAGTCACCCTGATACTGATCTCAGGCATCATTCACACTCTTGATTTCACTGGCGGTAAGTTTGGAGTTGTACAGTGCAGCTCAGAGCTCTGCAGGAGTCTTCTTCAGCAGATATTTAAATTATTGTTTTCTTCTTTCATTTTACTATTTCCTGTTATCTCAGGTATTGCCTAAAATTTCTAGTCATCACTTGACATGTCTACTCGAATCTAACATTTTTATTGATTTAGTTACATTAATTTTGAGATTAAATATACTAAAATGTTGTGGTCATTTCATTGTGTTAATTGAAATTCTTCAGTGACAAAAGTTGCTTTGTAGGTTTGAAGCAGGTATTGTTTTATAACTAGAACTCAAAACATATATATAAGATTATACCTTAAGGAATTTTATATTGTGAAAACACTGGAAATAGTGAAGTTTATATTTTGTAATATATTTGGTGATTCAAAAAGTTGAAAATTGAATAAAACCATGCCTGTGTCCAAACAAAGCCAATTTCATTACATTCTCATAGGGAAACATTATAATTTTCAGAGTATTTAAAACCCCTACAAACTACCTCCTCTTTACTCTTTCTTTCCTTTTTTTTTAAGATTTATTTTATTTTTATTTATTTATTTCACCCTGCTCCTCGTTTTTTTTGTGCTCACTCGCTGTCTGATCTCTGTGCTCTGTCTGCTTGTCTTCTTTTTGCCTTTTTTTTTTTTGCGGGGGGGACCAGGAACCAAACCCAGGACCTCCCATCTGGTAGGCGGGCACTTCTTGAGCCACATCTGCTTCCCATAGTCTTTTGAATAAAAATTTCTGCTATGACATGACTATAATTGTCTTGAAACCCCAAGAAGCTGTGTTCCTTTAACTAAAATGAAAATAAAAGTGACTAGGATAGAGAGATAAATATAGATAGAAAGACAGATAGACAGATGTGTTTTATTGATTTACTGTAATACAACTCTCATGGTAAAATTTAATCTACACCATGTATTAAATTATTATTATTTTTATTGGAAATTTTAAGGCTGTTTGTAACTCAAGAATTGTGTTTTTTATTTGACTCAAGCCCTTACTTATAAACTTTGGAAAATAAGATTAAAATATAAATTAAGGCATTCTTATCATTCTAAAAGGCTATAATCCTCATGTTTCCACACTTGAAATATGTATTAAAGCTGTCATAGTTACATTTATTTTATTTTATTTATTAAAATATATTTTCATGTGCAGTATTTTGATGAAAGGAAAACTTCAGTTAAATGGTAATGGTCTTCCATAAAGATGACTGAATATAATTGGCAACCATGAATCACTTGGGCCTGAACTGATTTGAGAAATAGGCAGCTTTGTAAGTGTAAGCATCTGAAGATTTGCTCATTAAACATATTGGCATCATTTTGCCTTGTATAAGAAATATATGCAGCACTTGACAGAGTAAAATAATTGCAGGTTTTGAGTATGGCCGTCTAGAAAACTTTTACAAATAAGGTGTACTGCCATAAAAATGACAATAATATGGCTCTGTAGTAATTTATAAAAATTTGTTACAGAAACTAATAAGGAAAACAATTATTGTTCTTTAATTATAAAGCTCCTTAGAAATGAGACAACCTATTAATTAGGAGACAGGAATTCTAGCATGATTTTCACTTAATATCCAAAAAAAATATATTTTTTTGAAGCACTTTTGGGTAAACCTTCTTTCTCACAGC
This sequence comes from Tolypeutes matacus, assembly GCA_026826555.1. NCBI lineage: Eukaryota > Metazoa > Chordata > Mammalia > Cingulata > Chlamyphoridae > Tolypeutes > Tolypeutes matacus. Next base: position 23,881,265 of record JAKSZT010054334.1, read on the forward strand.
CATAAAAAGTAGCTATCATTCAGAGGTAGTTATTTTTTTTTTTTTTAAGATTTTACTGTCATAATTATCTTACACACCATTAAAAGTCTTAATTAGGCACTTGTTCTAATTTCAGTAGCAATAAATAATGTGTTTAATTTAAAAATTTTAACTCCTCCGAAACCATGTTTGTACTGTAATATGTCTGAATTACCAACTTGTCATCGAAAGTTGAGAGTCACAGAAATGTTATGTAATCTTTGAATGTGTGCCAGAGGTTTCTATTATTTCCCGATATCAATCTTCTATCTTTTACAATTACAGTATTTATTTACATTTCCCAGCCACATTTTCTGTAAGATTTTCCATGTGGCTAATGTGGCCAGTGGAATATGAACTGAAATTTATGAGAATACTTTTCAGGACTTCTATAAAAACAATTCCCACTTATCATCTTTATTCTAACCCTCTATGGGCTTCCTAGGACTGAAGAGAAGGAGAAACCATTTTTGTTCATCATCAGTTGCAAGCCCTAGCCTAGCAGACAGCTAAGATGAATTTCATAGTGGCTTCTGGGTAACGTGCCATGGTACAGCACACATCTAATGGCAGCACATGATCCCCTTTATGTTATGGAATTCACACTGTCTTACAGAAGGACTTTGATAAGCACCTGTTTTTGTTTTGTTTTGTTTTTAAATCTATGCCTTTATATGGAGATATCCATTCATCTTTTGTAAAACCATCCAAATAGTTGTTGGATTCTGGCAGAAAGTGCAAACCTAACCAAGGAACATACTGTTTTAGGTACTCTGCTGTTAAATAAAATACAATGCAGTGGGTTGGGTTAAGCAATAGGAATTTATTGGCTCATAGTTTTGATATTAGGAGAAGTCTTACATTGAGGAATCAGCAAGACAATGCTTTCTCCCCAAAGACTGTGACTTTCTGGAGTGGGCTAGCTGCCAGTAATCCTAGGTCCTTGGCTTTGCACATGACAATGCACATGGCAGTGCCTTTTCCTTTCTCCTCTGGGTTCTGTTGACTTCTGATTTCTTGCTCTTCTCATGGCTTCTCTTTCCATGTCCAATTTCCGTTCTTTTTATGGATTTCAGTCATACTGAACTAAGGTCCACCCCCATACAATTTGGTTGCAACTTAAATTTTAACACATTCAAAGTCCCTGTTTACAAATGGATTCATGTGCACAAGAGCAGGAGGTGGGTCCTGAAAATTCCTTTTGTGGAGGACGTAATTCAACCCTCAGCACATCACATTGGAGCAAGCAAACTGAGTTAATCAATGAATTTGTTTTAAGTTAATTCATCAAGGTTTCAGTGAGTCTAATTGTAAGGAATAGTACTCCATCATCAAGTAGAAGAGGTTGGTGTGAGGTTGGGCTCAAGAAGTTCTGAAGGAAAATGAAATTGCCTGAAGGAAAAGTTCAAATTGAATGTCTCTTCCTCCTTCACTGCCTTCTGTACCTACACTCACACTTGTGGCTAATTGATAAATTGCCTATTTTTATCATTATAAATTTACTCCCACATTCTCTGGTAGTATTCCATTTTTAAAATTAATTAATTAATTAATTAATTAATTTTGCTATCAATAGATCTTCATAAGCTTACCTATGCTTAGTTTTTGCAAGTTATATCTTTATCATTTGATTTTCAATTGGTCTGTATCTTTATATTTTAAGAACCAATTGTTTTTATTCACTCTAACAATAATGTTATAATAGGATATTCTGGTCCATTTATATTTAATGTAATTACTGAAATCTTTGAGTTTACATCTACTATTTTATGATTTGTTTTCTATTTGTCTCTCTGCTCTTTAATGCATGGTTTCTCCTTTTTTTTCCTTTTTCTGGAATTATAAATTATTTTCTCACCACTAAAGCCTTTTAAGGTATCTTTTTTGCACTATTTTTAGTGTTTGCTCTAGGGATTAAATTATGCATCTTTATGTTATTAAACTATACTTTGAATTAAAATTATGCTGCTTCACATATAATGTCAGACATATTGCCACAATTTTACAATAGTTAATTCCATCCATCCTTATGACTTTTTTCCTCTTTTGTCATATATTTATTTCTGCAATCATTATAAATTCTAAAATGCATGTTTACTGTTTTTCTTTAATAATGCATTGGCCAGAAAAGATGTATTATTTTCCTTTAACAATAAATTTGCATTCAATAATTTATTAAAAGAAAGATATTAGTCTTTTATTTATATGCAAATATACTTACCACATATGTAAAATGCAAGTGATATTAATGCCTACTCATGGTGTGTTTTGAAATGTAAAGATATACTTGGTCAATGGTCTGGAACATCATTTGTCACAAAGTAAGTCCTCAAATCAAAGATACCTACTACCAATATTTTTTTTCTCTTTTACTTCCTAAACAAGTTATCTTAAGTAGTTTCCTAGTTCCTGCAAAGTTATTTGCAAGCTACTGTGACTGGGATTTAACTGTTGTTACAATATAGACTCTATCTAAATTACTAATCCTCTATCACTCCTGTAAATACATTATATTGTAGCCAAAAATATACTACTATCCAATTTTTAAAAATAGCCTTTATCTTCCCTTCACAGTGCCTCTTCACATTTCTCTGAATTTGTACATTTGCCCTAAAATCACATCTATTATGTGACTACTCCAATGAGCATTTCTTCCTAATGATTCCAGTCAGAATAAATCTCATGGTGGTGGGCCTCATTTTTATCACTTGAGAACATAGTAGAGAAGTAGGGAAAGATCCCAATAGAAGCTGAACTGTTTAGAATATCTTCAGAAACTTACTGGATATTGCCTGGAATATAGTAGGTTTCATTTCTGATTCTTATTTCCAGAGATAGGAGTCTTTCCTTTTTTCTATAGATGTTCATTGATCATTATTTGTGTCATTTTGGGGGGATGTAGCATATTTAGCTTCAAATTTTACAAAATGTTGTATAATCAAGATACAAATATCTGTACCTGTACTTATATACCAGGAAACATAAAACAACAAGGAAATTCTGGAGCCCTATATGCAGGAAGTTTGGTAAAAATTTCACACTTCTCAGTTAATATTATATATAAAATAGCTTAATAATTCAAGTTTATATAAATTTACCAATACACAATACACATGGTATAAACAGGTAAGCATATTTGAGAAGGCCATTTTACATGTGACAGGATTATTGAAAAATTTTAAGCAGCATAATGATAGGATTGCTAATAATCTAATATTTAAACAATGTAAAAAGGCTTGCTATATTTTAATCCTTAAAAATGAGAAATTTTAAGGTTCAAGTACAAGTATTCACGACTGATTTTAACAGCATGGGATAGGTGGGTAGATATAGAGATCAATTTAGAACACAAACTTTAAAATTCTGGGTAAATTGTGATCTAAGGGATTGAGTAACAGCTGACTCTAGTCTAAAGAATAGTTGTACAGGTAAGAATCTCCATTTAAGGGAAATACTGAAACAGCGATAGTAGACAACAGTTATTTAGAGAAGGTCACAATATGAACTATAAAAGATATTGAAGATAAGGAGATTAATAACAGCTTCTGACTCCAAGCAGGTTAGAGTATAGAGGAAAACTTCAGACAAGTGAACAGCGATTAAAGTTGTTGAAGAGAGGTGGCAGGCTTGGCTCTTACCATCCTTGCAAAGCAGTCAGTTAAAGGGAAGATTTGCCAGGGATTTAGTGGACATGATAAATAATGAGGCTTAGTCCTTGCTAAGCTAAAAGCACTTCTTCCTCAATGTCTTCTTGTTTTATTTCCTCTATTTCTTTGTTTTGTACAAATTCAGTCCTTTTCCTATCCATGTTGTTTGAAATATAACTCATATACAACTCCTCCCCAGATCTCTTTATCCTCCTCCCTGCTTTATTTTTCTCCAGCACAACTATAAACATAAGCCCTACTAGATAATTTATCTATTTTTTGTCTCCATTTATTAATTCCATAAATAGATGGGCCTTTTTCATTTTGTTTTCCTTTAGTCCCTGGAAAGGTTGTGGTACATAGTAGGTGCTAAGCAAAATAAATATCCATTGCTGTTTGGTGAAGATGCATGATCATGATTCAGAATACTTAATGTCCAAGTCTTAGTACAAAATATAATACATGGTAATGATTGAAGAACAATTATTTTGATTGCCTACACAGCCCAAAGTGCTCTGAAAATTGTCTGATTTTCTTTTATGTCCTGTGGACATATTTGGCATAATTCTAAAACACGGGGCATGAAATAATTCATTTGTTACATTTAGTTTTCAGAACAGACAATTTCTCTTGTTGCACAGTCAGTTCCATCAATTTTGGGGGAATCAGTTCTGCCCTCTTCAACTCTGTGGAAATTAGCAGTGCTCACCTTATAATTTAAAGTAGTGCAAAACCTCAAAATACACCAACCATAAAAAGTCAGTTACAATGACTATGTACAAAGTTTAGAAGATACTAGGACAAGATATACGGTACAAATAATGTTCTCTAGTGAAGAAATATTGAGTTCTAAGACATGGCTCTAGTCACATAGAGTGAAGATCAATTTTACATGGCTCCTCTCAACAGCAGGTAAGTGTGCAGGCCCTCCCACCTCACTACCTTCAATACCATAACTGGGTGATAAATGATCTTTATCAGAAATGAGTCTCTGACAGTGCAGATGGAAGGGTCTATATCTCATTTTACAATGAAAAATTCAGTATTCTTCTTCTTCTTAAAAAAAAAAAAAAAAAAAGGACTCAAATTAAAATCGGTCTCAGAAGAAATAAAAGCTTGGCTCACCCCAATCTTCACAACTAGTATTACTAAAGTTGCCTCCCAGCCCAACGAGCACATTTATGTCAAGGAGATTATTTTAGGCCTACCAGAGAACACTACATCGATGTTACCAGCGACTACTCTCCTGCACCTCCAAGAATCTCTTCCTTCTCCGCATGTCAAATGAACTTGCTTTCTCCTTTCTCTTTCATTTTCTTTGCTTGCATTTTCTATGTCCTTTGATTTTTAATATGTACTTTTAGTCTGCTTTCTGCATAATTGCTTACCATATTAATAACAAGTTTGGAATGGATTATGTGCTGGATTATCTATCTTAGATCTGCTCATGAAAAGTGTCTTCGAGATCTTTGTTGAATCCATACTTCTAAATATAGTCTGAACAAACCCCACCCTATACCACTCAATCTACCTGGGTTTCTGGAAATATTTGATTCTGATGCTTATGTTCATATTTGAGCAAGACACAAGTCCAAATATTATGTATACATTCAGTCCATTTTTTTCATATTGTCTACCTAAAAGTACACATGTAGGTGCTTTAATGTCCAGACAGTGTAATTACCATATTCTTGTAAAAGAAGATAATCAGATATTGGGAATGTGTCACTTTTTCTTAATAAACTGATATTGGACTTGTTTTTCATTTTTTGCTGTTAAAAGTTTTAAAAAATATTCATATTCACTATTTATATTTAAGATACTTATATTTTAGAGAATTAAAAAAATATATATATTTAGTTTTAGTCTCGTAATAGATCTTTGAGTCAAAAATCATAATCTCCATTTAATAAAAAATAAGATCATAGATATTTTACATGGAATATCTCATAATTGGGAGAATATACAGGCTGCAAGTTTTATCTTTTATAGCACAAATGATGCCTTTTTATCATTTGTTTTATAATCTTCCCAAGATTTATTTAAAGGATCTTGAGGTAGATGGATGTTTTCAAGAATTCATTAAAGCAAATTGAACGTGTTTCTCTTCTTAATTTCCAAGAAGTTTCCTGATTTTTCTGAAAATGTCCCACAATCTCACTGTCATATTTTTGCAGAATTTTTCTTAGATGATTGGCCCAGGTGAAAACATTTTAATTAATATAAAGTAGCCAAATATATTCTTAAATTTTCTCATCATATCCTGGATTTGATTCTTTCTTAGTGATATTAGACTTGCCCTGTTAAAACTGAAGTTTCCTTTTCTTCTGAGGGGAGAAAGAATGAATGAGTATTATAATGAATTTCATCATGTTATATATAAAATATTGATAATAATTCTCTTGTAGGACCTCACTTGGATTTTTAAATATCTTTCTAATCTGTGTGAGTTGATACAATTAAAATACCTCCTACCTTGGCTCTTAATGCTATATGAGTAAGCAAAATAAATACTGTAGTCTGGAATTTAGAGGATTTTTCATTCAGTAAATTATTAATATTGCTGCATAATATATCACCACAAATTTAGTAGCTTACAACACCACCTATGATCTATCTATATATATATATAAAGAGAAGACTTAAGGTCTCTCAAAGTCAAAATCAAAGTGATAGCCAGGCTAAGCTCTTATCTAGAGATTTTGGGGAAGAGTCCTCTCCTAAGCTCATTAATATGGTTGCCAGAATCGAGTTCCTCATTATTATAGACTTCAGATCCCCATGTCCTTGTAGGGCTGCCAGCCGAGGTCCATTCTCTGTTCCTAGGGACTTCTCATTCCTCCTTATGTGGCCCTCTCCATCTTCAAGCTAGCAATGGTCTGTCCAGTTCTCTTCATGTTACCTTTGCACTGACTTGCTCTGCTGCCAACAGCCAGAGGAAGTTCTCTGCACTTTTAAATAAAAGGATTATTAAGATATAATACATATTTCATACCGTTCACATATTTAAGTGCATAATTTAGATGTTTTTAGTATATTCACAGAAATGTGCAATCATCATGACAATCAATATATTCATAATCCCAACTCTGCTTCATTGCTAAATTTGGTTATTAGTTTTAATAGTTTTTTTTTTTTTTAGTGGATTCCTCAGGATCTTCTATATACAAACAAGGTCATGTCATCTGCAAATAGAGGTAGATGTACTACTTTATATTCAATACAGATAACTTTCACTTATTTATTTATTTTTTTGCCTAATTGCCCTGACTAGGCAATCTAGTACAAGGCTGAATAGGAGTATGGCAGATTAAATTAGGTACTCAAAAAAAAACCCATGTCTTTAATCTTAATCTATTCTTGTACTTGTGAATCTGTTATAAATAGGACCTTTTGAAGATTTTATTTTAGTTAAGGTGTGGTCCAACTGAATAAGGTTTGACCTTAATCCAGATTACTTAGAGGCCTTTCTAATGAGAAGAAATTCATACAAAGAAAGTAAATCATGGTGAGAAGCAGAGGCTGAAAATCCATGGAACCCAGAAGAGAAGAGAGAGAATGTTGCCATGTACATCACCACGTGACAAAAAAAAAAAAAAAAAAAGGACACAAGATTACCAGCAGCCAGCCACAGAATTCTATCTGCCTCTGCTGGTTTCACTGTCAGCTGTTGGGCCCAATAATGGCTGGCTGTTTCTCTTTTGTTTCAGGTAATGCCTTGGGTCATAAATTGTTCCCACCTGATCCAATTAAATTTGGGTTTCTTTGCCGCTGAATATTTTGAGGTAGGACTTTTAGGTTTGTTCTCACCCTAGAAGGGCTCTTCTTAGCTGTCTCATTTCCTCTCTGGTAAATGAGGTGGTTTACAGTTTAGTTATTACTCTATTGGAAATACCAGCCTCCACTTAATTCCTTACCACCAATTTTTTTTGAGAGTCCTGCTAGATTTGAACTTCCATACACTGTTTCTCTCTAGTTTTTTCCTTTGAGTAAAGCTTTGCATCTCTTCTCATTTCTTTTGAACAGTCTCTCCTCATAAGCAAAATAGCTGAATGTTTGGTCCTGAGCTCTGTAGAGGTAGAGACAGAGACTTCTCTCAAAGTAAATTCCCTTGCTTTATGAAGAGGATGCCAGCATGGGGATGGAGTGCCAGTTACCTCTGGGGTGCTTGAATTCCTAACATAGAACCTCTGCCCTAAAAGTGAGCTGGGATAAAGATGATCATGGCCTCAATTTCCCATCCTGCCATGCCTGGGACAAAGCATCTGCTTTATGAATGAAGACAGGGTAGAGTAATGGAGTCTGTTTCTCAGCTACACTCATCTTCAGTCTAGCGTCTGAAACTAGGGTCTCTGGAAGATGAGAAATCCTGGTGGCCTGCCACAACAAGAGAGGTGCTGTATCCATTTCCTGGGAGATGAGGAGACAAAGAACACTGTTTTCTTGGCTTCATCTGCCTGATTGTAGCTTATGGGGCTGGGTTGGAGGAAGGTGTGTATCGGGGCTCAAGTATCTCTTCATCCTGAGATTCAGTGGATTTTTAAAATAAATCTTCATTTGTAGTATGTCTTTGGGTCAATTCCCAGAGACTTTAAATGGTTGTTTTATAACTTTCATCTATTATAATTGTTTCACTGGGGAGCAAGTCTGTGGAGGTTCTCACACTGCTATTTCATCACATGAAACTAAGAGAAACCTGTTGGCACTTTGATATTCTGTTTATAAATCTCCTTTCGAGGCTCTACTAGTTAGAACTAGTTAGACACATTTCTATTTTCTATGGTAAAGCAGACTACAGTTTTGCTGGAATTTCTGATACCTCATTAAATGGGTCACTTTCTATTCAATTTCTTTTTGTTTTTGTTAATTTCTTTCAAGTGTTGGCCAAGACTCCCTTTGAAGTTTTTCCCACTTTCAATAAGTAGTGTTCTAGAATCACTTACATATTTTGTTGCTGTTGTTGCTGTTTTGCTTTTATTCCAGCAACCAGAATTAATACTTGGCACAGAAACTTGTACAGTATCATTTTTGCCATATTCTATTGGTCAAAGTAGTCAACTTGACCACCCAGATTTCAAGGCATGGGATCATCGCAGTAGTCTGAAGATGTGCATACCCCACCAAAACATGTTCTTAAATTTAATCCATTCCTGTGGGTGTGAACCCATTGTAAGTAGGACCTTTTGATGAGGCTACTGCATTTAAGGTGTGGGCCAGGATGGGTCATAGTCCTATTACTTGAATACTTTATAAATGGAATGAATACAGAGAGTGAAAGAAAGCCAGGGAAGCAGGAAGCTGAAAGGAATGGAAACTGGAAGAGAAGTGAGACCTACAGATGCCATTATGTACCTTGTCATGTGGCAGAGTAGCTGAGGACTGCGAACAGATAGTCTGCAGGAAGAATGCATTAGCCTGATAATGTCTTGATTTGGAGCTTTTCCTGGACTCTAACCATTAACAAATTAATTCCCATTGTTTGAGCCAAACTATTTCATGGTATTTGCTTTGCGCAGCCTAGAAACTAAAACAGTTATGCATTCTCATATTTATGGAAGAATTGTTAACTAATTTGTGGCCATCTTTAATCCGCCAGGAGATAATTATATAAAATATTCCACAAAGGCAATACAAATTTACTTTAAAAATATTATTATATTTCTCTTTTATATTACATTTTCCTTTGAAGTATGAAATTTTCCAAAAAAAACTATAATAGTATTAGATTTAATGACATAAGTCTCCAGATGTGACACTGAATTTTTTTGTGGTGTATGTGTTGTCAATTTGATTGATGTTATGTAATTGATAAAACATTCCTAAATAATACTTCATATTATCTAGTTTTCTAGAGCAAAATTTAGAAGACAGATACAGTTTTGGACCTTGAGGAGGACTCCTATTGAGTATGGCAAAATATTCTAAATATTCTTACATAAAGACACAAATTTAATTTTGTATAATGACTTAATTTGTCGTTCTCAGTGGGGTTGTGGCAATATTGCTCTAAGAGCTAAATTTTTATGCTGATTTTAATTTCAATTTATTAATATTTTATTTCATTTTGTGTGAGGCATATTGTTTCCTCAGGTTGAATATTAGCTGTATCCCAATTTCTTGATAGTTATAAACCAATAAAGATTTAATTGTAGGAGCCTGAGGGAAAGCATGCATTTAAATCAGGTGGGGTTGTTTTACTATTCTAATAATTTTCATCTATGTGATGATAAAATTCAATTTCAAAATCTTAATGAAAGGAACCCATCATTTATTCTAGTATATGCTTATGAATCCCTTATGTGCTTTTTTCAGAAAATAAATCTCTAATGCTGCCTTTCTCGTAGAGTGTTTCTGAAACACTACTTCTAGGGAATGTTTATAGAATACACTACAAAGTAGAGTGTTAACAAAAATTATATTTATTAGATTAAGGACTTGATTTTCTTAGAGCTGTAAATCTTGCATTTTGAATTCTAAACCTCCAGTCAAACATATGGCATGCATTTAAAATAAATAAACAAATAAATGAAAGAAACATCACTGAAGATTGCTGATTTCAGTTTTACTCTTAGGAAAACAATGCTTTCTATTTTAATTTGAAAGAGATTTCATAAAGAGGATCTAATTCTTACAAACCTACTGAATAAACAGAAGGAGCATATTCTTGGCCCATTCAGGTTCCAGGCCCTGCATCTCTTGCCCTGTTTTCTCAAAACAAATGGAAGTGGTGTTCCCATGTTATGAAAGTCTGTGGGTTGCATTGCCATTAATGTTGAAGGGGAACACTGCTTTAGAATGTGGGGAATATTTGAACAGTGAAAAAGCTAATTTGTCAAACCCTTCCTCTCATATTTGCATAACAAAAATTATTTTCTAGTGGCACTAAGAAACAAAGCATAATAAAAATAATGATGGCTTTATTTTGTTAATCATTAATTAGAGTAACAAACACAACCAACAATTAAGCATAATATCTGCATCGCTTTGTCAACTTTCGGTCATATTAAAACTCCATCTGTGCTATAGTTTAGGTCCCACAAACCTTAGGTATGAGCCTGAATGATTGTCACCTTCACCCCTCTGGAGTCTATGGAGATTAAGAACAATATTTCACCTCCCATTATGCCACAGCCACTTCTACTGCCTGTGGAGCAATAGCAAGTTTCTGAATCTGCACACCTGGAGAGGTGATCCATACAAGTTTGGTAACAAAACTTACAGGAACAAAACTTACACAAAGTTGTGACACTAAGCAAACGCAGGGTTCTTTTCTGCCAGATGCGCTTCAAAGACCAATCCCTGAGACACTGGAGTTTCAAAGAGAGAGAGAATTTTTATTGCTACTTCATTGCCAGGAGGTCAGAGGCCTAACAGCCTAAACTTTGCCTTCCAGCACAGCAGTATTTCTGATAGTTTTATAGTATCCAGGCTTAGCAGGTTTATGCTAATGAGTAATTGGGGTGAGAATGGCTTGGTTTCCTTCATTAATAAACATTAAGGGGCTTTCTGTTGATCATAAGACTTTAAAGTTTTAAAACAGGATAGGTGGTGGGAACAAAATAGTGGTTAGTCACAAGATCTTTACGATCACAAGACAAGGGTTATAAAGTTTTACAATCATTATCAGAGATCAAGGCATCTGGATTCCATTTCAGCAAGTTTCAGTAATTTCAGGTATTTACTTTTAAATGTACTAGAAAGTAAAAAGTCATCTATATATTGATTCAGTAATCATAAATATTTATTAATTCTTAACCCTCTGTTACATTTGCAGGTTTTAAAATTAACACACAAAAATTAGGTGTGTTTCTACACACCAGCAAAAAACAATCTGAAGTACAAATTTTAAAAAGTACATTTCACAATAGCATGTAAAATAATAAAATATCTTGGAATAATTTCAACGAAGGTGGTTGGATTTCTAAACTGAAGACTAAAAAATACTGCTGAAAGCGATGAAATGACCTAAATAGATGGCAACACCTGCCTTGTTAATAGATTAGAAAGTCTTAATATTGTTAAGATGTTAATACACCCAACAGCAAAATACAGATTGAATGAAATCCCTATTAAATTCCCAGGAGGATTTTTAGCAAAAATAGCAAAGCTGATCCTCAATTTCTCCAATTTTTATCAAACTATTTTTCTTCTCTTCTTATTTCAGCTTTACAAGATAGGTTTTCCTAGGATTTTTCCTATTTCAAAGGTGTTAACCATAGAATACCTTTAACATTGCTTAATATCTAAAGGATCTATTTTGATGTGTCCTTTTTCCATTTCTGATTTGATTATTTGTATCTTCTATTGATTTTTCATGATTAATCTCACAAGGAGTTTATCAATTTTATTAGACATTTCAAAACATCATTTTTGTCTTTTCTCATCTCAATTATATAGTATTTCTATGTCTCATTATTCTTTTCTGAATTAACTTCCTTCTGCCTTTTGGGCTTAATTTGCTTTGCTTTTCCTTGCGATGGATTCTTAGATCATTTCTCTTTTGCTTTCTTCTCTTTTGAAAAAGAAGGCAATAAAATTTAACTCTGGCAGTAAAATGATCTCTAACTACATCATGAGTTATATTCCCTAAATTGAGTTATGCTATGTTTTTATTAGCAATTATTTCAATTTTTTTTCTAATTTTTGGATTGAATTTTTCATTTATGTATGGATTATTTAAAAGCACATATCTTTATTTTAGTAGAGCTTTAAAAACGGTCATCTTGTTAGTGATAATTTCTACCTTAATTTGACTGAGGTCAGATGACATAATTCTATGATTTCAATCCTGTCAGATCTGATAAGACTTGATTTGTAGCAAAGGATATTACCATTTAGAAGAAAAAGAAAAGAAAAGAAAAGAATGTGTGTGTGTAAATACCACATAATATTTAATAAGCTAACATATTTTTAATATGTATATTCTTACTGATTATCTACTAAGTTGTATGTTGCTTTTGTTTTTTATTACTTATATTTTGTCTGTTGCTGCTTTATATGTTTTTATCTAAATTATCAGATACAAAATCACTTAGAACTTTTATACTTTTCTAGAAAATTAAATGTTTTATTGTAAAAAGGCCTTCTGTAATTTCTAGTCATATTAAATATGTTTCATTTGGTTAAAGATTTTATCCAATATAGCTTTTTCATACCTTGATTTTTAATCTTTATATAGTCATACACTAAAGATTTGTCCTTTATAAGCAGCACATCATAGGTTACTGTTTTAATTTTTATACAACTGGATAAATTTTACCTTTTATTTGAAATGATTCATTTCATTTTCACTTAATGTGGTTACTAATGTATTTAATACAATAACCTCTTCCTAAGTATATTTTCTATTAATCCCTCTCTTGTCTTCCATTTTCTCTTTACCTTTTTATTTTCTAGGTTATTTATTAAACTTCCATTTCCCCATTTCAGTGGTATATATACCTTTTAAAACTATATTTTAATGTTCACTTTAGAAATTTCCACATATACCTTTGACTTCATCAGTATCTAAATGCAAGAATTATTACAACCATTTATGCCTCTCCCAATTTATATGCTCTTGTTTTCATGTGTTTACACATACACATATCCCCAAAATGTATTATGATTCTTTATATTACTCACATATCTGAGTTTTCATCTGGAATAATTTGCTCTCTTATTCTGATTGTAGGACATGCTTTAGTCTTTCATTTGGTGCATATCTGCTCATTATGAATTCATTTTTTGGTCAAAAATATCCCATATTTCAAATAATATAAACAGTATGTTGGTAGTTATTTATTTTTTAGCTGTTAAAAAGCCCTTTATTGTAAAATTGTAAAATAAATCGAAAAACAGATTTAAAGAAATTACAAATTTTAAAAGAGAGTGCAAGGCCAGGCTAGATTTAATATAATCAAATATAAAAAATAGATAGCATAGCAACAAACATTTATAAATATAAATAATAATTCAAATATAATAGAAATTAATTATTAAAAATTCTAATTTTTATATTACAGCTCTAACTATTGGACATAATAATCTCTAAGAATGAAATAAATTATTGGTTTAGTGATTTAATTTCCATTTAGGCCATAATTCTTTCCAGATAATCAAATTTTGGAATTCTTCATGTCTTATTGGAATGAATTACAGCAGATAATTTGTCAACTCATAATTTCGTGAGGCACAAAATCTCAAAATCTTGTTCAACAGTAGTCATGCTAAATCATTATTGATCCAGTTCGATTATTTTAATTAAAGAGTATGAACAAGAGTTAAAGAAAAATGAAATATACAAAAATAAATCTTTTCTCCAGTGCCCCTTAAAAGCCAGTGTTTGTTTTGTATGAAAAAAATTCCAGAATACTGACCACAGGAACAATTTGCCAGTTTGCACTGATTAATTATTGTTCATATACTATAATGTTGTTATTTTAAATTACTCTGGTCTACTCCGGCTCTCTTTTGGTTAGTATTTTCATGGAATATCTTTTTCCAACCTTTCACTTCTAACCTGGTTATATCCCTGTGTCTGAGGTAGGTCTCTTGTAGACAACATATAGATGGCTCATATTTTTTTTAATCCATTCTATCATTTTATCCATTTGATTGTGGAGTTCAATCCATTAACATTCAGTGGTATTACTGTAAAGGCATTACTTACTTCTTCCCTTTTGTCCTTCTGCTGTTTACCCTTCCTAATAATCTTCACTTCTAAACTCCTCTCCAAATCTCTCGCCCCTGTTTTTTCCTTTCAGGCTACAGCAACACCATTAGTATCTCTTGCAAATCTGGCCTTTTGGTAATACATTCTATCAGTTTTTGTTTGTCTGTGAAGACTTTGAACTCACCTTCATTTTTGAAGGATAGCTTTGCCAGACACAGAATTCCTGGCTGGCAGTTTTTCTCTTTCAGTATCTTAAATACATTATACCACTTTCTTCTTTCATCCATGTTTTTTGAAGAGAGGTCTGCATGTAATCTTACCGAGTTTCCCTTATATATGATGCTTTGCTTTTCCCTTGCTGCTTTCAAAATCTTCTCTTTATCTCTGATATTTGTCATTCCAAATAGTAGGTGTCTCAGAGTAGGTCTAATCAGGTTTATTCTGTTTGGATTGCATTGTACTTCTTGGATTTTGATATTTATGTTCTCCATAAGGGTTGGGAAGTTTTCAGTCATTACTTCCTCAAAGAGTCTTTCTGCTCCTTTTCCATTCTCTTCTCATACTGGGACACAAAAAATGTGAATGTTTGTACATTTCACTTTGTCATTCAATTCCCTGAGACTCTGTTCCATTTTTTCTATTCTTTTCTCTTTCTGTTCTCTTGTTTTTTCCAGTTCAGATGTTCTGTTTTCAAAAATAATAATTCTGTCATCAAGCAATTAAAATTGGCTCTTATGTGCCTTTAATGTATTTTTAATCTCATCCTTGTGTCTTTCATTCTCATGTTACTTTTCTTTACAGTCTTTGAAATTGTTCTTTATGCTCTCCCAGTGTCTTCTTAATATCCTTTTTTTCTTTAGTCATTATCACTGAATAATTGTATTAAATCCTGTATCTATTCAGGGTAGTTGGCTTGTTCTTTTGGCTGAACCATCTCTTCCTGTTTGGCTTGTAATTTTTTTTTGATGTTTAGGCATCTGACTATGTTGGTGAATTTACTCTGATGGTTGATTTCTCCTTCCTGCCTATTGCTTTTTTTTTTTTTTTTTCCCATCTCTTTGATATTTGGTCCAACTTATTCTCAGTCTATAAAATTGCCTGGGTTAAGTTTTCAAAATCGATCCAGTAACTCACTAGTGGGGTAAAGATTTTCTCCCAGGGGTTGGATACAAAGAGGGTGAACAGTTTTGTTATGCAATTTCCAGACTGGCCAGCAGATGGCACTAGTCAGTGAACCCTTCCACAGAGGTGTTTCAGTCTTGGCTTTCCTTCAAAGAGGGCTCTGCTGGCCAAATTCACTGAAGACAAGCATCCCAACCACTCCTTCCTTTTCCCTTGAAATAGCTGATGGGGAAGAAGATGTCTGCTCCCTTCTCAGTTGGCTGCAGTTAGCCAGGGGTTTTACCCCAGCTCAATATCTTGGAGGTGGGGGTGGGGAGCCCTTCCCTGTTGCCACAGGGACTTGGTAATTCATGTTTGTCATTCCAGCTTCATCTCTCTGTTATCATCCTCTTGGAAGTTGTGTAGCACTGTTCTGGTCTGCTGACCCCCAAAGCAGTTCCCTCAGACAGCTTTTGGCTATCTTTCTGTTGTTTTTGTGGGAGTTCTGCCTGTTAGTCCATTGCTGTCTTCCCACAATCCCGTGAAGTTATTTTTGTAAGGACTTTGAATGTATCATTCCATTTTCTTTAGCCTTTCATTGCTTTTATCAAGGTGTTTCTCATCAGTCATATTGTTGCTCCTATGGAGGAAATAATTCTCTTTCATTTAACATTTTGTTGTTGTTATTGTTGTTGTTATGCATAAAAAAAGGAACTTCAAAAAAAAAGCAACCTTCTTTTGATGTAATTACGTGTCATTTCATTGGGGGAAAAAAAGGGGTAATACAATTCTATTTAGCCAATGGACCAAAAGGGGTGCTATTTATTTATTTTTTAAATATACTATTTCTTCCTTTATATACAGAATGTGGATACATTGATAACAAACAGATTCCTGGAAACAAATCCTATTACTTCCTAACTTTGGGCAAAATACTTAGGTTCTCTGTATTTCCTTTTCATCATTTATAAAATTGAAATATCAATAGCTCTTATTCCAGAGGATTGCTCTGAAAATTAAATTAGTTTCCACATGTGAAGTATTCACTAGGAATTTACATAAGTAATCTGAAACCTCTGTGTGTTAGGAACTATTAATAACACTCAATATACAGATGAGGGAACTCTTAATTAATAGTCTTTTTTCAGCTCCAATTGTAATCCCAATTCAATAGTTAATTTTTATTTTGGTATTCTTTTTACTCAGCAAATATTAAACAGTGCCTCTTTAATGACCTCTTTTAGCACAATTTATTCTTTTATAAATGGTTGAATTTAGGTAAACAATTATATTAAGATATTAAAATAAAGTTTTGATCAGGATGTTTGCATTAGAGTAATTAAAATTCATAATAAAATTGGAATTCTTAAACCAGTGTGCTTTCAGTGAATAATTGAGAGAGAGGTCAAGAGAAGAGATTATAGAACCTCAACAGTATGCTGAAAAATAATTCAACATTTATTTTGTCAAAATAATTTGAACACCCACTCAAATCTTTGAAAATAAATACTAGATGGATTATCAGTTGGTTTTTAAAAATCATTAAAAAATAAAAGTAAACATAGAAATTTAGTATTTAAAATGGAAAAGAAGGGGTTATAAATGCCCAAAAGGTAATTTCAAAAATTTTCATAACACTAATCCAATGAATGCGGATTAAAACACCTCAATGTTATTTTCCCTGTGAGTTTGTAAAAGAGTAAATTATTCAGTATGCTAACTCTTGCAAAGATTGTAATTAAATGAACATTCTTTTGCATTCCTGAGAATATGCATAATTTCAATGCTTCTTGATTAGAATTTGTTATGTACATCCAATGATTTTAAATTGTGCATAAAATTTGACTCAGTAATTACACTTCCAGGAATTTTTCAATATAATTATCATTGAAACATATGTGCAGTTATGTTATCACAGTGTTATTTTTAACAGAAAAAAGTGAAGATTAATATTCATATATGGTGAATTGGTTCAATAAATTATGAAACATAAGATTTATGAATTCCTATGCATTTATTAACAATTTCATTTAAAATATTTGATGAAATATGCTTGCGCACTTTATTTAGTAATACTCATGTTAGAGAAAAATGGCACTCACTAGGATGTAGAGACTGATGATTACAGGCAGAAAGTTTATTGGGAAGCTCTCCCAATGGAGGGGGTATGAAAAATAGACTTCAGCCCCCCCCCACCAGCATAGTGGGCATCTGAAGAGAGACTTCAGCCAACCTGTGGAAGCGGGTGGATATGACTTTATACAGTACATCAGTAGGTGGGTAAACTGTGTACAGCCTGGGGCCGAATGGCTAGAGGATAGTGAGCTAGGAAGTAGGGTATTCTTGGAAGGTGGGAGGGGTTGGTGGTGCCTGGCCCAGAAGGGGGTTAAGGCCCTTATCTACTCCACTTTGTTTATTCTTGGGAGGGGATGGGCTGCCTCCTAGCCTGTAGGTGAAGGCTTGCTCATTGTGTCAGGTGGGTTATAGCTGGAGGCTGCCTTTCTTCAATTTATGTCACAAGGGTATTAATTCATGGTCTTAAGACCTGTTATTCATTGCAAACCTCATAAGGGGGAACCTCTAACAACTAGCAAGTTACAAAATATTTTATGTGGAATAATTCCAATTTCCATATGTCTATATTGTGGGGAATATGGACAGAGATTGCTTCGGAGGAAATCTGATTAGTGTCACTGATTTTTATCTTATGCATTTTTTTACAATGAGCACATATTCCTTCTACATCAGAATGAATCCAGTTTTAAAAATAATGTTCAAAGTCATTAGTCAAATTCCACAGAAGTTATTATCACAAGTCAAAAAATAAATAAGACATGTCAAAATTAATTTATATATCATCATCTTGAACATCATTTAACAATCTAAAAATCACAGGAATGTAAGATTATAAGATACATTACATTAACTTGTACACTTAGTAAAAAGAGTATGTACAGAATTGATCTTTCTGAACCCTGGAAATCAAGAAAAGGCTAAAATATAGTGAGTGAAAGTGTAATAGCATAATTAGCAATGACATTGGCCAATGTAAGAAGATTGGATTTCCTTCAAATTATAATAGGAAGCCATTGTACTATTTTAAGAAATAAATAATGTTAACCACCTCTTTTTCATAGTTTGTCTTTATTTGTTGGGGCTGGGGGAGTGAAGAACAAAAGAAGATTTAGGATAACCCCTAGGTTTTTGTTGAAGCAATCTTGGGGTATTCTGGCTCTTTATTTACGGAAAACAATGAGGAAGAATCAGTTGGAAGAGAGATAAAGAATGAGATGACAGCCAATGGAAATACGAAAAAGGGCCAAGTATAAGCAAGTCTGGAGTTTCAGGATACCAAAACTTCAAATCTCACTTGCTAGCCATGAGAAATATTTTCTCATTCATCACATCACATCATCGCATCACATCGCATCGCATCGCATCACATCACATTCATTTGGATATTTTGGTCTTTGCTGTGCTGGGTTGAGCTCAGTTGGCCTCAGCTGAGCTTTGCTGGGCAACACTTGCTTTCTTCTGTGACACGGGCTGAAGGATCAGCCACTGCCTGGGGAATCATCTTTTCATAGCAAATAGCAAAAGCTTGAAGGAAAGATGGGCAGAGACAAACTACATAAGCACATTTAAAGCTTCTGGTTAGGAATGGAGCATGTTATGTTTCCACATCTTTCATTAACCAAAGCAAATTATATAGCAAGTTCAATGTCAATGAAAAGTGGAAGTATTAATCTGCTTAATTAATATGATGGCAAGGTTGGAAAGAGAATGATTAATTGCTAAATGAATAAAACTTAGCATGTTGGGAGTCATGATATTTTCTCCAGTTTTATTAAGATATAGTTATGTGCAAGAAATTCACCCATTTTAAGTGTATTACATGTTTTTTTTAAGTGGTAGAAATAAAGATATAATGCTACTGCAGAAGGAAGAAGTAATTGGCTGCCAAGAATTTTTTTTTTTGAGAAATATAGTGCTTTATTTATTTATTTATTTATTATATTTTAAAAGATGCTGAGATTACATAAATGTTACACAAAAATTACAGGGATTCCCATGTTCCCCACCTCCCACACCTCCCATAACATCCCACATAAACAACTTTCATTAGTGTGGCACATCACCTGCAATGGATATACACATCCTGGGGCTTTGCCACTAAGCATGGACCATAATTCACATTGTAGACCACACTCTCTCCCACACAGTTCTGCATGTTATATGCTGATGTAAAATGGCCTATATCTGTCATTGTAATGTCACTCAGGATAATTCTCAAGTCCTGAAAAGCCCCTGTATTACAACTGCTTTTCCCTTCCCTGCCCTGAAAGTGTCAAGTGGCCACTGGCTCCACCTCACTGTTGTAATTTCTTCCATTGCTTGAATCACAATATGTCTACAACAGAATACCAGTAAGTCCACTCTAGCCCATAGCTCTTCCCCCAATCCTGAGGAGTTTGGGGTGGTGATGTCCACTCCACCTCCAAGTGAGAGGGGGCCCATATCCCATGGATACGGTGGATGGGATTATCCTGCCTTCAGTGGCAGGCTCTCTCCATTCCCTGGGATGGCTGTTTTCCATCATCGTCTCCTCACCGGGTGACTTGGGTGAGTCCATTGAGCTTTAGAGCAGGAGTTGCAGCTCCACCAGGATTCCAGGCACAGCTGGCACATGGGCAGGTCAAAGGCTCCGGTCTCTGGAAGTACACCTACAAACTCCAGCATCACATAAAGGTTTGAAAGGAAGGGACTGATGGGCCATGTGCAGGGAGGACTTATTTGAGTCCAACTCTGTCACTCTCCAGAGCAGATTCCAAAGTAGAGCCCACTGATAAGGTATCAATCTCTGGAGCTATCCTCACCCCCATCCCTCCCATATAGGACCATCATTTGCCATTTTTCTTATTAATTGTCACCTTCAAAACCCTCTTTTCACATGCTCAGAAACTGGATGACTACAGTATATCCCACTGGTAAAACTGAGAGGTCTTAGCCCACATCAAAAATTGTACTTACTGCATAAAACTTTTAGATATTCCCTTTAAAGTTTGGTGATGAACACAAACTTAGAACCAAATATATCTGCTATATGATTTAAAACTTTTTAGTTGTTAATAGCCGAGAAGACACACATCCTTACCCTACAATCCATTCTCAGTGAATCTTGTTCCCTTGGTCTAAATTTCCACTGGGGACTAATCTCCTTTCCAACTGATAGACACTTTCAATTCATGTGCTTATACTATCACTCCAGACTTGTTTGGGCCTGGGGTAATCCTCACTCTTCAGAGCTATTTTACAAATCTCCTTGCTGATCCATTGCAAGTCCATCCAGTCATTATTTCTGGAAATTTGTGTCAGATGTGGCATTTGTTGCTAGGGATACTATGATCAGCGATGCAGATTCAGACATATCCTGATGGAGTTGTTACTTCAATTAGAATTTACAATTTAATACACTAGAACCCACCAGCCACAAGCTCTACTTTAGTGAAAAGAAATATGTATTCTCCTTGATGTGTGACATCAGCTTTTAACCTTTGTTAGTCTTGGTGAGTCCTTTCCTTTAAAAATAGAAATATTTCTACCTTTGGTCTTCAGTCTCTTCTTCAGATTCACTGTCCAGTGGGACCTTTTGTTAATCCCTAACTTTTTCTTTCCCTAGATCATGTATCATTTATGCTAATTAACTATCTTTCAACATCAATGAGAGGCAGATCCAGACTTTATAGGGTCTGAGGTTTATGCAATTTAGAAACTTAGAAAATAAAGAACACTAGACAGCAAGTAAAAAATGAGTTGTAAAGCAACAAATACAAAATCAGTTTCAAAATTAATTTATTTTGATTGAAAAATAAATTATGAAAATGATATTTTAAAAAAATAAATTCACAAACATAAAATGCAGAATAATAACAATGGCTTGCTAATTAATTCCCTGATACTACTATATTACACAATCTTCCCTACATTTTTTGGCTTCATATATATTATATAAAGCCATAATTAAAGTTCAGAGCACTTATTTTAGACAATATACTCATCTAAATGAATTTGCTGCTGACTATAAAAATTGCATATATCTTCCTTATTAGTTTCAGGTTACTTTTGTTTTTATGTCTATTTGTTTCTTGCTAGTGTGATGACTCTTCTTATTTTAATTTTTTACCTCCTTTGTTGTGATATCCTCATCATCTATATTTCCTTTATTAATATAAATATCCACAGAAGTAATTGTGAATCAATAAATATTTTCCTTGCTAAATATATTCTCAGCTCAACTCTCTCTTAGTTTTATTCCAAAATTCTTACACCACTTCAATAGCACTCAACAAAAAAGGAAGTACAACAATACGATATTTGGAGTAGAACTCTTTATTATATAATTGTGCTTAAAACAGACTATATTTTTCAAAATTTGCCAAGCCATAAGACCAAGTAAGAAAATCCCTAGGGCCCCTTGAATACTTTCACAATGGCCATGAAATTAAAAGTTATATAGCATAAGACTCATGAGTTTAATATTCAGTGCCTTCATGAATATTTCTGGACATCAGTTTCTGTGAGAGAAAGAAAATGTATAAAAAAATAAAAAGAATGGGGACTTTACAGTTTTGTCCTTAGTCTGTGATAGCTATTAAATAATCAGGCATTTTACAATACCCCAAATTATTTAACCATGGTCACTTATTATAAATCACAATGCTAATTGTTTATCTTCTACCATTATCCTAGCCTTTTGTGGTCCAGAAACCAATGCTCTGACATATAAAGAAGAAAGAGTTTGAACAGATTTACTCATTTACATCTAGAAGATACCGTTCCCAAATACTGATGATGGTGAACATAGATGTACATATAGGTAGATACCGGTGTTTACTTCAGATCTATTCACAAAGCAAATGCTATCAATTTAAACAACTTAACTAAAAGGATATTTATACATGAATAAAGCCTTGGAAATCAGGCAAATGATAAGAACAGCCAAATATAAAATACATGTAATAATAAAATAAGTTATCTTTTTGGTTACAATGTTTGTGTAATATTTATCTATCGACATTCCTTTGTGACTTTCTTTCTTTTTCTCTCCCTTTCTCCATGTCTATATAGACATAGAGATTGGAACTGAGTAGCATAAGGGTAATAGTGGTAAGACTTCTGCTCAATTTGGAGTACTTTAAAGAATTCTTGATAGTCTACCCCATTCTACATGGATATTTTTATTAAAAGAATGAAAATTGTTCAAAAACTTTCAACTGAAAAAATACACTATTTTTTAAGATACTGAAACTGTTAATGTTGTATTAATTTCCTAATGCTGCTGTAACAAATCACCACAGAATTAGTGGCTTAAAACAACAAATTTGGTACCTTACTGTTCTGGAGGTCAGAAATCTAAAATAAGTTTCAGTGGGCTAAAATCAAAAGCAGATGTGCATTTCACCTGGAAACTAGAGGAGGTTAAAACACCCTTGCTGTTTTAGCTCCTGGAAGTTGCCTGCATTTCTCAGGCAGTTGTCCTTCACCCGTCTTCAAACCAGCAATGGCCAGTGGAGTCCTTTTTCACATTGTATCTCTCTCACCCTGAGGCTCCTGCTTCCTTTTCTTTTGATTGCATTGGGCTTTACAGGATAATTCAGCATGACCTCCCATCCCAAAATCCTTAATTTAATCACATCATTTCCCTTTCACCTGTTGCATGCTCCAGGGATTAGGACATGGGCATCCTTGAGGGAGTGTCATTCTGGCTACCAAATCTGTCTTCTAAAAAACTATCAGGCTTAGAAAATCCAAATTATTTCTCTTCAAACCTACCTGAAAAATATACTTGGAGCACCCAAATACATTCAATTTGATTTGACGACATTGTATTCAACTCAATTCCCCAAATATTTTGAGTATTGCATTGTGCTGGGCACAGTTATAGTTACAGACCGTTTTAAATATTAATAATAGAAACGACACAATTCTTTCTGGAACACTGTTTACAAACTTTTGCTAAGATATTTCCAATTCCTACTCATGATATTAATGTAGTTGTACTGACATTAAAATCAATTCTTGAATATGCCTTTTCCTTGGGTGATATTTTTGAGCATATATGATTACTTTTCTGTAGAGTAAGTTCTAGTATTCTTTTCTTCAAATTCCGGTTTAAATGTCTGCTACTCTGTGAAGTCTTTCCTAGTGACTCTACCTATGACAAGCTGTCTCTTCTGTGATTTCACAGCTCACTTATCTTATATATCTGCCATTTCATCCTATTTACTTGCTCATTTAAATATTCATTTCTCAATGACTGAGAACTCCTGGAAGCAGAAGGAATAAAATATTTATCTTTGTAATGCCTGAGATTTGCATAAAGATTAGCAGCAAGTGAAATGTGCTCAGTAGACCTTTATTAAATTAATAATTAAATAAATGGACGATAGAATCATTTAGTTAATAATAACTAAGAAAAAACATATTGCTAATTAAAATTTTGAGAAAACTGAAAGGATGATTTAAAAACTACTGAGTATTTTTAAATATGAACGACACTGTTCTCCTTTTTACTATTTCTTTGGCTTTTTATATTAAGGCCAGTCACAATGGGAATTCTACATTTGGTTCATTAGTCTCCCCAGGTGATCATAAATGTAGTAGCTTTATGGAAACGCAGATGGCTGTGCATTTCTGGGAATCACTCTAAGAGTTCCCACTCAGGGGTTTATTATGCTGAAAGTCTTGAAGAGTCATTTTCATGTCAACTATTATACTGTTCTGTGCTTTGAAGTAAGTGACTCTGGGCTAATTCCCTTTGTTCTCTAAGTATCATCAGTTCTAAAGGAATCCAATATAACTAGATGGCATTCATATGATTTAAATATCTGCTGACAGAGAACTATTTCTGTTCTATCATGACATTTTTGTTCATTCAATGCTTGCTGAAATTTTCTGAGAATCCTAGGTATAAAAAGGATTTAAAAATTTCATCTTAGTCTTTGATATAGAGTAAAAGAATTAAAATAAAAAAGACAAATGATACAAATTAAACATAACAGTCAAGTCCTAATTTAAGAATGAGCATGAAATATTAATAGTACATAAATTAGGACCTAATATATATAAATATTTGAATATAAGTAAAGAATGGGATTTCCTGCTGCCAGTAAAATCACCTTTACTTGTACCCTTTCTGGCATCCCTCTTATTTCCACATTGTTGAGCTCTGAAATTTTGGATGATACAGCTCTCTAATGAGAAAGTAAGATTTCTATATCTCTTCAAGGCTTTCTATGTCAGAGAAAGACAGAGACAGGACAATAAAGGAAAAAAAAGGAGATTGTATAGATTTTAAGCTTTGTACTTAAATAAATATATTATTAGGACAAAATTTAGGAGGAACTTCCTATTTATTTTTGTCCATTCTTGGACACACACACACACACACACAATAGTGTTATTTGTTCTTAAAATCTCAGAAGAAGTGGCTCCTAGTTAAGTTTTTTGAAGTTATTTAAACAGATTTACTATTGCACATATTAAGAATACATAGACTTGTAGAGATAACAAGGCATCGGGTTTCACTGGAAACAATTTCTTATATATCAAAGACTGATCACTTTTTCACTTACATTATATAATTTGCCCATCTTTAGAGCTTCATGAACACCTTCTCTGAGTCCACAAAATGCTGACTTTCAAGACGAACCAGCACATCATTTCAAGATATTCCTACTTATATCCTTAAATCCAGATTTATCTCATACTTCTGTGATAGAAAATTAGACAATAAGCCTTCCGCTGAGGGCCACATCACTGTACAACTTCCAGCAGTAGATTCCTATTGATGCCAGGTTGGCATGACTTGAGCCTTTTGCATTATAATAATGTTGTAATTCCCTGTGACTGGCCACAAGGAAAGTAAGGGGGTCCTTCAGGAAAAACCGGGTTACGTTTACAAGGTTGGATATCAAGCAAACCCGAACTTTTAAGTGTTTCCAAAGAATTCTATAGCCATCAGAGTTTTTCTGTATCTTTTAATTTCTCTATTTCAAGAAATATAATAAGTTTCAAGCCTCCACCCTTAATTTTTTTATTGTGGGTAAAAATCAAATTTTTCACAATACAAACCAATATTTGTAAAATGATATATAAATATATATGCGTATATGTGCATTTGCTTACATAAATGTGTTTTTTTTTTCATATATATTTTAAAAGATGCTTAGATTACATAAATACTACACAAAAATTACAGGGATTCCCATGTTCCCCACCTCCCATACCTCCCATAACATCCCACATAAACATCTTTCATTAGTGTGGCACGTCACCTGCAATGGATATATACATCCTGGGGCTTTGCCACTAAACATAGAACGCAGTTCACATTGTAGAGCACACTCTCTCCCACACAGTTCTGCATGGTATATGCTGATGTAAAATGGCCTATATCTGTCGCCACAATGTCACTCAGGACAAACCCAAGTCACCCTTAATTTTTAATGCCATGCTGTGTTTTAATAATCATAAAACTGATATTATACCTGTGAATTATTACCACAATGCACTGGTTTTGTTTACATGTACTATGTTTCTTGGTAGAGATAGGAGGATTCTTAGCCACTGGGGACTTTTTATGAGGCTCCTTTATATGTGTTATATCACTTGAAGAGGCAGATCAACCCACAGCCTTCCTTTGGTTCAGAGTCAAGACTGATGATGGGAAGAAGATATGCAAAGTTTTATTACTTACATGATTGAGGTCTCTGCGGAAAGCAGAATCTCTCAAGCAGGTATGAAATGGCATGAGAAAGCATGGAAAGGAGACTTCACTGGGTTTTTATAGTGGTTATGAAGGGGGGCTGGGTGAAAGTTTGGATATGGCAGAAGCTTGTATGATTTTGAATCTTCAGACAGTACTAGAAGACGTAGAACCCTGACTTTCTTATCAAATTGTTTAGACGTGTAGCACAAAGGTGAAGAGGGAGAGGTGAGGCATAAAATCTGTCAGCAAACATCAAAAAATGGAGTCAGAATCATTACAATATAACTTATATTTGGAGGAAGCCACTGAGAACTATTGCCTCCTAACGGGTCCTATTGCTTAAATTCCTTTCCTGAACTTTCTTAGTTATTTCTACCTATATTTACTTACAGAATAAATATAGCATTTATTAAAATGCTGTTTAAAACTAGGATAGGTTAGCATCACCCACTCTCTAAATTAAATCACATATAACTTGAATGATTTACAAAAATTTTACATTATGTTCTCATCCTATCCATTGACATGCTATGATTTTCCTTTAATTCAAATACTCCTTCTCTTAACTCATAATTTTTAAGGTTTCTTTGTTTACTTTTTTTTTCTTCTTTTTTTCTACAGTTATCCTACAAACTACTTTTTAGGTATGGGTACTTATAGGCAAGGTATTTTGTTAGTATTGAAGACTAGATCTGTATTTTGACAACTATAATTTGTAAATAGGTATATTCTTTTTTAAATAAAATATTATAAAAGGACATCAAACATACATGAAACTACACAAACAATAAGGGTATGGTAAAAGTTGTGAACTTACAAAAAAGAAACATGTATATCATCATACAAAGCTCCCATACAACCTCCCACAACCAACACTTTTCATTGTTGTGAAACTTTTGTTACAAACTATGAAATAGCATCGTAAAAATACTATTAACTATAGTGCTTATCTTTCAATTGATGTATCTTCCCCCAACCTACTTGATTAATAAAACCATGTATTTGTATTACACATCTGTTTTACTTCATTAGAAAATGTTATCATATTTGTCCCACTAACCATAGTTCATCTTCCATCGCTGGATTCCCTGTGTTGTACAGCCCCATGTTTTGCACAATCCATTCAGAGTGTACACTCAGTGGCTCTCATTTTCATCACAGAGTTGTACTGTCATCATCTCAGTCGATTTTAGAACATTTTCATTACTCCAAAAGGAAAACTCCCATACCCTCTAATACTTCCCTATAGTTGTCTCTTAGAATTAATATATCCTCTTTGCCATTGCTGCAAAAATACCACAATATTACTCTTAACTATCATCCATGTTATATTAGTTGTAATTTCCCATGTATCACCAAATTCTTAACACTTTGCAAAAGAAGAATATTCTTACATTTATAGTATTAACTACAATCTTCATCAAAATCTTTGATGAGTCTTTACCAAAATTGCTGTTACACATATCTTAGATTATTTTCTAGTTCCCTTTCAATTTACATTTATATCGACAGATTATCCCTTTCAGTCACAATCTCATTTATAAATCAGCAGTGTCAGTTATACTGACAATAATGTGTTACCATCAACTTTATCCAACTCCACATTTTAACCATAAACCTTATTACAAATTCTACATACATTGAGTATCAACTCCCATTCTCCACTCTCATTCTATGTCCTAGAAACCTATACTCTAGAGTTTACCTCTGTGAGTTGACTCATCATATTTAGTTCATATTAGTTAGACCATACAATATTTGTATTTTTGTGTCTGGCTTATTTCACTCAACATACTATCCTCAAGTTTCATCCATTTTATCATTTACATCCCAATTCCATTTCTTCTTAAAGCTGACCAGTATGTATATGCCATGTTTTGTTTAGCCATTCATCAGTTAATGGACACTTGGGTTGTTTCATATTTTAGCAACTGTGAATAATGCTGCTATGAGCATTGGTGTGCAAATGTCATTTTACATCCTTCCTTTCAGTTCTTCTAAATATAGTCCTAGTAATGGTATTGCTGGATCATATGGCAGTTCTATATTCAGTATTATATACTGCCAAACTCACTTCCACAAAGGCTGCACCATTCTACATTCCCACCAATAGTGAAGGAGTTTTCCTGTTTCTCCACAGCCTTTCCAGCACTTGTAGTTTTCTGGTTTTTTGAAGATGGTCATTCTAAAAGGTGTGAAATGGTATCTCATTGTAATTTTGTTCTGCATTTCTTCATTAGCTAGTGAAGTTTTACATTTTTTTTCATGTGTTTTTTCACCACTTGTGTTTCCTCCTTGAAAAAAATGTGTATTCAATACTTTTGCTTGTCTTTTCATCTTTGAGTTTATGATCTCTTTATATATTCCAAATATTTCCAAATATTTCCTCCCATTGTGTAGGATGCCTCTTTACTTTCTTGACAAGTCCTTTGAAGAATAAAAATGTTTAAATTTGAGTAGGTACCAGTTATCTATTTTTTTCTTTTGTTTCTTATGCTTTGGGTATAAGGTTTAAGAAGCCACTGTCTACCTCAAGATCTTGAAGATATTTCCCTACATTTTCTTTTAGAAGGTTTATGGTTATAGCTTCTATGTTTATGTCCTTGATCCTTTTTGAGTTAATTTTGTATAAGGTATGAAATAGGGGTCAGACCTCTTTCTTTTCTTTTCTTTTCTTTTTTTTCAGTTACCACAAACTGGGGATTGAACCTGGGACATCTTATGTGGAAGCCGGTGCTCAACCACTGAGCCACATTGGCTTCACTGAGTTGTTTTTTGTTTTGCTTTGTTTTGTTTGCTTGTTTTTTGTGTTTTTTGTTTGTTTGTTTGCTTGTTTTTCAGGAGGCACTGGGAACCTAAACCAGGACCTCCCATGTGGGAGGCTGGTGCTCAACAATTTGAGCCACATCTACTCCCTCTCTTTCTTTCATTTAGATGTAATTTCTAGTTCTCCCACCACCATTTATTGAATAGACTGTTCTGGCCCAGCTGAGATGGCTTGACAGCTTTGTCATAAAGATGACAAAAAGATGTTAGGGTCTGTTTCTGAGTTTTTGATTCTGCTCCATTGGTCAAACTATCTATCTTTATGACAGTATCATGCTATTTTTACCACTGCAGCTAAGTAATATGCTTTAAATTTAGGAAGTGAGAGTACTTCAACTTCGTTTTTCTTTTTAAAGATATTTTTGGCTGTTTGGGGCTCCTTATCCTTCCCAATAATTTTGGTAATTGGCTTTTCCATTTCTGCAAAAAAAAAAGCTGTTAGGATTTTTTGGGGATTGTGTTAAATCTGTAAATCAGTTTGGGTAGAAGTGACAATTATATTTAATCTTCCAAATAATAAATACAGAATGTCCTTCTATTTATTTAGGGCTTCTTTGGTTTCTTTTAGTTTTCTGAATACAGGTTCTTTATGATCTTGTTTAGGTTTATTACTAAATATTTGATTCTTTTAGTCGCTATTATAAATGGATTTTTTTCTGACTTCCTACTCAGATTGCTCATCATTACTGTATAGAAACACTACTGATTTTTGTATATTAACATTGTATTCTACCACTTTGTTGTTTGTCTATTAGTTCTAATTGCTTTGTTGTAGATCTTTTGGGATTGTCTAGATTTAGGATAATATAATCAACAATTAGCAACAATTTTGCTTCTTATTTTGCTACTTGGGTGACTTTTATTTCTTTATCTTGCCTACTTGCTCTAGCTAGAACTTCTAGCATAATATTGAATAACAGTGATGACAAAGGACATCCTCTGGATGGACATCCTCAGGAGGAAAACTTTTAGTCTTTCACCATTGAGTAAAATGATAGCCATAGGTTTCTCATGCATGCACTTTAACATGTTGAGAAAGCTTTCTTCTATTTCTATATTTTGGGGAGTTTTTTTTTTTATTATCAAGAAAGAATGCTATATTTTGCCAAATGCCTTTCCTGCATCAATTCAGAGGATCATGTGATTTTTCTTCTTCAATATATTAATGTGGTTTATGACACTAATTGATTTCCTTGTGCTGAAAAACCATTGCATAAGTGGTATAAAACCCACTTTATTGTGGTGTATAATTCTTTTAATGTGCTTTTGGATTCAGTTTCCAAGTATTTTGCTGAGGATTTTGGCATCTATATTCATTAGAGAAATTGTTCTGTGATTTTCTTTTATCATAGTATCTTTAGTATTAGGGTGGTGCTGGCTTCATAGAATGAGTTTGTAGTGTACCTATCTATTCAATTTTTTAAAGAGCTTGAGAAAAACTGGTATTAGATCTTCCTTAAATGATTAGTAGAATTCACCTGTGAAGCCATCTGATCCTTGGCTTTTCATTTTGGGAGTTTTTTTTATTAGTGCTTCAATTTATTTACTTGTGATATGTTTGTTGAGGTCTTCTATTTATTCTAGGGTTAGTCAGTGTAGGTTGCTTATGTGATTCTAGGAATTTGTTCATTTTGCCTACATTATCTACTTTATTAAATTACGGTTACTCAGAGCATCCTTTTATGATCTCTCTTGTTTCTTGCTCCTTCTCATTTCTGATTTTATTTATTTGCATCTTCTCTCCTTTTTCTTTGTTAAGCTAGCTAAAAGTTTATTGATTTTAATGATCTTTTTGAATAACCAACTTTTGGTTGTGTTTATTCTCTCTCTTTTTTTTTTTGGTTTGGTTTTGTTTTTTGTCAATTTCAATTATTTCTGCTCTGATCTTTATTATTTCTTTCCTTCTGTGTGGTTTGGGATTCCTTTGCTGTTCTTTTTCTACTTCCTTCAGGTGTACAGTTAGGTCTTCCATTTTAGCTCTCTCATATTTTTTAATATAAGCATTGAGGGCTATAAATTTCCCTCTCAGTACTGCCCTTGATGTATCCCATAGGTTTTCAAACGTTGTGTTATTGTTTTCATTCATCTCAAGATATTTACTGAATTCTCTTGCAATTATTTCTTTGTCCCACTGATTATTTAAGAGCGTTATTTAATCTCCTATATTTGTAAGTTTTCCATTTTTTCATCCATTATTGATTTCCAACTTCATTCTATTATGATCAGAGGATGTAATTTGTAAAATTCCAATATTTTTACATTTATTGATATCTGTCATATGACCCAACATATAGTCTATCGTGGAGAAGGATCTTTGAGCACTTGAAAAGAATGTATAATCTGCTATTTTGGGGTATAATACTCTGTAAATGTCTTTTAGGTCTAGTTCATTTATCATATTATTCAAACTTCCTGTTTCCTTATTTATCCTCTGTCCAATGTTCTATCCAATGCTGAGAGTGGTGTATTGAAATCTCCAACTACTATTGTAGAGACACCTATTTCTTCCTTCAGTTTTGCCAGTGTGTGCCTCATGTATTTGGAGCACCCATGTTAGGTACATAAAAATTTATTATATTTTTTTCTTATTGGTGAATAGTCCCTTTTATTAATATATAATGACCTTCTTCATCTCTTATAACAGTTTGGACTTAAAATCTATTTTGTCTGATAATAGATTTTATTTGGAGTATTGCTACTCCAAATCTTTTTTTTTTTTTATTACTATTTGCATGAATATCTTTTTCCACCCTTTCACTTTCAACTTGTTTCTATCCTTACATCTGAGGTGAGTCTCTGTAGACACCATAGAGATGACTCATATTCTTTTATCCATTCTATCAGACTATGTCTTTTGATTGAGGAACTCAATCCATTAACATTCAATGTTATTATTCTAAAGTCATTACTTTGTCTATTTTATCCTTTGGCTTTCTGTTGTCATATCTTAGTATTGTCTGTCTTTTTACTCTTTAAGTTATCCTTATTAATAATCTTCATTTTCACACTCTACTCCAAGTTTCTTGCCCTTGTTTATGCGTTTCAGACTGTAGTATTCCCTTTAGTATCATTTATTGTTTTAGTTTGCCAAAGGGGTGCTGACGCAAAGTATCAGAAATGTATTGGCTTTTATAAAGGGTATTTATATGGGGGTGAAAGTTTACAGTTCCAAGGCTGTGAAAAATCAACTCAAGGCACCATAAGAGGTGATTCTCACTCAAAGTCAGCTCCTATCTGTTGAAACAAGATGGTGAGCTAACACTGCCTGGTCTCTTCCTTCCTTTCTGGGCTGTACCATCTCTTGGAGCTCAGCTGCGGGCAATCGGGAGAAGGACATATCCCTTACTCAGCCTCCTCTCTCAGGCTTGGCTGCTCCCTTTTCTTACCGATTTCAGCTGTAAGCAACCTGGCATATATGGCTCATATTCCCCAGGGCCTCAGCTTCTTGAGACTCTTCTTTCTGTCATATGGTAGGATCAAAAAATGGCAGTGCTCTCTTTTTCTGTTTTTCTCTTATTTTTTATCAGACACAGCAAGAAGGCAGAGACTAAACTGAGTCATGCTTCATTGACATAGCTCAATTTGAAAGGGTCTCACCCCCTCAGCAATGAATTAGTTCACAATCAATCTTTCTGTTTTTGGTACTCATAAAAGAATTTCCAAACTGCCACACTTGTAAATCTGGTCTTTTGATAAAATACTCTATCAGTTTTTGTTTTTCTGTGAAGACTTTAAACCAGGGTTTTTTTTAACAAGGGGTCTGTGTGCTTGAATTGAAATTCAGAAAAACATCATTCTTGTGGGTATATGTTGGTGTGGTTATGATCCATTTATTAAATAATACACAGTATAGTGTGGAATTAGTAAAGGGTCAGTGTTTTTCACTTGTTTGGCAAAGGGATCCTAGAACAGAATAAATTAAGAACTCTGGCTTTAAACTCACCCTCATTTTTCAAGGACAGTTTTGCTGGTTAAATAATTCTTGGCTGGTAGTTTTTAATCTTTCAGTATCTTAAATACATCCTACCACTTTCTTCTTGTCTCCACGGTTTCTGATGAGAGATTGGCACTTAGTCTTCTTGAGGTTCCTTTGTATGTGATGCATAGTTTTTCTCTTGCTGCTTTCAGAATGCACTGCTTTTCTCTTGATGGTTTCAGAATCCTCTATCTCTGGTATTCATCATTCTGAATAATAGGTGTTTTGAATAAGTCCATTCAGATTTAATATATTTGGGGTGAATTGGCCTTCTTGGATATTGATACATATGCCTTTCATAAAGGTTGGGAAGTTTTCAGTCATTATTTCCTCAAATACTCCTTCTGTCCCTTTTCCATTCTCTCCCCCTTCTGAGACACCAATAATGCATATGTTTGTACATTTCACATTGTCATTCAATCCCTGAGACCTGTTCCACTCTTTCCATTCTTTTCTCTTTATATTTTCCTGTCTTTTCACTCTCAGATGCTCTGTCCTCCAAGTCATTAATTCTGTTCTCCATCAATTCAAATCTGCTTTTATATGCCTCTAATGTATTTTTAATCTCATCCATTGTGTCTTTCATTTCCATAAGTTGTGATACTTTTCTTTGCAAGCTTTCAAATTGTTCTTTATGTTCACCCAGTGTCTTCTCAATATCCTTTCTGTCTTTAGTCATATTTTCCTTCAACTCTTCAGATCAATTTAGGAGATTTGTGTAATTATCATTGATTAGTTGTCTTAAATCCTGTGTCTTGCCTGGATTTTTGGTTTATTTCTTTGGTTGGGCCATTTCTTCCTGTTTCTTTGCATATCTTGTAATTTTTGCTGATGTCTAGGCATCTGAATATATTGGTGAATTTTCTCTGATGGCCAATTTCTCTCTCTTGTCTAGTGGTTTTGTTCACAGCATTTCTTTGATTTTTGGTTCAACATAACCTAAGTCTTTAAAATTGTTCTGTTTAAGTTATCAAAATAAGACCAATATCTCACTAATGGGGTGCAGATCTGCCCACAGGAGTTTGGGACAAGAGATGCCTAACAGAAGTTTTTCTCCTTACAGTTTTTTAGCCTGCAGATGGCACTTGTCAGTGAATCTTTCCCTGGATGGGTCTCAAACTCCACATGTGTGTGATTCTTGTCTGGCTAGAGCTGAAATTCAAAGCAGGCTTTGCTAGCCAAAGACATTGAAGAGAAAACACTCTCCGCCCTCTGCAACACCCTCCCTCTTCTGAGGGAGGAAGATACCTGTTCCCCTCTTGGTTGACTGAAATGAGACAGGAGTTTTATCTGGACTGTTTGCCTTGAAGTTGGAGCATGTGTATCATCCATAGCTGCGGGGGTTAGCAACTTAGGTTGTAGTTTCAACTTCTTCATCTCTCTGTCCTTTGCCCTTTGGGGGCGTGCACAACGTTCTCCTGGTCTGTAGAGCCCCAACATATGTCCCTTGCACAGCTTTTTACCCTTTCTCCATTGTTTTTGTGAGAGAGTTAAGCTCTACCTACTTATTCCAATGCCATTTTCCTGGCAGTCTTTAAATAGGTATGATTAAATTATTGAAATGCTTCTTTGAAAATATGTATGAGACCTACATAAATGGAAAAACATCCCATGATCATGGATCAGTAGACTAAATATTGTTTAAATGGCAATATTACTCAAAGTACTCCATAGATGAAATGCAATACCTATAAAAATTCCAATAACTTTTTTGAAAAAAGGAAAAGCCAATCCTCAAATTCACATGGAAATACAATGGACCTTAATAGCCAAAACACTTTTGAAAAGAAGAAAAATATGTAGGACACTCATTTTCTGACTTCAAAACTTACTACACAGCTAAATTAATAAAAAAAAAAAAAGTATAGTACTAGTACAGGGATATATTCTAGATCAATGGAATAGAATTGGAAGTGCAAAAATAAACTGATACATCTCTGGTCAATTGATTTTTGACAAGCATGCAAAGAATATCCTATAGGGAAAGAAAAATTCCATCAACAAATGATGATAGAACAACTAGATATCTATATTAAAAGGAATAAAGTTGGACCACCTTACTTCACATCACATACAAAAATAACTCAGAATGCATCTAAGACCTAAATGTAAGATCTAAGACCATAAAACTCGTTGAAGAAAACATGGGCATAAATTTTTGTGAACTTGCCTTAAAAATTGTCTTCCTAGATAGGACAGCAAAAGTACAAGCAATGAAAGAAAAAAAAGCTAAATTGGACTTCATCAAAATTATACTCATTTGAGCTTCAAAAAACACCATCAAGAAAGTGAAACAACAACCAAGAGAATGGGAGAAAATATCACAAGTTATAGTTTTGATAAGAGACTTGTATAAAGAATATATAAAAAATTCTTGCAACTTTGCAATAAAAGGCAAAAACAAAATCAATGAAAAAAATGGGAAAGAATTTGGATAGTCATTTCTCCAAAGAACATATACAAGTAGCAAATAAGCATATGAAATGATACTAACATCATTAGCCATTGGGTAAATGCAAATCAAAACCACAAAATCCCAATGAGATACCACTTATCACCCACCACGATAACTATAATAATAGTTTAAAAAATGTGAAATAACAAGTGTTGTCAAGGATCAAAGAATTTGAACCATACTATGTTGCTTATGGGAATATAAGATAGTGTACCCCTGTGGAAAACAGTTTGGCAATTCCTCAAAAAAAGTTAGATTGCCATATGACCTAACAATTCCTTCCCTAGGAATACAGCCAAAAGAATTGATATCAGTACTAGAACAAGTACAGGTTCACACAAATTGATAGCAACATTATTCATAATAGCCAAAAGGTGAAAACAGTACAAAATGTCCATCAAAAGGTTAATAGATTAAGAAATTGTGGTATCGCTGTATAACTGAATATTATCCAGCCATTAAAAGAATGAAATACTGACACATGCTATGACATGAGAGTGAACTTTAAAAATATTATGCTAAGTGAAATAAGCAAGATACAAAAAAACACCTATTGCACAATTCAATTAATATCAAATATCCAAAGTAGATAAATCGGTAGAGACAGAAAGCAGATCATGGGTTGCTAGAGCCTGAGAGGAAGAGGAAATGGTGAGAAACAACATAATAGAGAAAAGGTTTTGCTTTGGAATAATGGAAATGTTTTGGAACTACATACAGTTGATAGTTGTGCAAAAGTGTGAGTCTCCAAAAAACCACCAATTGTTCATTTTCAAATGGTTAATTTTATGTTGCATGAATTTTACCTCAGTAAATTATTTTAAAAATCTATGCATGTAATTTTTCATTTGTTCCTCTTCAGATTTCCTAGTTTGTAATCATATTATAAACAAATTATTCACGTTCAGTGAAGCATCTTTTTTTTTTCCAGTATAGATCATTCTTTACCATATTCCTAGAACAGAATAGGATTTCCTTACTTTAGCTTTATTAATTTTAAAATTTTCTTTCAAGAATTCATTTTTCCCCATTATATTGGTATATATTTCTTCTATTGCTTTGGAATTTTTATTCTTCTGCAACACCTAGTGCACATTAGGGGTTTAGCATTGTTTTATATTTTCAATAATTCCAGCTTGATTTATAAAACAGGCACTTAGTTATCTTCAGAAATAATGGGATGAGATTGTTCACTATTATTTCGGCTGCAGTATCACCCCACCCATACAAACACTCAGATTATCTTTGCTTAATAGTGGAGACTGAAAATATATATATACATAATTTAGACCTTCTTGCTTCTTTCTTTGATTGTTAAATATTTTCTGCTCTTTCTTGAGACAGATATAAAGGAAATCCTGTTGCTTTTGAGACAGTAATTCCTTTTGAAGTGGACTTGAAATGAGTTCTACAAAACAACCTCTCTTTCAAAGGATACCAAATTCTAGACATGCAGGGAAATTGTAGAAAGCCTGATTTCAATTAGACTTCTAAGTGTTGTCCTCTACTTTAGCTATGCTTTCATAACCAGAGTTTGATTATTTATGTAATACTTGTGCTTATGATTTGGAAGACACAAGGGAAAAGATATGATAGCAACCTCATAGAGAGCTATGATTTGGGAAGGATCTCTTGTTAATTGACTGGGACCTCTGGAGAAAAAAATCTTTATGAAAAAAAAATGTAACGTGTGGGAAGATTGAAGCTTTTATTATTAATACAAGGGTGGGAGATTTCTAGTTTTAATAAACAAAGGACATAATGATTCTAATTTTGCCAATAAATCATTGATGTCAGTAAACAGGTAGGTATGTGGCTGCAGCTTTTCTTGACCAATCTGGGAATAACTGTGATAGAAAAAATCATTTTACTAGATTACAGAAAAGGGAGTCAATAAGTCTCAATTAAAGCTCAATTCAAAATGTGCAGACTTTCAGTTTAGGAGCTTGATAGGCTTTGATGAGCAAAAAGACAGCTGTTACTTATTCCATGCACTTCAACAAGGTCCAAAAACTTAGGTTCTAGGAAATAGTTAATATTCAAGTTGCCACAGAGCACTCGTTTTTATAGTAATTAGCCACCCTGATTGTCTTTCTTTATGAAAGACAATGTCTTTCTTTATGTCATGAAGCATAGCAGTTTTCTTATGTTGTCTATGTGACATTAAGTTACTGTGTCCTTTGGCCTGAAATAATATTTACGCCATTTATTGATTGTCCTATAACAAAGTAATAAATGAGGCACTATCTTTTGATATGAATCATATTGTTCTATATGTGTTTATCTGTGAATTTTTAAATATGCATATACAATATTTATCAAAGCAATCATATTTTTTCAAACAGATGAACACAGGAGTAAATATGGAGCAAACCATGGATGGTTTCATCTGTTTTCAAAGACATACAAAGAGTCAATTAGTCACTGTTCTGTTATCTTTCCTGACAGTTGAAATGGGGAAGGAGCTTCTCGTGGGTATTGCTTTCTTGATTTCATAGCAGGATAGTTAGAGGCACCTGTAAGATTGGTAGCATGAAAAAAGACAGGAGGTGTGTTTGTGTGATACATCTGGTATTCTATTTAAAAAAAAAAAAAGATTCTAACACTTTTCCATCAGCCGAGACCATAACATGATGAATAATTGTAGGGGACTGTGACCAAGACACCAAGAACCAGCAACTTACCTATCTTGCCCTTAAATGAGACAAATCCATGGAAGTGAAAAACCCATAAAGCTCACTACAAACTCAATTTGCAATTAGTATAAAGGTTTAGAATCTTTTCTGTATGTATTTTGGAAGGCTTTAATTTTGCTATTTAATATTATTGTTTTAATAGTTATAGATACAATCAGAAGCTTTTATTTTACATTGTAAATCAAGCAGAATATGCATATAATCGTTTGAAAAAAGACTAGATTATCTTGGTCTTTTTTTTAGAATACCTTTCTTACTTCTCAGATATCATTTCCCCCTTTTCCACATCCTGATGGAGACAACTATTTTTTCCTACATGTATAACAAATTCTCATCCATGTAATATAGTTATAAACAAAATTAGATTTTTTTTTCTCTATTGAGTAAATGTTTTTTAAAAAGGGGAGAAAAGAGTGGAGATGTGTCTGGAGGAAAAGTAAGAGAGAAAATGTGTAGAAAACACATTTTGCTGACTGCTAAATGGAAGTTGAATTACCATAAATTTCTTACTATAAGGATTACAAAGTGGTAATTTAAAAAGTTTAAGCTATCTCTACATTTTTTTTTGCAAAAGTTGAAATGTCTCTGTAAAAGAGGTCACGTTTAAGGGATATTTAGCTATGCTAATACCAGAAAATCCATTGTTGTTTGGGAAATTTTTTCACTTTTAATAATTTTAAGGCATCGACATCCTACTGAAATTTATGTAAAGAGGGGTCTCATCTAAAAACTGGTTTAGGGCATACTATCCTTCCTTAAATTATCATAATCTTTTGTGTTAAAATTGGACTGTGCTATCTGTTTAGAGAATAGCTGGTAAGCCACTGGTCCACGTGCACAAGCCAGGCCCCACCGAGCCACGCAACAAGATGATGACATAGCAAGGGAGAGACAAAGGAGAGTGCCAAGACAAGATGCGCTGGAAACCAGCAACTGCGGTGGCGCAGGTGGCAGAGTGCCTCTCTCCCACATTGGAGGTTCATAGGATCGAATCCCAGTGAAGACTGGAGGAGAAGGATGAGAAGAGAAGGCAGGAAACAGACACAGGATCACCCACTGAATGGACACAGACAGCAAGAAGGGGTGGGGTGGGGAATAAATAAAGTAAAATAAAATAAATCTTTTAAAAAAATTTTATTGGAAGATCCTTAAGCCTACAAAGTATGATGTTTTATAATTAAGGCTACACAAAGTAGCACCACATACACTATGAATAAGCAATTTACAAGACACCAGATACATGAATTATAAAAGTAGCACAGTTTTTACATCATACTTACATCAAAAGTTCAAACAAACTGAAATATATTAAATTTGATTCAATATAACACATTAGGTTGATGAAATGTAAATATAAATCTAAAACACATATACCTGAACACCCATGTGTGTGAGCATACATGCTAGGTTTCAAAACAAAGGGAATTTCTTCATCAACGTTAATTATTTTGCTTTTTCCTAATGAACTGTATTACCATAGACTAAGGAATAACAGCTGGAATATTAAGCATACATATAGAATAGATCCAAGACAGTGTCAGAGTAGCTCAGAGAGTGTGCATCTCTCTTGCAAAATAGGAGAATAGGCATAGAAGTCATCCAAGTAAGCAGCTTTGGAGACATGCAGACCAGGAAGTGTCAAACACTCCGTCTGGGAGGGATTGGGGATGGAGAGATACAAAGACCAAAGTGAAAACCATGAATTGATACCCTTACAGCTGGGAATGCCACCCATCTCCACAACTGAAGCAAACACCCTGGGTAAAATCTGTGGCTGAGCAGGTAACAGAGAGGGGAAAGATCAAATTCCTCCTTGGGAGGAGGTATGGTACAGTGGTGGGCTTAGTGTGGTTTCTTTTCCAGGAATGTAACTAATATAACTTGCTGGCTCAGAAGAGCTGGTGGAAATTGAAGGGTTCATCTCCTTGGAAGGGTTTACCAAAGAGGTAAACCCGAGGGCCAGCCAGGAAAGTGAAGGAAGACAGGATGGTCTCTTCCGATTCTTTCCCAGGCACTGAAGACCTGGTAGGGCCCCATTAATGACTCCTTGCCCCTGTTTTGATGACACAAACAGAGCAGTATTAAAGTTTCAGAAAAACTAAACTGAAATTCAAGAAGAGGTGTGAAATAAAACCGCTAGGCAAGAAAGAAATCGATCAACAGAGTAAAATCATGAACATAATCAGATGCTAAGGCATCAATGAAAGATAACAAGCCATACTAAAAAATAAGAAGATATGGACCAACCTAAAGGAAAAAAACAAGAATCCAGATGAGATGAAGAATTTAAGACAATTAATAAATGATGTTCACAAAACCCCCTTAATCTATTTAAGGAGATTAAGGAAAATATGCCTAAAGAGATAAAAGTTATTAAGATGACATTGTATGAGCATAAGGACATTTTGAAAGCATGCAAAGAAAAGTAACAGAACTTATGAGAGTGAAAGACATATGGATAAATTTAAAAATCTTTAGAGGCATACAACAGCAGATTTGAAATGTTAGGAGAATGAATAAGTAAATTTGAAGACAAAACATTTGAACTTGAAAAGATAGGAGAACAGAGAAAAGAATACAAAAAAACGGAACAGGGGCTCAGGGATTTGAATAACAAAATGCAATGCACAAATATTTGCATTATGTGTGTCCCCGAAGAAGAGAACAGAAAAGGAGTATAAAGAATATTTGAGAAAATACTGATATAAAAATTTTCCAACCCTTATAAAAGACATGAATATCAATATTCAAGAAGGACAATGTATCCCAAGCAGAATAAATCTGAATAGACCTACTAATCCCAAACCAAGTTAAAGTAAAGAAATAATAGGGGGATGGATGTGGCTCAAATGGTTGGGTATCCGTCTCCCATATGGAGGGACCTGGGTTCGATCCCTGGGATCTCCAGGTAAAAAAAAAAAAAAAAAGAAAAAGAAAAGAAAAGAAAGAAAGAATAGAGATCAGACCACAAGTAAGTGAAATTGAGAGCAAAAACAAGAGAGAAACCAAAAAGTTGGTTCTTTGAGAAGCTCAACAAAATTGTCAACCACTTAGATAGACTCACAAAGAAAGAGGAGAAAAGATGCAAATAAAAGCAATAATGAGATGGGGAACATAACCACTGACCCCACAGAAAAAAAGAGAGATCATAAAAAGATACTATAAACGACTCTCCACCAAAATACTAGACAATGTAGATGAAATGGATAAATTCCTAGAAACACAGGAACAACATACACTGACACTAGAAAAGACAGAAACTTCAACAAACCAATCACAAGTAAAGAGATAAAAACAGTCATAAATCAATCCCAAAGTTGAAAAGCCCAGGATCAGATGGCTTCACAGATGAATTCTACCAATCACTCAAATATGATCTAATAGCTACCTTGCTCAAGTTCTTCCAAAAATTGAACAGAAAAGAACATTACCAAGTTCAATGTATGAAGCCAACATCACCATAATGCAAAAACAAGATAAAGATACTACAAAAGGAAAATTACAGACCAATTTCTTTAATGAATATAGATGCAAAAATTCTCAACAAAGTACTTGCAAACTGAATCCAAAGCACATAAAAGAATTATACACCATGGTCAAGTGGGTTTTATACCAAGTATGCAAGAGTTTTTCAACACAAGAAAATCAAATAGTGTCATAAACCACACTAATAAATTGAAGAAGAAAAATCACATGATCCCCTGAATTGATGTAGGAAAGGCAGTTGACAAAATAAAGCATCTTTTCTTGATTAAAAAAAATCCAAAATATAGAAATAGAAGGAAGCTTCTAAATATGATAAAGTGCGTATATGAAAAACCTACAGCTATCATCGTACTCAACAGTGAAAGACTGAAAGCTTTCCTGCTGAGATCTGGAAGAAGACAAGGATGTTCACGGTCACCACTGTTATTCAATATTGTGTTAGAAGTTCCAACTAGAGTAAATAAATAATTGAAAGGCACTCATATAAGAAAGGAAGAAGTAAAACATTTACTATTCGCTGATTTTATGATGCCATATCTATAAAATCCTGAAAAAAATCTATAATAAATGTACTATAATTAATCGATAACTTAAGCAAAGTGGTGGTATAAAAGAAAAATATGTACATACCAGTAGGGTTTCTATATACTACTGATCTTGGGAGGAAATCACAAAAAAATATATTCAATTATAATAGCGACTAAAAGAATCAAATATTTAGGGATAAACTTAACCAAGGACATAAAGGACCTGCCTATATTCAGAAAACTACAAAATATTGCTAAAGAAACTGAAGAAGACAAATAAATGGTAGGACATTCCACGTCCATGGACTGGAAGACTAAATATCATTAAGACGTTAATTCTACCCTAACTGATTTACAGATTCAACACAATCCCAATCAAAATCCTAACAGCCTCTTTTGAGGAAATGGAAAAGCGATTATCAAATATATTTGGAAGGGTAAGGGGCTCTGAACAAAGGTTTAAAAAAGAATGAAGTTGGAGGACCCTTACTACCTGACTTAAAAGGTATATTACTTAGCTCAGCAATAAAAACAGCACAGTACTGGAATAAAGATAGACAAATTGACCAGTGGAACCAAAGCAAGAAGTCAGAAATAGACCTTCACTTCTATGGTCAGGTGATTTAAAAAAAAAACAAAACTTTTTTTAAAAGATACTTAGATTACATAATGTTACATAAAAAATGTAGGGGATTCTCATATGTCCCACTCCTTACCCTTCCCAGACTTTCCCACATTAACAACATCCTTCATTAGTGTGGTACATTTGTTACAGTTGATGAACACATATTGGAGCATTGCCACTAAGTGTGGATTATAGTTTAAACTCTTTCCACACATTTTTGTAAGTTATGACATGATATATAATGGCCTGTATCCGTCACTGCAACATTATTCAGGACAATTCCAATGTCCAAAAAATGCTGCCATATTACACCTATTTTTGTTTTTAAGATACTTAGGTTATATAAATTTTACATAAAAAATATAGGGGATTCCCATATGCTTCACTCACCATATCTCCCACATTGTCAGTGATTTTTGACAAAGCTGTTAAGCCAACACAGCTGGGTCAGACCTGTCTATTCACTAAATGGTGCTGGGAGAAATGGATATCCATATTCCAAAGAAAGAAAAGAGGACCCCTATTAACAAAGAAAGGATCAAGGACCTAAGTATAAAAGCAATAACCTCAAACCTTCTAAAAGAAAATGTAGGGAAATATCTTCAAGATCCTGTGGTATGTAAGAGTTTTTAAAACTTACATCCAAAGCACAAGCAAGGAAAGTAAAAATAGATTGCTGGGACCTCCTCAAAGTAATATACTTTTGTTCTTCAAAAACATTGTATATTTTGTTATAACCTACAAAATTGTGCAGGACAGAGTGTAAACTATAATGTAAACTGTAGTTCATGGGTTAATAGCAATGCTTCAATATGTGTTCATCAATTGTAATAAATGTACCACACTAATAAAGTGGGAAAGAGTGGGAGGGGTAGGGAGTGGGACATATGGGAATCTCATATTTTTTTTATGTAAAATTTATGTAATCTAAAGCTCCTTTAGAAATAAAAAATAAAAATTTTAAAAAACTACAATAAGATATCATTTCACACCTTTAGAATGGCCACTTAAAAAACAAACAAAAAAACCCCTACAAGTTCTGGAAAGTCAGTGGTGAAATAGGAACACTACTTCACTGTTGGTGGGAATGTAGAATGGTGCAGTCTCTGTGGAAGATAGTTTGGAAGTACCTCAAGAAGCTGAGTATAGAACTGATGTAGGAGCCAGCAATTCTGTAATTAGGAATATATTCAGAAGAATGGAAAGCAAGGACATGAACTAACATTTGCACACTGATGTTCCTA
This sequence comes from Tolypeutes matacus, assembly GCA_026826555.1. Lineage (NCBI taxonomy): Eukaryota > Metazoa > Chordata > Mammalia > Cingulata > Chlamyphoridae > Tolypeutes > Tolypeutes matacus. The sequence continues at coordinate 23,925,291 of JAKSZT010054334.1, forward strand.
GCAGCATTATTCACAATTACTGAAATATGGAACCAGCCCAACTGTCCATACACATGAATGTTGATGAAATGAAAAAAATGAAATCAGGATGCATATGATAACATAGATGAGCCTAGAGGATATTGTATTGAGTGAAATAAACCAACACAAAAGGACAAATATTGTATAGTCTCACTAATACGAAGTAAATATGATGAACCAACTTACAAAGGTAAACTCTAGAGAATAGGTTACTAGGAAATAGAATGGGGGTTGAGAATGGGAGCTGATGCTGTACGTATTTAGCATTATTAATAAAGTTATTTGTAAAAGTATGGAACTAAATAGAGTTGAGAGTAACACATTATAATGATTATAACTAATGCTGCTTATTTATAAATGTGATTGTAGCTGAAAGGTTAGTCTGTGGATGTAAATGTAATTGAAAGGAAAACAGAGAATAATCTAGGGCATGTATAACATGATTTTGGTGGTGGATGTAGATTGTGATTAATAGTATATAAATCTAAGAATGTTCTTTTACAAAGTGTTAATATGGTGATACACAGGAAAAATACAACTAATGTTATTTATAGCTGATAGTTAACAGGAATATTGTAATTATTTGCAGCACTAGGAAGAAGATATTAATTCAAAACTAAGGGACAAATATATGGGGATGTTAGGTGTATGGAATTTTTTTTCTTTTAGAGTAATGAAAACATTCTAAAATTGACTGAGGTGATGAAAGCACAACTTTGTGATGAAAATGAGAGCCACCAAGTATACACATTGAATGGATTGTACAAAGCATGGGACTGTAAAACACAAGGAATCCAATAGTGGATGGTGGACTGTGGTTAACAGGACAAATAAGAGAATTTTCTCCTGAATGATAACAAATATGTACTACTAATATGGCATGTTTATAATTGAGTGAATTGAGGGTAAATATCCCAAGTGTAATATATGAGCTAGAGTTAGTAGTAATATTTTGATAATGCACTTTCATAGTTTGTAACAAATGTTTAACAACAATGTAAGATGTTGGTGGGGAGATGTGTGGGAGCTTTGTATGATGATACACATGTTAGTTTTATAAAATCACAAATTTTACACAAGATTTATTGTTTATGTATGTCCACGTATAAATGATATACTCAATAAAATTTTATTTAAAAAAAAATGAACCATAAGTTCAAAGCAATATCAGAGAAGTAACTAAATTTCCCCACTTGTAAAGACCACCGACTGGTTAGAAGAGTTTGCAGCAAGTTTCAGCAAAGAGACTCTTCTTTGTTTCTTGTTTTATAGAATAGCTTTTTCCTGGAACTCTCTTGGTGTATTAATATGGTAAACAATGGGTGTCTTTGCCTTAGAAAACTGTTTAAAAAGTATGATCATACACATAAAAATAATAAAAAATAAATTACATATAAAAAGTAAAAAACAAATATAACTGTGCTTAATTATAATCAATGCCTAAGAATACCACTTGAAAACTTCCTTATTACTCATTTGTGGCCTCTCTCTAACCCGGACTCAGAAAATAAACTCACTACTCCCCCCACATCCCTGCCCCCCAATATAGGACATGACTCTTCGGGATGAGCCTCCTTAACACCAAGGGATTATTACCAAATGTGAATGCATTTAGAAAAAGACTTTGACCAAAGGGGGGAGACATTAAATAAAAAAGTTTTTATGGCTAAGAGATTTTAAAGTGGGTTGGGACATCACTCCAGAGGTTAGGCTTATTCAGGTCTCAGGAAGATTTCACTAACTGTCACAGTAAACTAAGCTTCGTACAGTTGTTCCTATGCTGGTTGAGCCATGAATCCCAGTAGAGTTGTGGGCAATCCCTATTCTCCAGTTCTTCAGGCTTGCCTTGGAAAATTAATAAAATGATGATGATTGACAGGTCCCTCCCCCCAAAACAAGGAGTATATAAACTGTAAGCAAAACAATTCCTTCCATCTGTCCCATAATATCTAAGTCCTCTCTCAGTCTGAAACAGTCAGACCAGACATTATTCCAAATCCCTCAAGATTGAGGCATGAACAAACATAATGGAGAATGTAAACACATATCAAAGTAGATTTATTGTTATTTTAGTTAATATCATTTGTTAATGGAAGAATTGTAACATTGATATAAATATACTGGTTGCCAGGAGTTCCGATGGGAGGGACAGGGATGAATAATGTGGAATAAAGAGCATTTTTAGAGCAGTGAAATTGTTCTGTATGATGCAGCAATGATGGATACATGACATTATATATTTGTCAAAGACTACAGAAGCACACACCACAAATTATATAACATAATGTAAACTATAGACTTTGGTCAGTAGCAATTCTTCAACGTTGTTATATAAAGAGTGATAAATGTAAGATGGTAATAATAGGGAAACTATGTGTGAGGGTGTTTGTGTGGGGGTGTTTTATTAGGGTTCTTTTAGGAAACAGAATCAACAGGAGATATCTGTAAATAGTATGAGATTTATAAGATTCTTTCACATGACCATGGGGATGCACAAGTCCAGGTTCCACAGGGAGGCTGCAAACCAGGGGCTCTGGTGAAAGTGCAATGAAGGTCCTTGATGAGTTTCCAGGAGATGTTGGCTGTCCAAAGATGAGCTGGGAAATTCTCTCTGAATGCTGAAATCACTTTCCTTTTTAAGGCATTCAAGTAATTGGATAAAGAGTCACTCATTGCTGATGGCAGTCTCTATGGTTTTGTAGATATAGTCAACCATCTATGCAGTCAACTCACTGATGACTAAAGCCCATAATCAATTATCCTTGTATTACAATTAGCCCAGTGCTTGCTTGACCAAACAACTGGGCACAATTACCTGGCCAAGTTGATACATTAGCCTAACCATCACAGCCCACCCCTTTTCAACTCTGCAACCATACACATTACCCTAAACTATACTTAGTCTCTATGTAAAAACAATAACTGACATTCATATATATGTTTACACCTAACAATGTTCAAATCTGCTGCATACAATAGGAAATGCATTAATTCCTTACAGAATAGGTTGCAAGACCTTGGGTAATATTCACTCTTGACCTCTTTAAATATTATGACGTGAAACTAATACAACTTGTCATATGATAAGGAAAAATGTTGGGGAAGATAACAAAGAAATTCATTTTGTGTACATATGCAATCATACTCATAACGAAACAAGGAAGAAAGATTCATGACTATTACAGTCCTCATTTCTGTAACTGGTCATGTGGTCGAAGTTCATGTTTATCACTACCTTTTTCAACTATCCATTCCATGTTCCCATAACCCTCAGCAAGCACTTCAGCCGGCCATGGTGGGGTGACCCAAACTTTCATTCCTGAAAATTCTGGGCCATAATTAGTACTGCTTGAATTGGGTTGTTGCAATTTTCCATTGACTTTAATCACAAGGCATGACAGTACTAGGAGACACCCTAGAGGATCTCCTGTATTCCAGGCAAACTCTTTTTTACCTTCATTATGTAGATGCAGTCCTATTTCCCCCTTGATAGTCAGGATTAATCACTGCAGCCACTACAGTAATTCCCTTCTTTGCCTGTTGATTCAGAGATAAGAGGAGTCCAAAGTGGCCAAGTGGCAGTCTTAACTTCCAGTTCAATGGAATCATTGTTGTGTTCCTTGGTAAAAGCACTCCTCCTTTTGGAACTAAGACCTGTAGACCAGCAGACCTTAAGGTTGCAGGGACAGGAAGGAAAAATTTTCCTAGTGGGTCAGTAGGGGTAATAGTGAGTGGTGCCACTGCCATTTCCACCCCTTGATTCCTGGACCCATGAATCCTGGCTATGGGGGAAACAGCACCATAGAGTGGAAGCTGATTTAAAGCATACACAGCCTCCTGGAGAAAACTGCCCCAGAACTGCAAGGTATTGCCACCTAGTTGGCACCATAATTAAGTCTTGGAAAGACCATTCCACCGTTCTATCAATCCATCTGCTTCAGGGTGGTGGGGAACATGGTGAGACCAGTGAATTCAATGGGCATGTACCCATTCCCACACATCATTTGCTGTGAAATGGGTTCCTTGCTGAGAAACAATATTGTCTGGAATGCCATGTTGGTAGATAAAACATTTGGTAAGTCCACGAATGGTAGTTTGGGAAGAAGCATTGCATGCAGGAAATGCAAACCCATATCTGGAGTATGTGTCTATTCCAGTTAAAACAAATCACTGCCCCTTCCATGATGGAAGTGGTCCAATGTAGTCAACCTGCCACTAGGTACCTGGCTGGTCACCTGAGGGAATGGTGCCATATTGGGGGCTGAGTGTGGGCCTCTCCTGCTGGCAGATTGGACACTCATCAGTGGTTGTAGCCAAATCAGCCTTGGTGAGGGGAAGTCCATGTTGCTGAGCCAATGTATAACCTCCATCCCTACCTCCATGGTTACATTGTTCATGAGCTCTTTGGACAAAGGCAAGAATGGCTGTGTAAAGAGGCTGAGCGTTAGCTACAGTATGGGTCATCTTATCATTTGATTATTAAAATCTTCCTCTACTGAAGTCACCCTCTATAGGTACTCATGTGGGGCACAAATATTTTCATGTTTTCTGTCCACTCAGAAAAGCCTATCCACATACCTCTTCCCTAGACCTCTTTGTTACCAATTTTCCAATCATGTTCCTTCCAATTCCCTGACCATCCAGACAAAGCATTGGCAACAGCCTCTGAATCAGTGGTGTACAAACACACCTCTGGCCATTTCTTCTTCCAAGCAAAATGAACAACCACTTGAACTGCTCAAAGTTCTGCCCACTGGGAGGATTTTCCCTCACCATTATCCTTTAGGGACATCTCAGAAAAAAGCTGCAGTGCTGCAGCTGTCTACTTTCAGGTGGCACCTGCATATCATGCAAAACCATCTGTAAACCAGGCCCAAGTTTTCTGTTCCTCAGTCAACTGATTGTAAAAGACTCCTGAAGAGGCCAAAGCTGTGCGCTGGGAAAGAGAGGGAAACATGGCATGGGTGATGACCATGGGCATTTGGGTTACTTCCTCATGTAACTTACTTGTGCCTTCAGGACCTGCTCAAGCCCTATCTCGTTTATACTACTTCCACTTTATTATGAAGTGTTTCTGTGAATGCCTGCCTTTATGGTTTGGTGGGTCAAACAATACCCAGCTCATGATAGGCAACTCAGGTCTCATGGTAACTCAGTGGCCTATGGTTAAGCATTCAGTCTATATTAAGGCCCAGTAACAGGCCAAAAGCTGTTTCTCAAAAGGAGAGTAGTTATCTGCAGAGGCTGGCAGGGCTTTGCTCCAAAATCCTAAGGGTCTGCATTGTGATTCTCCTATAGGGGCCTGCCACAGGCACCAGATAGCATCTCTATTTGCCACTGAAACTTCAAGCACCATTGGATCTGCTGGATCATATGGCCCAAGTGGTACTGCTGCTTGCACTGTAGCCTGGAACTGTCACAGAACCTCCTCTTGTTCTGGTCACCAATCAAAACTAGCAGCTTTTCTGGTCACTCCAAAAATGGGCTGGAGTAGCACACCAAAATGAGGAATGTGTTGTCTCCATAATCCGAAGAGGCCAACTAAGTGGTGTGCCTCTTTTTTGGTCATAGGAGGGGCCAGATGCAATATCTTATCCTTCACTTTAGAGAGGCTATCTCAACATGCTCCACACCATTTGACACCTAGAAATTTCACTGAGGTGGAAGGCCCCTGTATTTTTGTTGGATTGACCTCCCTTCCTCTCTCACACAAATGCCTTACCAATAAGTCTAGAGTCTTTGCTACTTCTTGCTCACTAGGTCCTATAAACATGATATCATCAATATAATGGACGAGTGTGATGTCTTGTGGGAGGGAGAGATGATCAAGGTCCTTGCAGACAACATTATGACATAAGGCTGGGGAGTTGATATACCCCTGAGGCAGGACAGTGAATGTATACTGCTGCCCTTGCCAGCTGAAAGCAAACTGTCTCTGGTGGTCCTTACTAATGGTAATTGAGAGAATAGCATTTGCCAGATCAACAGCTGCTTACCAGATACCAGGAGACTTGTTAATTTGCTCAAGCAATGATACCACATATGGGACAGCAGCTGCAATTGGGGTCACCACCTGGTTAAGTTTATGATAATCTACCAAGATCCATCTGTATTCTGCACAAGCCATATAGGAGAGTTGAATAGGGTTGTGGTGGGAATCACAACCCCTGAATCTTTCAAATCCTTGATGGTGGCAGTAATCTCTGCAATCCTTCCATGAATCCAATATTGCTTTTGATTTTCTATTTTACTAGGTAGAGGCAGTTCTAGTGGCTTCCACATGGCCTTTCCAACCATAATAGTCCCCACTTCACATGTCAGGTATCCAATGTGGGGATTCTGCCAGTTACTGAGTATGTCTATTACAATTATGCATTCTGGAACTGGAGAAATGAACACAGAATGGGTCCGGGGTCCACGGGACCCACTGTGAGATGGACCTGAGCTAAAACTCCATCAATCACCTAACCTCCATTAGCCCTATTCTGACTGGTGGACCACAGTGATGTTTTGGGTCTCCTACAATTAATGTCACTTCCGAGCCAAGGTCTAATAATCCCCAAAATGTCTGATCATTTCCTTTTCCCCAATGCACAGTTACTCTGGTAAAAGGCCGTAGGTTTCCTTGGGGAAAGGTGGGAGGAAGATTAACAGTATAAATTTTTGAGAGCTTAACAGGATCCTTCCACAAGGGGACCTGGCCTTCTTCTCATTCAAGAGGCTCTGGGTCTGTAAACAGTCTTAAGTCTGGGAATTGATTTAGGGGCCGTGATTCTCTGCATCTGTAGTTTGACTTAGGGTTTTGTTCACTTGATCTAGAACTCTTCTGCTTATACAGATCCAGAAGAAATTTAGTAGACTGCTCATCTAGTTCACTTGTAGGTACCATATATGATCTATTAGCCAATGCCATAACTCTATGTGACTCAGACTATTTTGAGTGCTGCTTTGAATCCGCCTTTCATTGCTGTAGCCATGCCCATCTTATCTTTGGTGATTAACTGCTGATATTTGACATTTACTGGCCCAGCATTATCCCCATAATATTTAAGGATTTTAATTCCATTACAGCCCTCCCTATGGTAACATTTGGGCTACAGAGAAGAACAACCACGGAGCTTTTCAAGGAAGATGGAGTTTGTCTGACAAATTTATCCCTCACAATCCTGGTCAAAGGTGTGTCCTCTGGGCATTTCTGGGATGGGTGGGCAGGTCTTAAATGGTAAATCCTTTCTAGGATTCCAATTTAAGCCTTTGAATTCCCTCTTCTACTGTATACCAGGGCAAATCAGTCATCTCAACCTCAGACTTGCTAGGCCATCTTTTGGTCCATGTTTCAGTCAGCAACCTGAACAAACCATTAGAACTCTTTCTAACCCCTCGCACTTCAGTGTTGGAACCAGAATTTCTGCTTAGTGGACCCATGTCAATAAATTCAGCATGATCCAACTTTATATTCCTTCCACCATTATCCCACAGCCTTAGTATTCATTCCTACACATATTCCCCTGATTTCTGTTTATATAAGTTTGAAAACTCATGTAGTTCTTTTAGAGTATAGTGTACTTCCTCCTGGGTCACACTTTGTATTTCACCTTTGGAGGCTTGTTGTGATTTTAGTCTAGTAATTGGTCTCGAAGGGAAGAGAGGCGGTGGGGATGGGTAAAGAGAAGGATTAGAAATTTCTTGCAAGCTACTGACCTCAGGGCATTCCTTTACATTTTCTTCTGGTGAGACAGGATTAATCTCTTCAGGCAAGGGATGGAAGGCAGATTCCTCAAGGCAGGTTGGAGGTGGGACAGTGCATGCTGGAGTCAGGCTGGTACCTGCCTCAAGGCTGGGAAGAGGTCCAGACTCCAAGGGGCAGTGCATGCTGGAGATTGGCTGGTACCTGCCTTGGGGCTTGGAGGAGGTCCAGACTCCCTGGGGCAGGCCAGGGGCTGGGTGATACAAGGTTGACAAAATGTGGTCTCCACAGGGCAGGCCATGGAAGGTTTATCTGGTAAAGTCTCAGTAGAATTTAGGGTTCTAATGTCCCCTCCAATATTATCATCATCCCATATGTCTCCATCCCAATCCTCTGTGTTCCACTCCTTTCCAATCAATGCCTTCACTTTAACCACAGATACCCTGAGGAATTGAGATTTTAGTTTCCTTTGTAACCCTGCTACTCATACAATGAGAGTTTGAGTTTGGTTCTCAGATTTCTCAAGCCTGTGGCTTCAAGAGACAAGATTTTCTTTCGGAGCACACATAGAAAGTTTCACATCATTCATGCCACTTTCAAGTTTCAAATTTGAAGTCATAGCTCTTTCTTTTGTAACTGTATCCAGAGTATCCAGGAGGAACCAGCAACATCGTTATATCTTTTGACTCTACAAAACTCTTTTAAGATGTTGAAAACACTCTCACTCAAATCCTTGCTTCTTATAAGTGTGGAAGTAGGGGAATCCAGTGATGATATTTTGTGTATCTCCATTGCCAACTCATGTCATAGACTTGTAGTGTTCTCTTCATTATTGGAAAAGGAGTCGTTAGTACCCTTGAGTCCAATTAGAGTAGAAAGGCAATTGCAAAACTCGCAGAACCACCTCAGACATACATGTTTAAGATTCTGTTCCTCAAGAACCACTCCCGGTACCAAGCATATTAGTGAGGGTTCTTTTGGGAAATAGAATCAGCAGGAGATATTGTAAATAGTATGAGATTTATAATATTCTGTCATGTGACCATGGGGATGAACAAGTCCAGGTTCCACAGGGAGGCTGCAAACCAGGGGCTTCAATGAAAGTCCAATGAAGGTCCTTGATGAGTTTCCAGCAGTACAAAGATGACCTGTGAAATTCTCTCTGAATGCTGAAATCACTTCCCCTTTTAAGGCATTCAACTGATTGGATAAAGTATCACTCATTGCTGATGGCAATCTCTCTGGTCATTGTTGATGTAATCAGCCACATATGCAGTCAACTCACTGATGACGTTTACCTCACTGAGTTGACACATTAGCTTAACCACCACAGGGATTATATGAGAATTCCCTATATTTTGGTGTAACTTTTATGTGAATCTAAAACTTCTCTAAAATTTAAGTTTATTATTACTAAAAATTGTAATCTTAATTTATTCATAAATTTAATAAATTTACTTTGATGCTCTACAGAATATATATTTAACATAGTTCATAGATCACCTCTGTGAAAACAGAAGATATCTACATTCTATGTGTATTTATGTATATGCATCATATATATGACTAAATAGAACCAACTTCAGATGATACAATGATTTCAGACATTTTTACTACTTGCACACCGTCTTCATCTCTGATTGTCTCTTTTGTATCTTAACACTCACTGTTAGTGTTAATTGGAAATGGATTTCAGATGAAGATAAGTTTAGTGAAAGCTGTCTTCATTCCCATTTACAGATGACTTGAACCAAAAATATTACATTGCTTATATATACATCTTGGAGGAAAGAGAATATTATTTTCATAAAAAGGTTTGCTAGTTATTCTACACTCAAATTAAAGGTAGGAAAAGTAATAATTTATGCTTTTTTTCTTATTAAGTTTAAATACACAGTACAGATTCTCTGCAAGGTCAAGATTAAACAGCAAAATGATAGATAGATAATTATCACCAAACTTTATAAGAAATTTATTTGCATTTTAATGACCTACTTTTCTTTCATCTTTATATTTGTATTTATTTCTATCTAATGGAAAATCAAATTACAATAAAATAAGCAATGGTTTATGAATGATAAATCCATCTATGTATTTAATCTCAACATTTTGCTCACCAAAGAATATCATAGAAAACTGGAAAGAAAAGCCAAAAATCTGGGCACTGCATTTGTCATGACTGTTATCAACAAAGCATTAGAATCAAGAATATAAAACAAACTGTTTTAAATCAATAAGATAAGGATCAACACTTGGATAGAAAAATGAGCAAAGGACATGAGTATACAATTCATTGATGATGAAACATAGAACAATGAATATCATAAAAAATGTTCAACCTCATTAAGAAAAGATGTAGTAAAATTCAAATTTAAACCATAGTGATATGCTCTTGCATATCCTTCAAATTGGAAAAATTTACAAAAGTATGTAAAACAGGAGGCAAGGCCACACAATTGCATGAATAATTCATCCAAAATGATAACACATTTTGGAAAACAATTTGAGAAATATCTCATAAATTTTATTCCATCAGATTCCCTTAGAATATATACATCAAGCATAAACACATACACACATACATAAATGTATGCACACATTCTAATGCATACATACACAAACACACAGAGACATAAACCCAACCATATGTAGGTATGGATTATATGGCTATATAGAGGTAAATACTGTACAGAGAGTTACAGACACAGTCTAGATATAGATATATAGCTCTGATTTGTGAAAGATATTTTGGCTAGATAGACATTTCAAGAACAAAAGCTATTTTCCCCTAGTTCCCTCATATGTTATTTAAAAGTTTATTTAAAAATAAATAGAATAAACAAATGAATTAATAAATAAAATAAATAATTTATTTAAAAATAAAACATTTGTTTTATTTTATTTTGCAGTTGAGTAAAAAGCCACTCTCTTTCTTTTTCCTTCTCTTTCTCTCTCTCTCTCTTTTCTTCCTCCCATTTTACCTTTCTTTCTTTTCTGTGTTTTGCTTCTTCATCATGGGCTACTTTGCTGTGAAGTCTAAAAATATTGTGCATTTTCTTTTATTTATCCTACTTGTCATTCTTTGTGCTTCTTAATTCCATGGTGTCTTTAGTAAAGTTATGTGCCTATGTTCGTTAATGTAGGTGGTAAAAGGTATGAATTTTACCACTTCTACTTTTCTTACAGCATAGACGGTAAGGGTTCACTTTGACATAGCTTTGTTTCTAAGTAAGAGCAGTAGCTTTTTTTGTAAGCAGTGTTCTGATACAAAACTTAAATTATCTCTCAGATTTAAGATGTATATTTGAATCTTATACTGAGATTAGTTTGCATTTTATCATTACATCCAAATTGCTAATTCAAGAGAGAGAGAAGAAAATAGAAACGAGAAAAATGGAGAGGAAATAATTGCATAAGTAAGCTTATAGAACTGAGGAAGAAATGAAGAATTACGAAGTAAATAATATATATATATCAACAAGTTTATAGTCTTAATTTGCTTAATATGTTGCTTGAAAGTAGATTCCCTGCCAATGCCTTTTCATCTAATATACTTGTTGCTCCTAGTCCCATGAAATTTACTTGGTTTTTTCAAGCAGAATTTTTTAAGTTATCTTTATTTGCTAACAATTTTAGAATTTAAATTCCTTTGGGTAAATGTTACATAATAGCAATAACCATTTAATAACTTAATCATAATCTTTCAAAATATAATGCTGAAAAGTTTTTTTCAAGTTTTAAATACCAGTTTTTATTCAGTGCCTTTATTATACCATTTATGACAAAGTTGTTGTTGGTAATTTAATTTAAAATTGCTTTTTGATTTCCTTTCCTCTCTCCCTCTCATTTGAAAAATAAATCTCCAATCCCTCTTGTAAAAAAATTGTTAAATTTTTCATAGGGCATAAATGATTCTGTGATAAACCTCCTTAGAATAATTTACAGTATCTGCAGATGAAAACTGTGAACAATTACTTGTTTAGTTATACAAAGGTACATAATTAATGTGCAAATGACAAAAAAGGGAATGAGATATTGTTCTTCACAAAACATTTTCAATTTCACCCAATATTTTAGTTTAAGCTATACATATGTATATTTTAATATATGTACAAGAATTTTTAGAGTATAACTTCTTAGCAATAATTTGATAGGTCACTACACAATTTAAAGATTATAAGGGAATTCTATGAACAAGTTTTTGCTAACACATTAGATAACTTAGATAAAATGGTCAAATTCCAAAAAAAGACACAAATTACCAAGAATAAATCAAGAAGAAAAAATAGCAAGGATTAGACTTACAACAAGTAAAAATATTGAATTAGTAATTTAAAATATCTTCACTAGGAAAAGACCAGGTCCAGGCTTCACTGGTGAATTATATTCAGACAGGTAAAGAATAAATAATACCTATACTCCAGAAACTCTTCCAGAAAATAGAAGACAAAGCCATACTTTGCAAGATTTTATGTGACAAGTGTTATCCTGATACCAAAGCTAGAGACAATACAACAAAAGAAAACTATAGAACAATAATCCTTATTAATATAGATGTAAAATTTCTCAACAAAGTATTAGAAAACCAAATCCAGTAAACTTTAAAATGGATTATGCACCATGACCAAGAGGGGTTTATCCAAAACACATAAGGTAAGTTTACATCTGAAAGTCAATTAATGTAAAATGCCATATTAATAAAATAAAGCTATAAAAATTTTCTCAATAGATGCAGAAAAATATTTGTCAATCTAAACCCTATTCATCATAGAAACAATCAACAAATCAAAAATAGAAGGGAACTTCTACAACATGATAAAGAATATCTCCAAAAACTTATAAATAACTTCATATTTTATGGTGGGAACAACGTAAGAATGTTTTTTCTTACTATTTCATCCAACATTTTACTGGAGGATCTACTCAGTGAAATAAGGCAAGACAAATAAAATTTCTCCAAATTAAAAAGGCAGAAATGAAATTGTCTCTATTTCCCAACAATATCATCCTGTATGCAAAAATAAGAAAGGAACACACATACAAGTATTAACACAAAGAAGTTCAACAAGCTCATAGGATAAAAGATCAATATACACAAATCACTCATATTTATATATATGCTAACATGAAACAATCAAAAAATGAAATTATGAAAAAAATTCCATTCACAATAGAATAAAAGACATACACCCAGGAATGTATTTCACAAAAGAAGTGCTAGAATTGTTCATTCAAAGTTAAAAAGCATTATGGATGTTTGCTAAAGAACATATAAATTAATAGAAAGACATTCAATGTTCATGGATGGGAAGATTCAATATTGTTAAGATGTTAATTCTTCCCAAATTGACATTTCAATACAATCATTACCCTAAAAATTTTAGCAGATTTAGTTTTTTTAAAGACTTTTATAAGGTTATCCTAAAATTTATATGGAAACAAAAAAAAAAAAACTAAAATAACTCAAACAATTTAATAAAATAAAAACAAAGGCAGAAAACATTTACTTCCTGATTCCAAAATTTACTATAAATCTAGTTACCAATTGAGTGTAGTACTTCAGGAATCTGTCCCTGACAAAAAACCTATGTGTGATTTTTCAGTCCTGACCATCAGTAATTACAAAGGTTTCCTCTGACAGACTCAAAGGAAGTCTGCCCTCCCTATACCAGACTTGAGGAAAAGCCAGTGAATTGCAGTCTCTAAGGAAGGTGAAGTCAAGGACTCAGAGTCCCTTGGTCAGTAAAACTCTTATATATATCTGCATTCCTAAACTGAGGCCTCCCATAGGCATCTTCACTGAGACTTCCTTATTTCAGGCAGGAGGCAGAGAACTTGAAGACTCTATTGTCTATTCTGACTCCATACTCAGTATTATCCACTTCCATCCCTTCTCCTTTGCACTCACAGCCCCTACTAAAAGTGCTGGGATATTTTGTTTGTGGCTCTCTCAGCATCTCCCAAGTCTGTGCGAATCTAGCTGATGCTTGCCATTTTGCCTAGGGTAAAATGGATCTGGGAAGCTGGTGTTTTTTCTCCAAGTTAGCCTCCTGATTGTACATCACAGTAAGTGATTAAAGACTTGACTGTTACTTTCATTTTAACCCAACACCTTAATCAGTAACTTCCAACACCAGGCAGCTCAGATTAGCTCTTTCATCTCAGCTTATTTATTGATAGTACTCACATAAGGATAGACATATATATATATCATTAGGACAGATTTTAAGAAGTCAGATATAAAACCTTATACTTATGGATTTCAACAAGGTGTCAAAGCCTTTAGATGGTGGAAAAAAAATAGTGCTTTAAAGAAATGGTGCTGAGAACAATTAATAACCACATGCAAAAAACTGAACTTATCAGTTCAAACCATATACAAAATTTAATTGAATGTGTCAGTGATCTAAATGTAATAGCAAAAACTATAAATTTTTTAGAAGAAAACATTAGTATATATTTAAATTTTGGGGTTAAGCAAATATTTCTGGACATGACATAAAAAGCAAAAGTCATAAAAAGAAAAAAATGATGTCATTAAATTCAATATATTTGCACGTGAAAGGAGACATTAAGAAAATTAAAAGACCAGTACCAGACTGGAAGAAAAGATTCATAAATCACATATATGATAAAGGATTTGTATCCAGAACATATAAGAAACATTTACAATTCATTAAGACAAACAACCCAAGTAAAAAATGAGTTTTAGATTTAAATTGTCATTTCCATAAAGATATAGTAGTGGCTAATAAGCACATGAAAAGTTACTCAACATTATTGGTCAATAGGACATGCAAACTAAAAATATGTCATTTTGCAAAAGCTAGAATGGCTAATTAAGAAAAAGTTAAAGTGGCAGTTTAAAATTATTTTATGAATGCCAAAAAGAGAAAGATTTTGAGCTGTTCCATTCCTGTGGGTTTGAGACCTTTTTTCAATTAGACTACCTCAGTAAGGCATGACTCAGGTTCAGTCTCCACCTTTTTTCTGAGTCCAATAAAATATGAAGGCACACAAGATAAGAGAGCTCTGCCATTTTTAACCCTGCCATATGACAGGAAGGAGAGACTCAGCTGCTGAGGCCCCAGGGTGAGATGACCCATTTGCCTGGTAGTTTGCAGCTGATATTGGGAAGAAATTGGAGCAGCTGAGCCTGAGAGAAGAGGCCCTCAAACCAGCCCTATGCCTTGGTTGCCCTCAGCTGAGCTCCGGAAGATGATATAGCCAAGAGGGCAAGGCAGAGAACAGGCAGAGATTGCCCACCATCTTGCTACAACAAATGAAACCTGACTTTTGTGAGAAAGCATCTCTTATGGTGTCTTGAGTTGAACTTTTCATTGCCTTAGAGTTGTAAGATTTTACCTCAAATAAATACTCTTTATAAAGGCTTACACATTTCTGATACTTTGAATTGTCAGCCTTTTGGCAAACTAAAACAAAAATTGGTACCAGGAGTGGAGCTGTGCTGCTGCAATTACCAGAAATGCTGGCATTGTTTAATAAATGGGTGAGGGGTATTTTTTGGAGTAATTGTAAGAGGCTTGATAGAAAAGGCCTAGATTGTTTTGAAGAGACTATCAGTAGTAATATGCAACCTAAAGTTATTTCCCGTGAGACCTTAGAAGGAAATGATGAAAATACTATTGGAAACTGGAGGAAAGGTGATCCTTGTTTTAAAATTGAAGAGAACTTGAGAAAATCCTTGACTCCTGATGTTAAATGGATGACAGAATTTGAAAATGAAGAGCTTGGACATTTAGCTGAGGTGATGTCCAAAGTAAATGTGGAAAATGCAGCCCAGCTTCTTCTTGCACAATGTGAGAAGATGGAGATCAACTTAGAACAACCAGAGACTTATTTCACATATTCAAAGCTTCCAGAATACAAGCCCACAGAGGATAATGACCCATGTCAAACTTTTAGGTCAGGTTTGGAAATGCAGTTTTCCAGGAAGAACATGTGGAATGTCTTATTATCTGATGGCTTAAACCCCTGTTTCCTGCATATTCAAGTTTTTGTGAGATCTGTATGAACAAAACCACTGTTAACCTGGACTAAAAGGGACAGGGAAGGGACAGATTGAATGCAAGATGGGCTTCAAGAGGAAACCCATGGAATCTGAGGTCTGGAATTAAGACATCTCCTTGGGCCAAGAGTGTACAGAGAGGGTAAGTTTACCCCAGCATTTGAAGAGGGTGGGTGTTTCATCCCATTGTTCAGGGAGAATATTGGCTGCTCCAGGCTACATTCCCTGGTGGTTGGGAAGAGTTAGGTCACGACACAACTTCTCTGAGGGGGTGGACTGGTTCCCCATAGGTTAGGGAAAGCCAGGTTGTGACCCTACTGTTCTGAGAGATTTGGGCCTGTATGCCCGAGATTAAGGAGAATGTTGCTACCACCTCAGTGTGCTAAGGGGTTTGAGACTGTACCCCCAGAGATTGGGGAAATTGTGGCTATTACCCCACTGTTCTTAGAGAGTAAAGTCTGTAGCTTATTTGATCCCCAGATGCTTGATAAGAGTGGAACAGAGAAAATGGCTGTTTGGTAAGCCTGTGGAAAGGGTGGCCCCCATGAATCCCCGATAAGAAGAAACCATTGTTCTATAGATGATTCTCAGACTGTGAAATCTATTAGAATGTGCCTTGCAGGTTTTTTGGAACTTTCTGGGAAAAATGATGTCTCTATTCCTTTCAGTTTCTCCTTATGGTAATGCAAATATTTATCTCATGTCCATTACCCCTTTGTGTATTAGAAGTAGATAACTTGTTTTGTATGTTTCACAGGTCCACGGCCAGAAGGAACTTTGCCCCAAAACAAACTGCATGCCTATAACAGATTTTGATGTGATTTTGTACTTAGCATTGCTATCGAAATGATTTAAGGTTTTTGAAAAATTGTGATGTAATTTAAGTATTCTACATATGGAAAGACGTGTCTTTTTGGGATTCAGAGGATGGAGTATAGCAGATTAAAATTACTTTATGAATCCCAAAAAAGAGAAAGATCATATTTGTGTGCTGATCCACTCCTGTGAGTGTGAGACTCTTTATCAGTTGGACTACCTCAGTGAGACATGACTCAGGTTGAGTCTCTGCCCTTTTGCTGGGTCCAATAAAAAATGGAGACATGTCAGATAAGAGAACACTGCCTTTTGGGGCCCTGCCATGTGACACATGTGACAGAAAAGAGAGGCTCAGCAGCTGAGGTCCCAGGAAGAGATGAACCATTTGCCTGATAGCTTGCAGCTGAAATTGGGAAGAAAGTGGAACAGCCAAGCTTGAGAGAAAAGAAGAAGCAACAGAAGGTTGCTCTAAAGAATTTAAGCAGAACAAATCAAAACAAAAGAGAACTTTATAAAATTACATTGGGCCATCATTGGATTCAATGAGAAGGCTCAAAAACCAGGCTAATCGACAAGACTGGTTGCCCTCAGCTGAGCTCTTGGAGATGGTACAGCCCAGAGGAGAAGGCAGAGACCAGGCATAGATCGCTCACCATCTTGCTTCAACTTGTAGCAGCTGGTTTGGGTGAGAAAGCACCCCTTAGGGTGCCTTGAGTTGGACTTTCCAGTGCCTTAGAACTGTAAGATTTTACCCCAATTAAATACTCTTTATAAAAGCCAACACATTTCTGTTGCTTTGCATCAGCCACCCTTTGGCAAACTAAAACAAGTAGATAATAACAAATTGTGAAAATTTAAAGAAATAGAGATTCTGATACATTTCTTGTGGGAATTTAAAATATTATACTTAGAAAAACAGTTTGGCAGTTTCTTATAAAGTTAAACATACATTTATAGAACAGCCTAGAAATTCCAGTTCAAGTAATTTAACTAAGAGCAGTGAAAACATATGTCCCCACAGAGACATGAATAAAAATGATTATAGTGGCATTATCCATAATAATCATAAATAGGAAACAATCTAAATGTTCACTGAGCGATCAGTAGGTAAAAAGAAAAAAAAATTAAAATGTATATCCAGGCAGTGGAATATTATTCAGCAATTAAAAGGAAGAAAATTTGGATACTTATTACAATATGGGCAAACCTCAAAAATATTATACTAAGTTAAAGGATTCAGACACAAATGACCACATGTTATATGACTCTATGTCAATTGTCTATAAAAGTCAAACCTATAGAGATAGAAGTTAGATTAGTGGTGACCTGTGACTGGGGATAGGAATTGGGGCTGACTATGAGGTAGTTCATTGGAGTCAAGAAAATGTTTGAAAACTGAGTTATGGTGATGGTTGCACAACTTTGGGAAGTTACCAAAATTCATTGAATTTTAAAATTAAATTAAGTTTTATGGTATGTAAATCATGCCTCAAAAGTCATTTAATTAAAAATGTATTAGTTAAATGGACTTTACATTTTTTAACTAGTAAATTACTCTTTGAAAATTATACAAATACACTCCCATAAAAATATTTTAAGAAATTAGTATTTTTCCCCAAATGAGTGTATATATACATAGTGTGTTTTTTGTATACATAGTTCATTTGTATACATAGTTCATTTTGCTTATTTATACAGGAGCAGGCTTTTGCTCTACTAAGATTAAAGTTAAAAATATTTTTCTGTTTTTTTTGTGTGTGTGTGATATCTGTTTGGTAAATAATTTTAGTCCCAGGAATGAGCACCTAAATTTAGAAAAAGAGAAAAATTAGCATGAACTAATGTTTTTGACAGAATCATGCTGTCAACTGAAGTAATCTAGCTTGTGCTCTGTGTTTCATTTGTAGTGATGTCAATCAATACGTATTCTTCCCCTTTGTGTTCTGAACCAATTGAAACCAGATACGAGGCTTCAGAAGAGTATCAAGGTAAAATTCAGCATTAGGGATCTTTGCTAGTCTATAACAAGCATAATGTGCTGCCAAGCTTCTTGTGTTTTGAAACACAGGACTCAACTTCAGCCTGCTTTAATTGAGAACTCTCTAAACTCACCAATGTAGTACAAACTCTGAGGATATAGAGTGGACCCAGAAAAATGAACAGAAGGCTATTGTAATGAATTTAAGCAGAACAAATCAAAACAAAAGAGAATTTAATAGAATTATATTGGGCCACCAAGAGATTCAATGAGAGGTCTCAAAAACCAGTCTTAAAGTTAATCACCCAAGAGCAATGTCCCAAACTACATATTAGACTTAGTATAGTGAATTAGTATTAGTCAGTGTTCTCCAGGATAGCATAACCAAATGTATATATGTAAATCCAATGTGATTTATTATAGGAAAGAATTGACTCACACGGCAATGGGGATTGGCAAGTTGCAATTTCCAAAGGGCAGTCCACAAGTTGTGAACGCCAATTAAAGTTTTGTTGAATTCCTCAGGAGAAGGTGACTGGCTGCAGTAGAAACAGAAATTCTTCTCTCTGACTGCGGAAGTTCTCCCTCAAAAGTGTTCCACTTATTGGATGAGAGTCTTCTCATTGCTGAAGGCAATCCTCTTTAATTGTAGATGTAATCGGCCATAGATACAATCAAATGACTAACAACCTAGATCCGTGAAATACTTTCACAGTAACAATCAGTACAGTGCTTCCTTGGTCAAATAATTGGACACAATAACCTGGGCAAGTTATCACATGAACTTAACCATCATAGCCCATCCCTTTTCAAATTAGTACTCATCAATGTCTCCTTAAGCAATACATAATCTCTAAATTAAACAACAATCATACTAAAATAATTCAACTATCCTGAGTACAATCAGAAGTGTACTAACCCATTACCCAAAGAGAATGCAAGTCTTTGGGTAACATTCAGTCTTAAACTTGATATCCTGTAAGTTTAATACTATGACAAAGTTAATATAACTTATGTTATATGATAAGGGGATAAGATAGGGAACAAATCTAAGCTATTTTATTTTTTTCTTAAACAAACATAAAACAAAGAAGAAATATTAATAACCATAACCATCATATTTGAAATATATATTTGGACCATTTATGCAATTGGTCTCATGGATGTAGCTCCTTTTTATAACTACCTATTTCAACTATCTATTCCATATTCTTTCACACTATAAAAGCACCTTAGCTGGTCTTGATACTTGCTAGGTGGGGTGATCAAAATCTTTTTTGAGAGGTCTCGGCCTTAGTAGTCCTTCCTGGATTGTGTTGTTGCAGTTTTTCATTGATTTGAATCACAAGGCATGGTAAAACTGAGAGACACCCTATGGGATCTCCTGTAGTCCAGCCAAACTCTTTTTTACCTCTTTTGTGTAATAGTACTCCTAGTTCCCCTTGATATTTTTTTCTTTTTTTAAAAAATAACTTTTTATTTAGAAATAATT
The DNA here is from genome assembly GCA_026826555.1 of Tolypeutes matacus. Taxonomy (NCBI): domain Eukaryota; kingdom Metazoa; phylum Chordata; class Mammalia; order Cingulata; family Chlamyphoridae; genus Tolypeutes; species Tolypeutes matacus. The sequence goes on from JAKSZT010054334.1 coordinate 23,945,314, forward strand.
TCAAACTTACAGGACAGTTCTGAAAATAATACAAACCCCATACAGAGAACTCCAACATATCCTCACCCTCTCCAAGATATCATTTTTAACATACTGCTACATTTGCTGTATCATTTTATCAATCCATCTATCTGTCCCTTTAGCAAGTCATTATCTTATTGTTGGTGGAGAGTCCTGCCTCAGTGTTGATGGCTGCTGTCTGATCAGGATGGTGGTTGCAGAAGTTTGGGCTGGCTGTGGCAATTTTTTAAAATAAAACAATATCAGTTGACTCTTCCTTTCATGAAAGATTTCTCCATATCATGCTATGCAGTTTGACAGCATTTTACCACCTGAAAACTTCTTTTAAAATTGGAGTCAATCCTCTCATAACTGCCATTGAATGATCAACTAAGTTTATTTAATATTATAAATCCTTGTCGTCATTTCAACTATGTTCATAGCATCTTCACCAGGAGTAAATTTCATCCCAGGAAACCACTTTATTTGCATATCCATAGGAAACAACTCCTCATCCCTTAAAGTTTTATCATGGGATTGAAACAATTCAGTCACATCTTCAGGCAGAACTTCTAACTCTAGTTCTATTGCTATTTCTATGACATCTGCAGTTACTTGCTGCACTGAAGTCTTGAAAGCCTCAAAGTCTTCCATAAGGGTTGGAATCAACTTCTTCCAAACTCCTATGAACGTTGATATTTTGACTATCCCCCTTGAATCGCTAACGTTCTGAATGGCACCTAGAATGGTGAATCTTTTCCAGAAGGTTTTTTATTTACTTTGTCTACCTGCATCGGAAGAATCACTATCTATGGAAGCTATAACCTTATGATATAGATTTTGTAAATAATAAGACTTGAAAGTAAAAGTAACTCCTCTATCCATGGCTGTAAACTGGGTGTCATGTTAGCAGGCATGGAAACGACATTAATCTCATTGTACTTCTCCATCAGATACCTTAGATAAACAGGTGCATGAGTAATGAGTATGAGGAGTAATATCTTGGAAAGGATCTTTTTTTCTGAGCAGTATTCTCAACAGTGGGCTTAAAATATTCAAAAAACAATGTTGTAAACAGATATGGTGTCATCCAGGCTTGCTCTTCCATTCATAGAGCACAAGCAGATTAGATGTGGCATATTTCTTAAGGGCCCTAGGATTTTTGGAATGGTAAATGAGCATTAGCTTTTTATTTATTTATTTATTTATTTTTAAAGATACTTTGATTACATAAATGTTACACAAAAAATATAGGGATTTCCATATGCCCCACTCCCCACCCTTCCCACACCCTCCAACATAAACATCCATCATTAATGTGGCACATTCATTGTAATTGATAAATGCATCTTGGGCTTTGCCATTAAGCATGGACCATAGTTCAGACTGTAGTCTACACTCTTTCCCACACAGCTCTGCAAGTTATGTGATGATATAAAATGGTCTATATCTGTTGCTGCAATGTCACTCAGGACAATTCCCAAGTTCCCAAAAGCCCCAGTATTACAACTGTTTTCCCTCTCCCTGCCCCCAGAGCCTCCAGTGGCCACTGGCTCCACATCAATGTTGTAATTTCTTCCATTGCTAGAATCACAATAGGTCTATAGTAGAATACCAGTAAGTCCACTCTAGTCCATAGCTCTTCCCCCAATCCCGAGGATTCTGGGATGGTGACATCCACTCTGCCTCCAATTGAGAGGGGGCATATACACCATGGGGAAGATGGATGGGACTATCCTGCCTGCAGCTGCAGACTCTCTTTTGCCTGGAATAGCTATTTTCCATCATCATCTCCCTGGCCAGTTATCCTGGGTGAGTCCACTGAGTTGTAGGTGAGGTGTTGCAACTCTGCCGAGGTTCCGGGCCCAACTGGTACATGGACACCCAAAGACTCAAGTCCCTGGATGTACACCTAAAAATTCCAGCATGAAGTATAGGTTTAAATAGAAGGGACAGATGAGCCATGTGCAGTGAAGACATAATTGAGTCCAACTCTGTCACTCTCAGGGGCACAAACTTCAAGGTAGGACCCACTGGCAAGGCAACAAACTCCAGAGCTATCCCCCCTGACCATAGGACCTGGGTGTCTCTAGAGCCCTCAGGAGCCCCACTATTTGGGGTAGTATCCACTTTGGCAGTCTATAAGATCCTGCTGAGATGTGCCTAAGAGTTTCTTCTGCGATGACTTCCCGATACACTTTGAAGTCTCTTAGCCATATAACCTAATTTGTCTTTACCTTTTTGCCTTTCATTTGAGTTCTTTTTCCAGTTGCATTGGTCGTTGGTGCTTGGTAGCCATCCCTCAGTGCCAGGGAGGCTCATCCCCGTAAGTCATGTCTCATGCTAGGGGGAAGGTTATGCATTCATATACTGAGTTTGGCTTAGAGAAAGGCCACATTTGAGCAACAAGGAGTCTCTCAGGAGGCAACCCTTAGGCACTCCATAACAATAGGCTAAATTTCAATTTCAAGAGCAAAGGCTCATAAGCCTACTCATCAATATCAAGAGCCCATCAGTAGATCATCCTTCTTTGCCAGTCACTGCCCCTGCACTTGGGGGACTGTTGCTGCTCCATTAGAGAACATGACAGAACTCTCCAGGATAGAAATTCAATATTCTCTCAGTTATTGTGTGAGTCTCTACCTATTGTGACAATGCCCCGTGAACATTTTTATATACCTTATATGTATGCTTAGGTGAACTAACTACCATGCATCCCCCATCACTGACACCCTACACCAATCCTCCCCCACCCCAGTTCTAACCCTTCTATGATCCAAAGCTTCTTCAATAATGAAGCCATTACAATAGCCAAATACAATTAATAGGAAAGTGAAAAAATAATAACTTTAAATATAAGAAATGAAATAAATGAAAATTTTTTAAAAATTAAAAAATAAAATTAGAATATTGGGATATTAAAAAATAATGAAAAATATTAAAAAAAAATTTTTTTGACATTTTGCCTTTCATCACCACAATATCTGGTGTCCTGTCTGTACCGTGGCACCTTCCCCCACTCATTCTGCAGTGTCTCACTATTTTTTATTTTGTTTTCAAAGAAGTTTTAGGTCACACCAAAGTCACACACAGAATACAGGAGACTCTCATATATCCAACATCCTCACCCCCACCTCTCCCCCATATTATTTATATATGTGGCTGGTACCTTTGTTATAACTGATATACAAATAGTGAAACATAGCTACTAAACATGGTCAATGGTTTACATTATGGTTTAAATTTTAGACTGTACAATTTTATAAATTTTGATGATAATTTCCCATTCCTGTGTCCTTCATTGTAAGATCATGTAGAACACTTCCACTGCCCACTAAATACCCCTTTTTCAATCTATTCTATTTCTCCCTCCCCCTTCCCTCAGGGCCCATGGCAACCCCCTAGCTTCACTCCTGGATGACAAGGTTCATAGTTATATGCAACAACACTGAGGTCTTGACACACTGATTTGTTTTCCCCCATTAGGAACCGCCCATGCTTTTGAGAGATTCCTGCCTATTTGTGAACAAATCGGTCCTCTCGAGGATGAGAGTCCAACTCCTTCCCGATCATTATGTAGGTCTCCACCCACTGATAGAACACATTATGACAGAATGATCACTCACACACTCCCTAGAAGCCTGCTCCAGGTGTGCACTGTCCTGAATGCCCCCCCATCCAACACCCTACACCAGTAACCCTTCTTGTCATATTACCAAATGAGCATGCCCAACTTTGTTCTTTCAACCACAAACCCGCAAATCCCCAGTGTTCACTTGGTCCCTCTCCCAACCCTCTCCCCAGTTCCCTGGATGTTCCAACCCACCCTCCCCAGTCTATCCAAATGTCAATCCTGCACCACCCAAACCAATAATATCACTACCTTCCTGTCATATCCCTTCAATACACAACTACATACTTTCACTTTACCATAGATTGCTTCCGTATGGGTGTTGGCTCACAACCTTCTTCTCCCTTTCTATTTCTTGTAAACCTGTATTCCAGACAATAGCTCTCTGAGTCTGCTCAATTTGCTTAATTCATGTCAGTGAGATCATATACTGTTCATCCTTCAATGCCTGGCTTTCTTCATTCAATATAAGGTCCTAAAGATTCATCCTTGTTATCCCGTGTGTTAGCACTTTATTCCTTCTTACAGCTGAGTAATATTCCATTGTATGTATGTACCATATTTTGTTTATCCATTCATCTGTTGATGGGTACCTGGGTTAATTCCAACTTTTGGCAATAGTGAATAATGCTGCTATGAACATTGGTGTACATACATCTGTTTGTGTCTTTGCTTTCAATTCTTCTGGGTATATACCCAGCAGTGGAATTTCTGGATCATATGGAAGTTCTATAGTTATTTTTTTGAGGAATCACCAAACTGTCCTCCACAATGACTGGACCATTCTACATTACCACCAGCAGTGGATGAGTGTTCCCATTCCTCCACATCCTCTCCAACACTTATAGTCGGCTGTTTTTTAATTGCCGCCATTCTAATGGGTGTAAGATGGTATCTCATTGTAGTTTTGATTTGCATTTCCCTAATAGCTAGTGAAGTTGAGCATCTTTTCATGTGCTTTCTAGACATTTGTATTTCTTCCTTGGAGAAGTGTCTTTTCAGGTGGCTTGCCCATTTTTTAAATGGGTTGTCTTTTTATTTTCGAGGTGTAGGATTTCTTTATATATGCAGGATATTAGGCTCCTATCAGATATATGGTTGGCAAATATTTTCTCCCATTGGGTAGACTGCCCTTTTATTTTCTTGATAACATCTGTTGCAGTTTGATGTAATTATGAATTCCAAAAATAGATATTGAATCATGCTTGTAAACTGGTCTGCTAATCTGGGCATGATTAAGTTATGATTAGGGTGTTAACTGGGCTCGGTAGGACATTTAGCTCCACCTCTTGGTGGAGCAGGAACCAAATATAAAAGGCAAGACAAAGGACAGAGGGAGAAGTTTTGATGTTGGAGTTCTGGGGAGGAAGGAAAAAAGGCCCCGGGATAGATGAGCCCTTCGTGTTGCTGTAAGCGTGGGTGACTCGAAGAAGGGTACCGTGATATAAGAAAGACAAGCCTCAGAGTTTAAGGGAAAAGCAGGGGTCAGGCGGCTAGCAGAACGTATCTACCACGATTGCCCAGAAGCAGAGACACCCCAACACTTTTATTAGCAGAGTCACGTGCAAAGAAGCACGGCTAATATCACCTGGGAGTTTATTGCAGGCAAAGTTCACACCTGTTGTCTCTTATCCTTGAGTCTTGGTGCCAGCAAGAGTTCAAACAGTGCTCTCCAGGTTTTCCTTCCGAGTTGGTGTTTCAGACACTATATGTTCTCAAGCCAGCATTCCATGTCCCAAGGATTCTTCCCCACATCTCCCCCTTTTCTTTTTGTTTGATTAGTAATGACTAATGGGCTCAAAAATATCTAATTTTTTTCTTTGTGAATATACATATTAAGCATCAACATTTTTTCAGCTTCTTGCATTAGCTTTTTAAGTTGCCCGCAGGTGGGAATTGAAGCGAGCTGTAACAGTAGCCGTGCGTTGAAGCGTCAGCCTCTGCATTTCTTCTGTGGGAGGATCCACAGGATCAAAACCGAATCGTGTTCTCTTAGCTGCCATCGTCCAGCCTCGGCTTCAATCGTCTGGTGGGGATCCACACTTTCTCCCCAGATTCTGTAATGACACAAGCATACCCTCTCCCCTCACATTATGAGGTCTCAGGGTCCTTTCTAAGATCCATCTCCTAACATTACTTTGTACAGAATTTTAGCTTGTATTTTATGACTCTCCTGATGAGGGGAGAAATGTTTCTCAGCTGCTAAGAGGCTGTTTTTTTATCACAATTTTAAAAGTTTATTGTATTTCTAGAGGAAGTATCCATATTCCCCCTTTCCTTTTTCTTTGTTTTAGATGACATGATATATAACTAGTTTGAATAAGAGAATTCTGGAGATGTTTATAGAGTTGGGCTAACTGTTATATTCCAGTCTTTAGCTTTTAGCTGGGAAATGTTGAATTAGCAGCTGATACTAGAGCTTTGGTTGACTGTGTTTATGATTAATGATGCCAACTTATGAGTATTTTGTTAATTCCCAAGGAAGGGGCCAGCTTCCTCAGGAAGGAACACAACACTCCATGGGCAGTACATTTATTCCCTGGGAGAGTGGCCAGCTCCTCCAGGGAGGAATACGGCACTTTTTTGGAATGTACTGTATCTTTTTAAACTTGTTACAAAACAGCCTTGATGTGCTTACTATTTTAGTTCCCACTATTTTTCCTGAAATATGAAAAGTGTTAACTAGCAAGGTATTGGTTTGTAGATTGAAATACATTTATGTGTATAAAACTTGTTTCTCCAAGGAAATGATAAGGTTAAAGTTCAAGAAGCTACTTTGATAAAACAGACTTTCTTTTTTGTATAATGATTATTCAGGAGAAAAACTCTTTGAAACTTTTACTAAAACATATTAATGACTCAAGAAACTTTGAGAAAGAATAAAGCTTTAACTTTGTATTATTATACTGTTTGACATTAAAGCTTTTACATTTTCATAGACAGACCCATTAAATCTTACTTACCTTTGACCACAAAAATTCCTTTTCCACAAACTTTCTGCATGTTTTGTATTCATTCAGGTTTTGTCCCACATTTTACTTTGTTTTAATAACTAGTCATTTTCTCTTAGGACAAAGTTACTTTCTTTTTCCTTAATAAAAGCACAATCTATATACCTTCCATACTTAAGTTACCAAAATGATTTTGGAAACTGTTTCCAAGCAAACTTCTTACGACATACAATTACCTTCAACACTAAACAAACTTGTTAATATAATGATTTAATTTGGTTGTAACTACTTTTATTATTTTAAATTAATATCCATATTTATTTATTAATATAAGCACTTATTTAATTTTTGGCCATTTGAATAGAGTTCTTTTAATAATTTTCATTTACCAATTTAATATTAATATCCAGAGATATCAAAATATATACTGACACTGAACAAACACAAAACAAGTTACAACACATCAATAAAAACATGCATCTTTGAATTTACTGCTTTTTGAGAATTTTTTTTGAAACTGTATTGTCAAGTTTTCTTACTCTTCCAGTGGTTTAATTTTATTAGCCTCTGTCATCCCACAGCCTTATCATTATTTAGCCAGTAGGAGGTGGGAAATTAGTGATGGGCAGTGAGAATGGTTTGGACCTCTGCCATGCACAGTGAACTACTGTGTGCATGATTCTCACATCCACTGATAAAGATTCTAGTCATGGAGATGTAGTATTGTTTCCTTTTAATTTTAGGAACAAAGTGACCATATCTGTTCCTATTCATTTATGTGGGAAAGACCCAAAATCACAGACTTCACACATTCTCTTATCCCCAAACCTATAAAATTTCCAGTTGATACCTACAAAATCAGCCATCAGATACCCTATCATTTACCCAAACCCCTCAAACAATATCCATCACAGAGACAAAATTACTGATGCACATAAACTCCAATCCCCAAATAAATGATTTTTCATAAATTTTCATTGCATTCTCACCATGAATTTTCTGGAAATCCCTCAAGGGGTTTCATCCTCCTAATGAAATCTTCTTCCTATTATTTAATGTTTTGTGGTTATTCTTAAACTGAGTTTGCTTTAGCATAGCATACATTCAGATTTGACTGAATGATAGTGCACAGTGATTACAAACCTAGTGTTTCACTCTTTTGAAGTTCACTCACTTAATTTAAAGAATAAATTAGGAATTAAGGCAATCGCACATTGAGTACAGATGTAGAATTCTTCACATGTGATCTCTGATTAGCTTATAAGTTAGAGTGGTAAAAGAGGCCTGACTAATTCATTATACTTACCTTATGTGTTTTTTCCACATAGTCTATCATTTATCTGCTAAGGGCTTTGTTACATAAATGACATGCATATGGATTCTTACCAGAATGATTGTTATTAGATTATTTGACTACAGTATGGTTGACTACAGGATGTCTGAATGCATTAAAAACAGTGTTTCTTCAGAATGTGAGTACTCCAATATGTTTAAAGGTTAAATCTATGGCTGAAGTCTCAAATATGCAAAAGATTTATAGTGTGAGTTGTTACATTTAAAATAAGAATACTGACAGATGACTTGCAGCATTTCAGCATTAGGTGCTATAGGGGTCACTTGGACAGGGAAGCATTTAGGTCTCCAGTTAATTGAACCTCTCAGATACCTTTTTGTAATGTAGAAATATTTGGAACTGTAATAGCTAAAGGAGGAGAGGTCATAACCTCTTCTAAGCTGGGAGCGGGTGCCAAAACAGATGGAGCAGCTTCCTTTTCTGTGCTTTTCTTTTCAGTATCAGAGTCCGACTCCATACTTGAACAGGAATAGGCTCTTTTCCTATATTCCACTTTCAATTGAGAAACCACCTTTTTCCATTGTTTACTGTCAAGAGTTCCTCTTCGGGGAAACCAATAGCACTATTTCTGAACCTTTAGAAATAGAAAGAGAAGAAATGGGAAATACAAGGAAGAAGTTTGTCCCATGGTTACCCTAACACATTATCCAGAGCAAAGGAGGAATTTTCAAACGGGGAACACTCACCCCCTTTTGACCTCTGGTATCAGTGGCATTGAAATTCCCCAGTTTCTGATCCGTTGGAGGCTTCTTCGACGAGTCCCACGTTGGGCGCCAGATGTTGCTGTAAGTGTGGGTGACTCGGCGAAGGGTACCGCTATATAAGAAAGACAAGACTCACAGTTTAAGAGGAAAGCTGAGGTCAGGAGGCTAGCAGAATGTATCTATCACACTAACCCTGAAGCACTGAGAGCCCAACACTTTTATAGCAGAGTCATGTGCAGAGAAGCACAGCTAGTGATTAATATCACCTGGGAGTTTATTTGCAAGCAAAGTTCACACCTGTTGTCTCTTATCCTTGAGTCTTGGTGCCAGCAAGAGATCAAACAGTGCTCTCGAGGTTTTTCTTTTGAGCTAGTGTCAGGCATTCCAGATACTCTGTGTTCTCAAGCCAGCATTACAGGTCTCAAGGATTCTTCCCCACACGTTCGCCTGAGGGTTCACAGCTGGCCTTGTGGAGAGAAGCAAAGCCTAGAGAGCCTCATAGTCTACAGCTGACCTTGTGGAGGAAACAGAGAAGCTAATCCTGGAGAGAAATACAGTCCTGGGAAGAGAGGAACCCAAGAAGCCTGAACCCCAGAAAACATCAGCAGCTATCTTGCTCCAACATGTGGCAATGGACTTTGGTGAGGGAAGAAACGTACGCTTTATGGCCTGGTAACTGTGGACTTCTACCCCAAATAAATATTCTTTATAAAGACCAACCGGTTTCTGGTATTTTATATCAGCACCCCTTTGTCTGATTAATACAATGTCCTTTGAAGTCCAAAAGTTTTTAATTTTGAAGAGATCTCATTCATCTATTTTTCTTTCGCTGCTCCTGCTTTGGGTATGAAGTTCATGAAACCATTTTCTATTACAAGGTCCTGTAGATGCTTCCCTACATTATCCTCCAAGGTCTTTATGGACTTAGTTCTTATATTTAGATCTTTGATCCATCTTGAGTTGATTTTTATATAAGATTTGAGATGGTGTTCCTCTCATTCTTTTGAATATGGATATCTAGTTCTCCAAGCACCATTTGTTGAAGAGGCCATTCTCTCCCAGTTGAGTGGGCTTGGTGGCCTTGTTGAATATCCAATGACTCTATATGCAAGGATCTATATCAGAACTCTCAATTCGGTTCCATTGGTCAGTATGTCTATTCTTGTACCAAAACTATGCAGTTTTGAACACTGTAGTTTTGTAGTATGTTTTAAAGTCATAGTGTGACTTTAAACCAGTAGTGTGATACCTCCAGTTTCATTTTTCTTTTTCAATATGTCTTTGACTATTCAGGGCCTCTTACCCTTCCAAATAAATTTTGTCATTAGTTTTTCCAATTCATTAAAAAATGCTGTGTTGACTTTTATTGGGATTGCATTAAATCTGTAGATTAGTTTCTGTAGGATAGACATCTTATGATTAGTCTTCCTATACATGAACAGGAAATATTCTTCCATTTATTTAAGTCTTCTTTGATTTCCTTTAACAGTGTTGTGTAGTTTCTTTTTATAAGTTCTTTACATATTTAGTTAAATTTATTCCTAGGTATTTGATTCTTTTAGATACTACTGTAAATGGTATTTTTTCTTGATTTCCTCCTCAGATTACTTATTATTGGTGTACAGAAATGTTACTGATTTTTAAACATTGATCTTATAGCCTGTGACTTTTCTGAGCTCATTTATATGTTCTAGAAGCTTTGTTGTAGATTTCTCAGGGCTTTCTCTGTATAGAATCATGTCGTCTGCAAACAGTGAAATTTTGACTTCTTCCTTTCCAGTTTGGATGACTTTTATATTTTTTCCTTGACTCAGTGCTCGAGCAAGTACTTCTAACACAATGCTAAATAGGGGCGGTGATAGCGGGCATCCTTGTCTTGTTCCCGATCTTAGCGGGAAGCTTTTAGGATTTCACCATTAAAGATGATGTTAGCTTTGGGTTTTTCATATATACCCTTTATCATGTTCAGAAAGTTTTCTTCTATTCCTATCTTTTGCAGTGTTTTTATCAGGAAAGGGTGCTGTATTTGGTCAAGTGCTTTTTCTGTGTCTATAGAGATGATCATGTAATTTTTTCTTACAATCTGTTTATGTGGTGTACTACATTGATTGATTTTCTTATGTTGAACCACCCTGCATACCAGGAATGAAACCTACTTGGTCATGGTACATAATTCATTTGATGTATTGTTGAATTCAATTAGCAAGTATTTTTTTGAGGATTTTAGCATCTAGGTTCATTAGAGAGTTTGGTCTTTAATTTTCCTTTCTTGTGTCATCATTGTTTGGCTTTGGTATTAGGGTAATATTGGCATCATAGAGTGAGTTAGGCAATGTTCCTTCTACTTCTATTTTTTGGAAGAGCTTAGCAGGATGGGAGTTAGTTCTTTCTGGACTGTTTGGTAGAATTCACCTGTGAAGCATCTGGTCCAGGGCTCTTCTTAGTTGGGAGATTTTTCATGACTGAGTCTATCTGTTTACTTGTAATTGAACTATTGAGTTCATCAGTTTTTTCTTTTGTCAATGTAGACTGCTTGTGAGTTTCTAGGAATTTGTGCATTTTCTCTAAATTATCATTCTTATTGACATATAATTTTTCAAAGAATCAACTTATGATAATCTTTATTTCTGTGGGTTCAGTGGTGATATCCCCTTCCTCATTTCTTATTTTGTGTATTTGCATCTGCTCTCTTTTTTTCTTTGTTAGTCTGGCTAAGAGTTTATCAATTTTATTAATCTTCTTGAAGAAACAGCTTTTGGTTTTGTTTATTTTTTCTAGTGCTTTTTTATTTTCTGTTTTTTTTTTTAGTTCTGCTGTAATCTTTGTTATTTCCTCATATCTACTTCCTTTGGGGGTGGTTTGTTGTTGTTTTTCCAGTTCCTCCTGGTGTGCATTAGGTGTTTGATTTTAGCTCTTTCTTCTTTTTTGATATATGCATTTATGGCTATGAATTTCCCTCTCAATACAGCTTTTGCTGCATCCCATAGGTTTTAATATGTTGTGTTGTCATTTTCATTCGTTTAAAGGTAGTTGCTGATTTCTTTTGAGATTTCATCCTTGACCCACTGTTTGTCCTAGAGTGTGTTGTTTAAGTTCCATATCTTTCTGCCTAATCTGATTCTCTGGCCCTTATGATTTCCAATTTCATTCCATTGTGGACAGAGAAATTACTTTGCATAATCTCAATCTTTCTGAATATATTGAGATTTTTTTCTTTGGCCTAGCATATTGTCTATCTTGGAGTATGGTCCATGTGCACTCGAGAAGACTGTATTACCTGCTGTATTTGGGTGTAGTGTTCTGTATATGTCTATTAGGTCCTGATCCTCTAAGCTATTAACCAAAGTCTTTTTTTCTTTGTTAAGGTGCTCTATATAATGGTGATAATGGTGAATTAAAGTCCCCACTATAATTGTATAGGCAACTATTTCTCCACTAAGTTGTTCCTGTGTTTACCTCATGTATTTTGAGATGCCCCTATGTTTATGATTGTTCTTTCTTCTTGAAAGATTAGCCCTTTCACTAATAAATAATGTCTGTCTTTGTCTCTTACAATGTTTTACATTTAAAGTCTATTTTGTCCGATATTAATATAGCTACCCCCACCCTTCTTTGTTTATTGTTTGCTTGTAAGATTGTTTTCCAGCCATTCACTTTCAGTGCCCTTGAATCCCTGGTTTTAAGGAGGGTTTCTTGGAGACAATATATCAATGGGTCATGTTACCTAATCCATTCTGCCAATCTGTGTCTCTTTATGGGTGAATTTAATCCAGTATCATCCAGTGTTATTACTCTCAAGAAATTAATTACATCAGCCATATTTTCTTTGGGTTTATGTATGCCATATGTTGTTTTTCTTTCTCTTTTTGTATTTTTAGTTGTTCTTACACTCTGCTCCAACTCTCTCTTTCCTGTTTTTCCCTTTCAATCTGCAGATTTCCCTTTAGTATTTCTTGAAGGGCAGGATTTTTATTGGCATACTCTCTTAATTTCTGTTTATCTGTGAATATTTTGAACTCTCCATCATTTTTGAATGCCATCTTTGCTGGATAGAGAATTCTTGGCTGGAAGATTTTTTTTCTTTTAGTACCTTAACTATCATACTACTGCCTTCTTGCCTCCATGGATTCAGATGAGAGATCAGCACGTAATCTTATTGAGCTTCCCTTGTACGTGATAGTTCTCTTTTCTCTTCCTGCTTTCAGTATTTTCTCTTTGTCTTAAGCATTGGAGAGTTTGACAAGTATATGTCTTGGAGAGGCCTGTTGGCATTTATACTGTTTGGGGTGTGCTGCATTTCCTGGACTTCTACATCAATCTCCCTCAATAAGGTTGAGAACTTTTCATCCATTATTTCCTCCAACACTCCTTCTGTCCCCTTTACCTTCTCATCTCCCTCTGGGATGCCTATGATGTGTATGTTTGTGCATTTGGTGTTGTCATTCAAATCCCTAAGTCCCTGCTGAATTTTTTCTATCTTTATATCTATCTGTTCTTTTATATGTTTAATTTCAGATGTACTGTCTTCCACATCATTAATTCTTTCCTCTGACTGTTCAACTCTGCTGTTATGTGCTTCCAGACTATTTTGGATTTCTTAGATTGTGCCATTCATCACCATCATATATGTTACCTTTTTATGTATGTTTATAAATTATTCAGTATGTTCTTTCAGTGTCTTCTTAATACCCTTAATTTCTTCCTTCCCTTCAATAAATTTATCCGTGATATTTGTTTGGATGGTGTACCAGTTGGCCATTTTGATGTAATTATGAATTCCAAAAATATAATTAAATTATGCTTGTAAAATGATCTGTTAATCTGGGCATGATTAGGTTATGATTAGGGCATTGAGCCCCGCCCCTTGGTGGGTGGAGAATCGAATATAAAAGGCAAGGCAAAGAACAGAGTTGAAGCAGTCTTTTGAGAAGCAGTTTTGATGTTGGAAAGAAGGCCCCAGGGGAAAAGAAGCAAGCCGTTTGCCTAATTGTCTACAGCTGACCTTGTGGAGGAAACAGGAGCTAAGCCCAGAGAGAAACGCAGCCCCGGGAAGAGAGGAACCCCAGAAGCCTGAACCCTGGCAAACGCCGGCAACTGTCTTGCTCTAACACGTGGCAATGGACTGTGGTGAGAGAAGAAACTTAACGCTTTATGGCCTGGTATCTGTGGACTTCTACCCCAAATAAATACCCTTTATAAGACCAACCCATTTTTGGTATTTCACATTAGCACCCCTTTGGCTGACTAAAACAGAATTTGGTACCAAGGAGTGGGGAAGTGCTTTTGCATATACCAAAATGTTGGAACTGTTTTATAAATGGGTAAGGGGTATTTTTTGGAAGAACTGTGAAATGCTTGATGGAAAAGGCCTAGATCACTTTGAAGAAACTGTTGATAGTAATATGGAAGCTAAAGAGACTTTCTATGATGCCTTAGAGACTTTCTATGAAACTATTATTGGAAACTGGAGGAAAGGCGATCCATGTTTTAAAGTTGCAGAGAACTTAGCAAGATTAACTCCTGGTGTTATATGGAAGAAAGAATTTGAAAATGGCGAACCAGAGCATTTAGCTGAAGAACTTTCCAAGGTAAACTCAGAGAATGTGGCTTGGCTTCTCCTTGCAGCTTATAGCAAAATACTAGATGAGCGAAATACACTAAGGACTGAACTTTTGGGCACAAAGAAAACAGAAATGATTCTGGAACTTCCAAGTTTGTGGAAATCAAATTCCCAGATGAAACTGCTCTATTTGAAGACTTTACTAAACTTGGAACTCATAACTCAGAATTGAAGATGCAGTTATCTAGGAAAGACTTGTAGAAAGTCTTACTGTCTGATGGCTTGGACCCCTGCTTGCTGCATGCTAAACCAACAAAACTTTTGAGAGAGCTGTATGAACAAAACCAATGTCAGCTTGGACAAAAGAGGACATGGAAAGGAGAGATTGAAGGAGAGTCAGCTTTAAGAAGAAAATCATGGAAGCAGAGATCTGGACTTAAGACATCTCCTTGGGCCAAGAGAGGAGCCCCACCCATGTGTACAGAGAGGGTGAGTTTGCCCCTGCATCTGAAGAGGGTGGATGTTCCTACCCGATGTTCTGAGAAAGTTTTGATGCCGCATGGTGCAGAGAGGGTGAGTTTTCCTCAGCAGCTGAAGAAGGTGGATGTCCCCACCCAATGTTCAGGAAGAGTTTTGCCACCCCAGGGTGCAGGGAGGTTGGAGCACATTCCTCAAAGATTAGGGTGGTTAAGGTCAACACCCCATTGGTCTGAGAGGGGTGTACCTGTCCCCCATAGATTAAAGAAAGCCAGGTGGTCAACCCATTGCTCTGAGAGGTTTGAGCCTGTGTGCCAAAGGTTAGGGAAAGCCAGGTGGTCAACTCGTAGCTCTGAGAGGGTTGAGTCTGTATGCCAAAGGTTAGGGGGAATATTATCTTCACCTCACTGTACTAGGGGGGCTAAGAATCAAACCCAAATATTGGGTAAGGTGTTGCAATCACCCCAATACTGTTGGAGGGTGAGGTCTGGAGCTTGGTCAACACCCAGATGCTTGATGAGGGTGGAACCAAGAAAATGGCCATTGAGCAAGCCTGTGGAAAGGGTGGGTTCCATGTGGCCCCAAGGAAAAGAAAACATCTTCTTAAAAAATGACCCTCAGACTTTGAAATCAAATGGAGGATGCCCTGCAAGTTTACTGTACTGTAGAGGATCCATGACTCATGTTTAACATCCCAATTTCTCCTTATAATATTGAAAATGTTTATCCTTTGTCTTTCCATTTGTGTATTGGAAGCAGTTAATTGGTTTTGTAAGATTCAGAGGTCTATTGCAGACGGGACTTTGCCTCAAGATGAACTGTATTTCTTTAAAATGATTATGATATTATTTTGCAGTTGAATTGTTACTGATTTAAGGTTTTTTGAATATTGTAATATATTTTTGGAATTCAGAGGGTGGAGTGTAACAGTGGGCCATTTTGATGTAATTATGAATTCCAAAAATATAATTAAATTATGCTTGTAAAATGATCTGTTAATCTGGGCATGATTAGGTTATGATTAGGGCATTGAGCCCCGCCCCTTGGCGGGTGGGGAATCGAATATAAAAGGCAAGGCAAAGAACAGAGTTGAAGCAGTCTTTTAGAAGCAGTTTTGATGTTGGAAAGAAGGCCCCAGGGGAAAAGAAGCAAGCCATTTGCCTAATTGTCTACAGCTGACCTTGTGGAGGAAACAGGAGCTAAGCCCGGAGAGAAACGCAGCCCCGGGAAGAGAGGAACCCCAGAAGCCTGAACCCTGGCAAACGCCGGCAACTGTCTTGCTCTAACACGTGGCAATGGACTGTGGTGAGAGAAGAAACTTAACGCTTTATGGCCTGGTATCTGTGGACTTCTACCCCAAATAAATACCCTTTATAAGACCAACCCATTTGGTATTTCACATTAGCACCCCTTTGGCTGACTAAAACAGATGGCTTGGATTAGTTGTTCCATATTCTGCACCTTTTCCGTTTTTTAGTTTGTTCATTGGACTGGGCCATGTCTTCCTGTTTCTTAGTATGGTTTATAATTTTTTGTTGCCCTCTGGTCATCTTTTTATCTTGATAGATTTATGGAGTTGATTAGCTTCTCTCTTTACTCTAGGGCTTTATTTAATTGATGTTTTTGTGTGTGTGCTAAGTTTTCTCTTTGACAGTTTGTTCTTCTTATTCTATTTTGTTGCTGTTGTATATGTTCCCTTGGAGGAAAAAAATAGGGCCATAAAAAGTGAAAGAGGTAAAAAAAAGTAAAAGGGTAATAATAGTAATAATAGTAATTGTTAGAAGAGGAACCATTTAAGACCTTAGGAAATGAATATTTAACTCAAGTAAGCAGTGTAGAGTAATAAGAATAAACAAGTGGGGTACCAGCAATGAAATTAAAAACCAAATAGAGAAAAATAAAGGCCAGTATGATAAGGAGAGAGGGAAGAAGAAAAGAAAAACAAAAAGAAAAATGTTAATAAAAAAAAGAAAACAGGATATATGAGGTAGAAATAAAAACCAGAAAAATTGGGGACTAAACAGAGATGGAATGTAAAGCAGACAATAGAGTGATGAGGGAAAGAAAAGAGATAGCCTTGGTATACAAAATTGGTATACACAGAAAAGAGGAAATCAAGGAAGAGGACACACAATAACCAAGAATCAAGCCAGCAGCACCTTGAGAAATTTAACTCTTTGTTCAGCTCCCTCCAGATCATTGCCCTGAAACCTCCTACTCTGTGGGTTCCCAAAACAGCTCACTCAGGCAGGTCTTGTCTCCACTCAGCTGTTTTTTTGTGGGAGAGATCTACCTATGTTCCTTTGAAAGAAAAAAGATAGGACCAGATAAAAGAAAAGAGATATGAAAACAAAAAGAATAATAGTAATGATAATAGTAAAAGGCAGGAGAACAAACATACAAGACCTAGGAAATTGAAATTTTAACATGAGTAAGAAGCACAGAGGACTAAGATTAGGAAAGTGGAATAGAAACAATTAAGCAAGTAACAGAATAGAGGAACAAATATATAGAATGACTTAAAATGCTGGAATGGTGAGAAGATATGAAAAAAACAGAGAAGCAAGAAAGAAAAAAGTGAAAAAGAGATAGAATACATAGAAAAATGGAGAGAGAGTGGAATACAAACAAGAAAATTTGGAGACCAAATAAAAGAGGTGGAATGAAAGATCAACAATGGGAAACAAAATATAAAAAAGATGAAGGAGTGAAAAGAAATAGAGTAGGTAGAATAGATCAGTAACCAAAAGAATAAAAGAAAGAAAAACAAAAATAAACAAGCAGAGAAAGAAAGGGAGGGGATGCAAAACAAGCAAGAAACAAGACAGCAGCAACTCATTTAAAAAAGAAAAAAAAAGATAAAAGGAAAAAATAATAATAAACAAAGAAAAGCAGCCTTCTTTCTTAGACCCCTGAGGATCTTCTCAGGCTGTTGGTGTTTCTCAATCATGTGAGTAAAGTAAGGGAAATAAAAGAAAATGAACTTTTTTTTTTAAACAA
Organism: Tolypeutes matacus; assembly: GCA_026826555.1. NCBI lineage: Eukaryota > Metazoa > Chordata > Mammalia > Cingulata > Chlamyphoridae > Tolypeutes > Tolypeutes matacus. The sequence goes on from JAKSZT010054334.1 coordinate 23,962,991, forward strand.
GAGATCCAAGAAAAGCTAATATAAGAAATATATATTGAAATATATATACATATAATACAAGAAAATGTCTTTATGTTCCCTGTCATAAATTTTCAGCTGGATGCCTGCTAACCTGGTGGATCTCTTCTCAAGGAATAGCCAGAAAAAGAACCAGGGACCCCATATATGTTAGGCAGGAATTCTCCCACTGAGCCATTCTGCATCCTTGGGTTAATTAGCCTTTCAGATGGCTGTCTGCCCCTTTTCCCTCAGCGAGGTTAGATCCCCTGCAGTCTGCTGGTGTGGTGCTGATTGCTGCCTGTCTCTGCCTCTTCACTGATGTAATTCCTGTCTTTACCTAGATGACTGGGCATGACTGCCAGCCTGAGACAATCCCCCTTCCTTCTCCTGGTCTTATCAGGGTACCTTCCAATGTTCAAGAAGGGCCCAGCTGGCTAAATTCGCTGCAAAAAAAATCACTCTCCACTCTCCCAGACCATTCTACTTGCAGGGAATCTGCTGTCACACTCCTGTTTGGAGTGTTGATCTCCACCCACTGAGATAATACCTTATGACCACATGAACACATTCATATTCCATAAAGGCATGCTCTAGGTGCACCCTTCCCCACACACCCTCCTGTCAAAGACACCCTGCACCAATGACCATCCCCTGCCATAGTTGCCAAAAGAACACTTCCACAATTATATTCTCAACCACAGCCCTCCACCTCCCCAGAGTTCAGCTTTTCCTTCCACCAGCCCTTCCCACATTGCCGTGGATAGTACAACCCACTTCCCCATCCCTGCTCACACTCATAGTCTAGCACCGCTGACCCCACTCACATTGCTGCACCACCATCACCCTTATCCCCTGCCAAATCACCCCCATGCACCTTATCATAGATTCAGCCCAGATTGAGCATCAGCTCACCACTCTCTACCTTTCTATCTCCTGGAAGCCTATCTGCCAGAATCTACCCCTGTGAGTCTGATCAATGTCTTCAGTTCATATTAGTGAGATCATGCAATATTTGTCCTTTCATGACTGACTTACTTCATTCAACTTTAGGTCTTTGAGATTTATCCATGTTGTCACGTGTGTCAATACATCATTCTTTCTTACAGCTGAGTAATATTCCATCCTATTTATATACCACATTTTGTTTATATATTCAGCCATTGTTGGAAACTTGGGTTGCTTCCAAGTTTTGGCAAGTGTGAATAATGCTATGATGAACATTGGTGTGCCAATATCTGTTTTTGTCCCTGTTTTAAATTTCTCAGGGTATATTCCTAGTATTGGGATTACTGGATTGTACATCAATTCTATACTTAGCTTCCTGAGGAACTGCCAAACCATCCTCCATAATGGCTGCACTATTCTACCTTCCCATGGCAGTGAATGAGTGCTCCTATTCCTCCACATCCTCTCCAACACTTGTAGTTTTCTAGTTTTCTTTTTTAAATAGCAGACCATCTACTGGGTGTGAAATGATCTTATTGTAGGTTTGATTACTTTTCCCTAATAGCTAGTGATGTTCAGCATCTTTTCATGTGCTTTTTAGCCATTTATATTTCCTCTTTGGAAAAGCATCTATCCAAATATTTTGCCCATTTTTAAAATGAGTTGTTTGTCTTTTTATTTTTGAGTTATAGGATTTCTTTATATAGAGCATTAACTTTAACTTACAGTCACCAGCTGCATTAGCCCATAACAAGAGTGCCAGCTTGTTATTTGAAGCTTTGAAGCCAGGCATTGACTTTTCTTCTCTGGTTATTAAAGTCCAAGATGTCATTTTCTTCCAATATAAGGCTGTTTCAACTACATGGAACATATATTGTTTAGTGCAGCCACCTTCATCACTTGTCTTAGCTAGATCTTGTGGATAGCTTGCCACAGCTTCTACATCAGCACTTGACACTTCACCTTGCACTTTTTTGGTATAGAGATGGCTTCTTTCCTTAAACCTCATGAACCAACTTCTGCTAGCTTCAAACTTTTCTTCTGTAGCTTCCTCACCTCTCTCAGCCTTCATGGTATTGAAAAGAATTAGGTCTTTGCTCTGGATTAGGCTTTGGCTTATGTGTTTTTTGATCGTCTATACAGACTTCTAAAATGTTCTCCTTATCAGCAATAAGGCTATTTTGCTTTCTTATCATTCATGTGCTTGCTGCCATAGCAGTTTGATATGATTTATGAATTCCAAAAATAGATATTGGATTATGTTTGTAAACTGGTCTCTACCTGGACATGATTAAATTATACTTAGGGCTTTGATTGGGCCACGTCAGTATGATGTTGAATCCCCACCCTTTTGGTGGGTGGCAACTCACAGATAAAACTGCACAGCAGAGAAAGGAGTTTGGAGATTTTTGTTGGAGTTCTGATGCTGAGTTTTGAGCTGGAGCCTGGGAAGTGAATACACAGGAGAAGAACACAGAGGAATAGTGATAGCTCTTAGACATGGCAGAAGTCCTGGGAAGAGAGACAGAGCCATTTGCCTGATAGTCTACAGCTGGCCTTGTGGAGAAAACAGAGGAGCTGAGCCCAGAGAGACTTGACATGTCTTTTTTTTTTGAGGGATATGATTCAATCTATCACATGTATATGTGTGTGTGTATGAAAATTTATCAAAACAAACATGAAAGACATAGCAAAAAGAATCAAATGTCTAGGATAAATTTAACCAAACGTGCAAGGACTTGTATGCAGAAAACTACAAATCATTACTGAAAGAAATAAAAGAAGTCCTAAATGAAGGGAAATATGTTCTGTGCTTGTGGATTAGAAGACTTAATATTGTTTAAATGCCAATAATATCCAGAACTATTTCCAGTCTTAATTAAAATTCCAAAATGAATTATAAAATTTGACCCAATAAACTATATAAACCATATATTAATTAATTAATGCAAAATAAATTGGGAAAACTAATAAGGATGATATTGAAAAAGTTTTAGCTCCAAATGTTTTTATAGTTCATAAAAATTGGGTTTTTAAAAAATAATACCTGATATTATCCACTGTACCTTGAGTGATACAAATATCAGAAACTATCAAAACCTATTTTTTAATTAAATGCTAAAATAATAAAGAATTTGCCTTGAAATTCAGGAAGACAACAAGATTATTCTTACCAAATACTAAATATCCTTTGTGAAGTTATACAAAATTTGAATGCAGATAATAAATTATATAACAAAATATTGGGAATTATTTTTATGCTCAAATGATACAAGTGTTTATATAGAAAACATAGAAGACTAAAATAAAATAAAGCATATGGAAATGAATTATTATTTATAATTTTACAAGAGAGAGTGTGTGTATGTGTTTTATGAGTTGCTATCTAATAATTTGCTCATGGAAAACTGAAAGGATAGGAAATAAAAAACTTTGAAGTTAATTTAAATGAACAGACATAAAATATGGTCATATCTATGGGCTGCTAGACTTGGCAAGTAATTTTATATAGTGTATAAAAAGTATATATTGTGTATTTTCATCTCTCTATATTTTCCATCTTGTTAATTTAATTCTTTTTTTCTTATATTTGTTGTGCTATGGGAAAATAATAAAACTCATCCTGTATTTCAGAAAATGTAGTCATGGGTTGACCATTGTGCCTTTCTGTGTCAGTGCATTCGACTATTAATAATGATCAGCAGGATGAGGTTCTTTGAAATGTCACTTGCAGCCCATGTAGTAGAGTAGTAGTGTAAAATGAAGAAGCATTTTTTTTTTTGATACTATATCCTTGGATGTGTTTCAAGAAATGCCCAAAAACATCTGACGGGAAATTTAAGGATTGTTGTAGGTTTATGTCAAAATATTCTCAGTACAGGAGATTATTTCTTACTGAAAGTCTTCTGAAGGCTGGAACACACTGATATGTGTAATATCAGTCACTATTTTTTAACTCTAAAAGTCTTTGTAGGTTCTCTCATTCTATTTACTTCAGCTTTGAATTTTTACATCAAAATGTCAGATGAAGTTTGACCTCCTACATATTATCTCTAAAGTACATAAAAGCAGAACTTATTAGGCAAGAGTTTTCTTTCACTTTTTTTTCAGACAATGTGGAGAGAAACACATAAATTGTACCGTTCAGAGATATAACATAAAATTTGAAATTAAGAGAGAACTGGGATTTGGCTTTTGTGGAACAGAATTCTGGAAACACACACATCTCAAATAAGTGCAAGAAAAAAAAAGAAGAAACAAATAGAAAATAAAGCAAGCAAATCTAGAACACTGATAATGCTAATACAAATAAGGACAAATCTGATATAAGTTTTATTCCATCTTCAAAGTCAAACAGGAGCAAAATTGTTCTAAAGCATCTGGCCATTTATTTTTAAATGTTTGACTAGAAAAAGCAAATAATGCTTAACTATCAATATTTTATGATATCAATTAATATGATATGCTTAAAGTACATTATTTGGTGGCCCATACTTTATTTACATGACTATGCTAACAAAATTAACAAAAGTTCCTCCAGGTAAAATAACAAATTCTCCACTATTAATTAAATATTAACAAGAATGCTGTTACTTTCTGAAAATGGGTAATTAAATATCAAGTCCATCAACATTACTTTCATTTTCATTTTAAAACTGTCAAAGAAAATTATGCTCCTTGAAATACCTTTAGAAAGAAATAATTTAAAAATAATATTTAAGAGTCCGTAAAATACCTTTAGCCTTTTGTCATATTTATTTTCATCAAAAATGGCTTTGGGTCTTTCAGGAATCATATTTCATATGTCATTTATTCATACTATCTTCTCATTAAACATTATATTACTGGCATGCCTTTAAATAAATCTTATTGCTTGCATAATATATTAGCAAATGTTCAATCATAGAGACAGAACCAGTAGAAGCTTGAAGTCCACAGGTTAGTCAGTCAGAAAGGGATGATCAAGAGCAGGCTGGAACCCTTGAGAATAAGCTAGCACCTCATGAAAACAGACTGAAACCAGTGTCTTATTTTTGTCTCTGTCCTTGACGGATTGCAATACTTAGTGTTATTTCTAATAGAGATAAGCCCAAACACATGACCCAGGCGTAAAAGCAGCTAAAAGAAGATCCAGAGCAAAGTAGAATACCTACAAACCACAATGAGGCTGTGTCAGGACTGACTGACCACACACACTTTGGATACTGAGTGAACCTGAGTAATTTAGTACCAAGTTTAACTTGGCAAACTTTCCATACTCTTTGTCATATGCATCTTATTTAGAATTCTCTTCCTGGAAATCAATCTCCTGTACATGTGTGCCCTACAAAATGGTTGCTGTGTCCCACCCTAACCAGAAACATACTAAAAAGAAATTCTGAGAAGTGTAATATGGCCTTACTAAATTGCCACCTTACAAGTCATCATACATAATATGTTTTTATGTTGGCATTTCCCTAGAGCTTAATTTAATTTAATTTTTTACACAAACACAAGCTTCTTGCTATATAAATATTAGTAAGATTTCCTTAGAGCTGATAATCAGAAGTGGAATTATAGAGTCAAATGATGTGCATATTTTAAAAAGTTCTTGATTCATATGTACAACATGATAAAATCTCCCATATTCAAGAGCAATGGTATTTTTTTTCTTTTTATAATTAATATTTTTTTATTTTTAAAAATCTTTAGATTACATAACTATTACATAAAAACTATTAGGATTCCCATGTGCCCAATTCCCTCCCCCTCCCAAATTTTCCCATATTAACAACATCCTTCATTAGTGTGGTACATTTGTTACAATTTATGAACCCATATTGAAGCAAGGAGCAATGGTATTTTATATTAGCTTATGTGTTAGGTAAAAGTGTTTCAATTTGAATTTTATTTTGCTAAATGCTGAATAATATTGTTTCAAATTTATATTGGCAATTTATAACATTTCTATGATTAATATTTTCTTACTAGGTATGTTTATTGTTATAATGAAAGTATTAACAAGTTTTTATCATATGCGCTTTAAATACTTTTACCCATATGTTAATTTGTTAACTAAATTGACCTGCAGAAAAGAGACAAACATCAGAAATGAAACCTGGGACATCATCACTATTCCTTAGATATTGAAAGGTTAATAAGGAAATCATTAAAAAAAAAAAAATTCTATGCTCATCAATTCAGCTACTTAGATAAAATGGAATATTTCTTTGAAAGATACAAATTACTAAAACTCTCTTTACAGGAGGTATATAATCTGAATAGACCTCTATCAGTTAAAATTATTGGATTACCAATTTCAGTCCTTCAAATAGAAAAATTCCAGGTATAGATGATTTCACTAGTGATTTCTACCAAACACTTGAAGATGAAATAACAAAATTTTCCTAATATCTTCTCAAAAAATTCAAGCTGAGGGAAAACTTCCTAACTCACTTTAATGAGTCTAACATTAACTTCTGCCTGAAATAATACAAAGAGAGTTCAAGAAAATGAAAGTAATATCCCTCATAAAGATGAATGCAAAAATCCTCAACAATATGTCAGCAAGTTGAACCCAGAAGTATTTAAAATGAATAACACACCACAACCAATTATGACTTTTCCTGGGAAGGAAAGACTGATTCTACTTTCAAATATATTTCATGGCATTAACAGAAAATCATGGGGGTGGGGAAGGAGAAAAATGATTATATTGATAGATGCACAGAACAAAATTTTTGACAAAAGTTAATATCCACTGATGGTCAAAACTCTCTGAGCAAACCAAACTGAAAGGATCTTATTCAATTTAATAAGGAATATCTATAGATAGTCAATTGTTAACATTATATATGATGAGTGAAAGACAAAGCAGTTTTCCCTTAAGATAAAGAATTAGGTAAGGATGGTTTCTCTCACTATCCCATTTCATTATCATACTGGAAGTCTTAGCAAATGCAATAAGTCAAGAATAAGAAATCAAAGGCATTCAGGTTGTAAAGACAGAAATGAAGTGATGCCTAGCTGCAGACAACATGCTTTTCTATGTAGATAGTCCCAAGGAATCTATGAAAGTACTCTTAGAACTAATGAAAGAATAGAGCAATTCATTCATGCACTGTATATTGCTGGAAGAGACCCCTTTCTGTGAAAGGACTTTACAGAAGAAAAATAGTTGACCTGCAGGGGATTTCTGAGAAAATGAAACAATGGAATGTGCCCTTCAGAACTGCAGATAAGCAACACCTGGTAATAAACCAGTTTTAGTCCAGTAGAGAGAACTTATCATAATGGGCAAGCACACTATAGTAATTAATGTATGTCTGTTACTTACTTTGGAGGATCCCCCCGCCATGTAAAATGGAAACTTAACTGTCAATCAGAATTATTTCCTCATTTGCTTCCACTTTTACCTTATAGCAGCTTGCCATTTCCACCTCTGTGGTGGAGCTCCTTTCCACATGCAGTTTGGGTGCTACCTGATTAAAGATGTGTAAACTGCTCACATAAACCCATGCAAATAATATTCTATTTAATATTTTATATTAAAACAAAAATATTTCCAAATCACATAATACCAAGTGCTGAGCTGAACTGAAAAAGCTGAGCTGCTAACTGAGCAATCAATTAAGATGTCAAGCCTAAATGAAAATAACAGTTAAGCTTTTAATCACTTACTGTAATAGTATAAGCAAGAGGCTAACCCAGACAAAGACAAATTGCCAGCTTCCCTCCTTTTGTTCCATTTTCCCCATGGAATGATGCTGCTGGATGGGGGTCAAATTGATCAGCACAGACATAGCAAAGCACTATACTCGAAAAAGTCCAGAACATAAAATGTCTGACATTTTAAGGACCCAAGTGCTGAAGGACAGGAAAGGTAGGAAAGGCTAAGAATTGGAAAACACTGAGTACTAAGTCAAAGTGGAGAAAAGTATCCTGAAGACATCTCCCTTCTCTCCCTGATAAGATGGTCTTGGTAGAGGCGCCTGACAAAGGCTGTGGTTTCTAGCCTCTGACAGAGAAGCATGTCTTGTCAGGGGTCCTGAGTCGTTGACTTTAAGTCCCTTTAGAGACTGTGGAATGCATAGGTCATACACCAGTTCTGCTGTGGAGAAGACAGCTGTTACCCCATGAGGCCAGCCAGGTGAAGCTTTTGAAGTTGCTTATGGTCAGCCTGAAAGAAAACAAACTTCTCACACAGCAGAAAAAGGACTTGCATCCAGAATATATAAAGAACTATCAATCTCAATAATAAGAAAACAAACAGCTCAATTAGAAAACATCACAAATGTGAATAAACACTTCAGAAAAGAAGATACACACATTGCAAATAAGCACGTGAAAAGATTAGTCATTAAAAAAACTAAAATAAAAATCATGATGAGAGACCACTAAACACATGTAGAATGCCTGAGCTAAAAATCTATTGACAAGACTACATGCTGGCCAGCATGGGAAGCAACAGGAACACTTAAACATTGTTATTAGGGATGCAAACTAATTCAGATTTTCTGCAAAATATTTCTGTACTTTCTAACAAAGCTATACATGTACTTAACTTCTGACACAACAATCATGCTCCAAGATTTTCATCCTAGAGAAATGAAAACTTACATTCATGCAAAAACTTGTAAAAGAATGTGAACAGCAGCATTAGTAATAGTTGCCCCAGAATAGAAACAATACAAATGATATTTCAGTGGTTGAATGGATAAATAGCTTGGAATATAGTATATTTTACCATTTTCCTGCTGATAAGTTAGACAATGTTTTAAATTAATTAATAATTTATTTATTATATGTTAAAAATTAATTATATTGACAATGTCTAGGCATAAATGGAATATTTGTCCTTAAGGTACCAATTTAGAGGTCAAATAATATCTCTTCCTTTCATAAGAAATACAGTTCAAAAATGAATAAATTATATTTAATCCCTCCAAACAATGCTACTATGGCTAAACTAACAAATCCCTTTAATATAAAGTTAAGCCCAGTAGAGAAATTTTTGCATTGTTAGATCTAAAATTTAGGAACTCTAGTTATGTTTTGTGTGTGTGTTATAGTTTGCATATTGAATAAATAATACCAGATTGTTGAACAAAAAGAAAACACATTATGTTGTTCATCTTCTACATACTAATGAATGTCAACTTGTGTTCTAATGATACCTCTAAGGGGAAGAATATTGATCAAGAAAAGTCTAGATACTAGAAAAAAGAATCCCAAGGCAGCAATTCTATGCTACTCATAAAGAAAATTATAATCAAACAAATGATGGTTTGTACTTCATATAGAACACAAGTTTTAATATCTTAAAGTTCATAAGAATAGGATTTATTTTTTAAGGAAGTTGTGTTTATAGGGCTGTTTAAATGTGCAGGAAGGCACAGAATAATAAGGAACAAGTTTTGGGCATATATCTCCCAGATGACATTCTTCTGGTTTAATGGGGTTAGATATTGTATAAATAGTTATGGTATTAACCTCCAAAAATGAATAGATTTATATACCATGTGAATGAAAAGTGACATAAATCCATTTTACGATTTATAAACTAGATGATTCATTCATCTATTAAATATCTCATGAGCAGTTCCTATGGACCAAATATTATCCATGTAGTTTGGCCTATATCAGGGAACAAAAGCAATACCATCACCTGGTACCTTTGGACTTACATTCTATCAGAAGTCAATAAAAATAAAAATAAATATAATAACTAAGAAAATTATATCAATGCTAGAAAATATGTGCTGATAAAAAAAGAGGACTTCTGTGAAGATGGCATTGGAGTAGGTAGGCAACAGGGCTCAATTCTCTTACAGAAACAACAGAGGAAGGGCAAAAAGCTGCCAATGGTGCTGCTTTGGGGATCTGCAGACCAGAGGAGTGCTGCATATTTTCCAGAAAGGCAAAAGACAAAGGAATGAAGAAGCCAAAATAAAAGCTATGAGTTACTAACCTCCATGGCAAGGAAAAGCACCCAATACCACCCTAAAGTCAAACAAACTGGATAAAACCCATGGTTTTCTGCAGTCAACTGAGAGGGGAACAGATGTCTTCTCTCCTGGGAAGAGGAGGTGAGGCAGAGGGCAAAGAGTGGTATCTTCTCTTCAGTGAATTTGGCCAGCAAAGCCTGCTTTGAATCTTGGCTCTGAAAGAGACAACTCTGTGAAAATATTTGCCAACAAGTGCCACATGCCAGCTGGCCAGGAAGTTACAAGGAGAAAAGCTGCTTTTAGTAGTTTATCTTCCCAGTCCTCTCAGAGTGGGTATATGTCCCATTAATGAATCCCTGGCCCTATTTTGATAAATTAAGTCATAGAATTTTAAAGATTTAGAATAAGTTGAATGAAAAATGAAAGAAGAGCTGTGAAACAAAACCACAAGGCAAGAGAGAGAAATTGACATCCACAATAAATTCACCAACATAGTCAGATGCCTAGATATCAGCAAAAAATTATAAGCCATACTAAAAAACAGGAAGAGATAGCTTAGTCAAAGGAACAAACCAAAAATGTTGATGAGATAAAGGATTTAAGACAACAAATCAATGAAATCATGGAAATCTAAATCAATTCAAGAAGTTGAAGGAAAATATATCTGAAAAGATAAAGGATATTAAGAGCACACCGGGTGAGCATACAGTACAATTTGAAAGAATGCAAAGAAAATAACTGAGCTTATGGAAAGGAAAGACAAAATAGATGGAATTAAAATTACATTAAAGGAGACTTCTGGGAAGATGGTGAGCTAGTAAGACATAGGAATCTCTTCTCCAGAAAAATAGCTAGAGGGCAGGCTGAAACAGCCCCGAAAAAGATCTTCTAGGGATTAGTACAGCAGGCAAAGGCTGGACACCACCCAGAGGAGAGAGGGACAAAGGAGGGAAATCACAACAACAGAACCATGAGTTGAAACCAGTGGCTGTGGCTGCTGGCACCCTCCCCCACACTAAAGACAATTTAGAATACTCAGGCCTCTGGGCCTGTGACTACAAAGGGGGCCCCAGGGATCTACCAGCCCAGGAAAGGAGAGAGAGAGGGACACAGGCTAAGGCAGACTCAGCTTCTGGCCCAGAAATGTGGTCTGCTGTGTCCCACAAGCCCTTCAAGGCAAGGTGAAACCACAGAGTGGTTTGCCCTGGGAGCCAGAGAAGGACTGGAAAAACCCAACCCACCCACCCTCCTTCTTTTTTAGCTGATACTAATTGTTGAGAACTCCACAGAAAAGTGGAGAGAGAGGGACGCAGTCTAAAGCTGACTCAGCTTTTCACTCACAAATTTGTTCTGCTGTGTCCCAAGAGCCCTTCCAGGCCAGGTGGGGCTGCGCCATAGTTTGCCTTGGAGCCTGCAAGGGGCTAAAGATATACAACTCTCCCAATCACCTCCTCTACTAACAGGGACTGATTGTTGTGGACTCAGAGAGAAGTGGAAATATTTCCTAACCGGGAAAAGGGAAGGGGCTGCCAGAGAAGGCTGTAGAAATGTCTCAGAGAAGTTTGAATTACAAGGCTCCTAGCCTCCAGACAGGAAGCTCTATCACTTTGATCTGGTCTGTGTTGCAACAAATACACTAACCAAGCATTGAACTGAGAGCTGCCAAAGAGTACCATCTCCTGACAGACCAAGGAAGTGCACTCAAGAAAATTAAAAACAAGTAGGACAGGCTTTTTCTGGTCTCCATTGCCTCCCTGCCCAAGGCCCTAGGAAGCGACTCCCAGTTTTGAGCAACCGGGAGGACAATCCTAACAATCCAGGTCAAGCCAAAAATCAAAGAGCAGTGGTAATCCACAGCCTCCTGCCACAAAATCCCTACAAAAGACAAAGAGATTGAGCATCTGAGTAAACTACATCCTAATCAAATGCTTAGTATCAACAAAAAATTACAAGCCATACTAAGAAAATAGAAGCCATGGCCCAAGAAAAGGAATACATCAAAGCCCCCAAAGAGATGCATAATTTTAGAGAACTAATCAGCGAGATGTACACAAATTTCCAAAATCAAATTAATGAGTTGAAAGACAATATAAAGAGATAAATCACATCAAGAAGACATTGAGTGAATGCAAAGAAGAATTTGAAATCCTGAACAGAAAAGTAACAGAGCTCATGGGGATGAAAGACAAAATAAGTGAGGTTTAAAAAAAAAAAAACATTTGAGGCATATAACAGCAGACTCGAAATAATAGAAGAAAGAATAAGTGATACTGAAGACAAAACAGCTAAAAGTGAAGAGAGGAAAGAACAGAGAGAGAAAAGAATGGAAAAAATTGAGCAGGGACTCAGAGAATTGAATGACAACAAAAAACGTAACAGCATACGTGTCATGGGAATTCCAGAAGGAAAAGAGAATGGAAAAGGAGCAGGAAGAGTATTTGAGGAAATAATAGCTGAAAATTTCCAAACTCTCATGAAAGAAATGAACTTACATGTCCAAGAAACACACCGTACCCCAATCAGAATAAATCCAAATACACCTACTCCAAGACACATACTACTCAGAATGCCAAATGTCAAAGATAAAGAAAAAATTCTCAGAACATCAAGGGAGAAGCAAACCACCAAGTACAAGGGATGTCCAGTAAGACTTAGTACGTATTTCTCTTCAGAAGACATGTAGGCAGAAAGACAGTGGTATGATACAATTAGGAAACTGAAAGAAAAGCTGCCAGCTGAGAATTCTTTTTCCAGCAATATTGTCCTTCAAATATGAAGGTGGGTATAAAATATTCACAAACAGAAACTAAGAGAGTTTGCAAAAAATAATCCACCTTTGCGGGAAATATTAAAGGAAGTCTTAAAACCTGAAAGAAACACACAGGAGAGAGAGGCTTGGTGGAAAGTATTGAAGAAAGAATAGTTGAAAGGATAAACAAAAGAGTAAAAAGACAGACAAAACAAAATGACATATGAAAACCAAATAATAAAATGGAGGAAGTAAATTGTGCATTTACAGTAATATCTTTGAATGTGAATGGATAAAACTCCCCAGTCAAAAGATACAGGTTGATAGAATGGATAAAAAAAACCATGAGCCATCCATATGCTGCTTACAAGAAACTCACCTTAGACCCAGGAATACAAACCAGCTGAAAGTGAAAGGTTGGAAAAAGATACTTGACATGAGTAGTAACCAGAAAAGAGCAGGGGTAGTTAAACTAATATCAGACAAAACAGACTTTAAATGCAAAAAAAGTATCTCTTATAGATACAGAAAGCCAGTATATATTAATGAAAGGGACAATCTACCAGGAATATATAACAGTCATAAATATCTAAGCACCTTACTAGAGTGCCCTAAAATACATAAGACAAACTCTGGCAAAACTGAAGGGAGAAATAGACATTTCTACAATAATCGTTGGAGACTTCAACACCCCACTCACATCATTAGATAGAACAACTAGACAGAAGATCAACAAGGAAACAGAGAACTTGAACAATGTGATAAACAAGTTAGACCTAAGAAACATATGCAGAACACTGCATCCAAACTCAGTGGGTTATGCATTCTTCTCAAGTGCCCTGGATCTTTCTCCAGGATAGACCACATGTTAGGTCACAATGCATCTCTCAATAAATATAAAAAGATTGAAATTATACAAGGCACCTTCTCAGATCAAAATGGAATGAAACTGGAAATCAATAATAGACAGGAAAAAAAGTAAATTTGCAAATGTGTGGATGCTGAACAACAAACTCCTAAATATTCAGTGGATCAAAGAAGAAATTGCAAGTGAAACCAGTAAATATATTGAGACAAATGAAAATGAGAACACAATGTATCAAAACTTATGTGATACAACAATGTAAGTCTTGAGAGATAAATTTATAGCCCTAAAGGCCTATATTAAAAAAGAAAGAGCTAAACTCAAAGATATAACTGAAAAGCTAGAGAAATTAGAAAAAGAACAGCAAACCAATCCCAAAACAAGCGGAAGGAAAAAAGTAATAAAGATTAGAGCAGAAATAAATGAAAATGAGGAGAAAAAAAAAAAAAAAAAACAGAGGAAATCCACAAAACCAAAAGCTGGTTCTTTGAGAAGACCAATAAAATTGACAAACCCCTAGCTAGACTAACAAAGAAAAAAAAGAGAGAAGATGCAAATAAATACAATCAAAACTGAATCGGGGGCAGTAACAAATGACCCCACAGAAATAAAAAGAATCATAGGAGGATATTATGAGAAACCATATTCGAACAAACTAGACAAACTAGATGAAATGGACAAATTCCTATAAATGCACAACCAACCTCCATTGATGCTACAAAAAAATACAAGAACTTACCAAACCAATCACATTTAAGGAGATTGAATCTGCCATCAAAAATCTCCCATAAAAGAAAAGTCCAGGACCAGATGGCTTCACAGGTGAATTCTACCAAGCATTTAGAAAAGAATTAACACCAATCCTGTTTAAAATCTTCCAAAAAAATTGAAGAGGAAGGAAAATTACCTAACACAATTTATGAAGCCAACATCACCCTAATACCAAAGCCAGATAAAGATACTACAAGAAAGGAACATTACAGGCCAATCTCTCTAATTAACATAGATGCAAAAATTCCCAAAAAAAATATTTGCAAATCGAATCCAACAGCATATCAAATGACTGATACATCACGACGAAGTGGGATTTATCCCAGGTATGCAAGGCTGGTTCAATGTAAGAAAATCAATCAATGTAATACACCACATTAACAAATTGAAGTGAAAAAACCACATGATCATATCAGTCGATGCAGAAAAGGCATTTGACAAAATCCAGCATCCTTTTTTGATAAAAACACTTCAAAAGAAGGGATAGAAGGAAAATTCCTCAAGATGAAAAAGGGCCTATATGAAAAACCCACAGCCAACATCATATTCAATGGGGAAAGGTTGAAAGCTTTCCCTCTAAGATCGGGAACAAGGCAAGGATGCCCACTGTCACCATTGTTATTCAATATTGTATTAGAAGTTCTAGTAGGGCAATTAGACAAGAAAAAAAATTAAAGGCTTCCAAATAGAAAAAGAGGAAGTAAAACTCTCGCTGTTTACAGATGACATGATCCTGTACTCAGAAAATTCTGAAATATCCATGACAAAGCTACTTGAGCTAATAAAAATGAGTTCAGTAAAGTGGCAGGATACAAGATTAACAGGCAAGAAATCAGTAATGCTTTTGTACATTAGTACTGAACAATCTGAGGAGGAAATCAAGGGAAAAATTCCATTTTCAATAGCAACAAAAAGACTCAAATACCTAGGAGTTAATTTAACCAAAGAAGTACAGGACCTATATGCAGAAAACTACAAAACAATGCTAAAAGAAATGTAAAAAGATCTAAACAAATGAAAAGACATTCCGTATTCATGGATTGGAAGAACAAATATCGTGACGATGTCAATCCTACCCAAACTTATTTATAGATTCAATGCAATACCAATCAAAATCCCAACAGTTTACTTCACAGAATTAGAGAAGGCAACTACCAAATTCATTTGGAAGGGTAAGTGCACCTGAATAGCCAAAAGTATTATAAGAAATGCAACACAGGAGGAATTTCACTTACTGACCTTGAAACATATTACAAAGCTACAGTGGTCAAAACAACATGGTACTGGCATAAAGATAAACATATTGATCAGTGGAATAGAATTGAGAACCCAGAAATAAACCCTCACCTATACGGTCAACTGGTTTTTGACAAATCTACCAAGTCCATGTTAATGGGACAAAACAGTCTCTTCAACAAATGGTGTTGGGAGAACTGGATATATGTAACCAAAAGAATGAAAGAGGACCCCTATACAAGAATCAACTCAAAATGGATTAAAGATCTAAATATAAAAGGTAGGACCATAAAATTACTAGAAGGAAATGTAAGGAAACATCTTCAAGACCTTATAGTAGGTGGTGGTTTCCTGGACCTTACACCCAAAGCACATGCAACAAAAGAAAAAATAGATAAATGGGACCTCCTCAAAATTAAACACTTTTGTTCCTCACAGAACTTTGTGAAAAGAGTGAAAAGGCAGCCAACTCAATGGGAAAAAATATTTGGAAATCACATATCTGATAAGGGTTTAATATCCAGGATATATAAAGAGATGTTACAACTCAACAATAAAAAGACAAACAATCCAATTAAAAATGGGCAGAAAACTTGAATAGACATTTGTCCAAAGAAGAAATACAAATGGCAAAAAAACACATGAAGAAATGCTCAACATCACTAATGATTAGGTAAATTCAAGTCAAAACTACAATGGAATATCATTTCACACCTATCAGAATGGCCACTATTAAAAAGACAGAGAACTACAAGTGTTGGAGAGGACGTGGAGAGATAGGAACACTTATTTACTGTTGGTGGGAATGCAGAATGGTACAGCCACTGTGGAGGACTGTTTGGCCGTTGCTAACAAAGTTGAATATAAACTTGCCACGTGACCTGGCAATACCACTACTGGGTATATACACAGAAGAACTGAGTGCAGTGACACAAACAGACATCTGCACACTGATGTTCATAGCAACATTTTTCACGATTGCCAAAAGTTGGAAACAGCTGTCCATCAACAGACGAATGGATAAACAAACTGTCATCTATTCACATGATGGAATGTTATGCAGCTGTAAGAAGAGGTGAAGTCATGAAGCATATGACAACATGGATGAACCTGGAGGACATTATGTTGAGCAAAGCAAGCCAGATACAAAAGGACAGATACTGTATGATTGTGTGCTATGAACCAAATATATTGTGTAACATATTCTTTGATTAAAGAAAAATTATATGTATCCAGTATATTTAATTGATAAATGTATATATTTATTCATCTTTGTTTATGTTTTAGTTTTTAATTGCTTATATTTTCAATTATTAAATGTACAAAATAAAGTTAAAAAAATACATTAAGGACATATAGCAGCAGATTTGAATTGATGGAGGACAGAATTACTGACTTAGAGGACCAAGAATCTGAACTTGAAAAGACAGGAGAATAGAATGAAAATAGAATGGATAGAAAAAGGAACAGGGTCTTAGGAAATTGAATGACAATATAAAATGCAAAAATATGCATATGATCAGTGTCCCAGAATGAGAAGAGAATGGAAAAAGGCAGAAAGAATATTTGAGGAAATAATGACCAAAAATTTTCCAACCCTTATGGAAGGGGTAAATATCAAAATTCAAGAAGAACAGTACACCCAAAACAAATCAATCCAAATAGGCCTACTTTGAGACATCTATTAATCAGATTGACCAAAAAAAACACAAAAAAAACAAACAAAAAAAAAGAGATAAGGAGAAGATTCTGCAAGGAGCAGAAGAAAAGTAACACATCACATTATTAAACCTCAATAATACTGTGCCAGTCTCTCATCAAAAACCATGGAGGCAAGAAGAAAGTGGTATGATGTAGTTAAGGTACTGAAAGAAAAAACTGTCACTCAAGAATTCTTTATCTAGCAAAAAGTTTGTGGGTCAAAGAAGAAATTGCAAGAGAAATCAGTAAATAACTTGAGATGAATGAAAATAAGATCAAAACATATCAAAACCTATGGGGTGCAGTGAAGGTAGTGCTGAGAGGGAAATTTTATAACCAAAAATATTTTCAATAAAAAAGGAGGAAGAGCCACTAGCAAAGACCTAAGTGCACACCCAGAGTAACAAGAAGAAAAAAAAAAAAAATAGCAAACTAATCCCACAGCAAGAAGAAGGAAATAAAAAACTAAGATTAGAATTGATGTAATTGAAATTGAGAACATAAAACAATACAGAGTATTTGCAAAACCTAAACTTCTTTCCTTGAGAAAATCAACAAAATCAACAGACCCTTATCTAGCCAAAGAAAAACAGAGAAAAGAATTAAATGAATAAAATCAGAAATGAGAAGGATCCATTACCACTGACCCTGCTAAAATAAGAAAGATCAGAAGAGGATACTATAAGCAACTTATGACAATAAACTAGACAACATAGATGAAATGGACAAATTCCTACAAAAACACTAATAATCTACACTGACCCTAAAAGAAATAGAAGGCCTCAACAAACTAATTTGAATAAAGAGATTGAAACAGTCATCAAAAATCTCCCAAAGTTGAAAAGCCCAGGACCAGAAGACTTCACAGGTGAATTCTACCAATCATTCAAAGATCTAATACTGGTCTTACTCAAGCTGTTTCAAAAATTGAACAGAAAGGAATGCTACCAAGTTCATTCTATGAAGCCAACAACACCTTAATACCAAAGTTAGACAAAGATATTATCAAAAACAAAATTACAGACCCTTTTCTCTAATGAATATAGATGCAAAATTCTTGAACAAAACATTTGCAAACTTAATCCAAAAACACATTAAAAGAATTATATGCCACAATCAAGTCGGTTTTACCAGTATGTAAGGGTGGGTCATCATAAGAAAATCAATTAGTATAATAACCACATTAATACTTTGAAGAAGAAAGATCACATGATCCTCTCAATTGATACAGAAAAGACAATTAACAAAATACAGCATCCTTTCTTGATAAAAGCACTCCAAAAGATAGGAATAGAAGGAAGCTTTCTCTAACTTGGTACAATGTTTACATGAAAAACCTACAGCTATCATTGTTCTCAACAGTGAAAGACTGAAAGGTTTCCAGCTGAGATCAGGACCAAGACAAGAATGTCCACTGTCACCAGTATTATTCAATATTGTGCTCGAAGTTCCAACTGGAGTAATTAGACTAGGTAAGGAAATGAATGGTACCCAAATGAGAAAGGAAAACCCAAATTTCAAATTAATCTGCATGGGTAAGGGGCCCCAAATAGCCAAAAAAAATTTTTAAATGAAGAATGAAGTTGGAGGACTCTCACTTCTTGATATTAAGCATATTACTTAGCTACAACAACAAACAACAACAAAACAACAACAACAACAACAAAAACCAGCATGGTAATGGCATAAAGGTAGACAATGGATTGACCAATGGAACTTAATTGAAAACTCAGAAATAGAACATCACATCTGTAGTCAAGTGATTTTTGACAAGGCTGTCAAGCCCATGCACCTGGGCCAGAACAAAGAGGAAATACCAAGGGCCAAAAAGCACATGAACAAAAATGTTCAACATCCCTAGTTGTTAGGGAAAAGCAGATCAAAACTACAGTGAGATGACATTTCACACCTCATAGAATAGCCATTATTTTAAAAAATCAGAAACTTCATGTGGTGAAGAAGATATGGAGAAATAGGAACATTTCTTCACTGTTCATAGAAATGTAGAATGGAGCAGAATTTTGGAAGATAGTTCTGCAGTAGTTCAAGAAGCTGACTATAAAACTGCCATATGATCCATCTATCTCATTACTAGGAATATATTCAGAAGAATTGAAAGCAAGGGCATGAACTGACATTTGCATACTGATGTTCAGAGCAGCATTATTCACAATCACTAAAATATGGAACAAGTCCCATTGTCCATCAACCAATGAATGGATAAACAAAATGTGGTATATACATACAGTGGAATACTATTCAGCAGTAAGGAGAAATGAAATCAGTATGTATACGAAAACATGGATGAACTTTGAAGGTAATATGCTCAATGAAATAAGCCAAGCACAAAAGGACTAATATTGTATGGTCTCACTAATTTGAACTAAATACAATGAGTAAACTCACAGAAGTAAACTCTATAGTATAGGTTAGTAGGAGATAGAATGTGGGTTGAGAATGGGAGCTGATGCTAAAAGTATGTATAAATTTTAATACAGCGTTTTGTAAAAGTGTGAAAATGGATAGAGTTGATGGTAACACATAGTGAGTATAATAAACACCCCTGACTTATAAATGTGATAGTGGCTGAAAGGGGTAGTTTTTGGACATAAATGTCAATTGCAAGGAAGTTAGAGAATCATCTAGGGAATGTGTAACTGATTTCAGTGGTAGATGAAGATTGCAGTTAATAGTATAAATATAAGAATGTTCTTCTTTTACAATATGTTAAAATATGGTGGTACATGGGAAAATTTTAAAAATGCAACTTATGGACCATAGATAACAGTAACTTTGTAATATATTGTAGCAATGGCAAAGAAGACATCATATCAATTCTAGTGGACAAAAATAAGGGGGTCTAAAAGGGTATGGGAAAAAGAAAAAAAGGGTATGGGGTTTTTCCTTTTGGAGTAATGAAAACATTCTAAAACTGACTGAGGTTATGACAGCACCACTTGGGGATGAAAATGAGAGCCACTGAGGGTACACATTTAATGGATTTTATAAAGCATGGGACTGTATAACACAGGGAATCCAGTGATGGAACATGGTCTGTGGTTAACAGAACAAATATGAAGACATTCTCTCTTGAACTATAACAAATATATACTAATACAGAGTATTAGTAATCGGGTGGGTTGGGGGAAAATATACCAAATGTAAGCTATGGGCTATAGTTTGTAGTACTATTTTAATGATACTCTTTCACAGTTTTTAACAAAAGTTTCACAACAATGCAAGGTGTTGGAGGTGGGGGGGATGTACGGAAGCCCTGAATAATGAAATGCAGGTTTGATTTTTAAGCTCACAACTTTTGCTATACACTTACTGTTCATGTATGTTCATGTATGAATGATAAAGTTCAAAAAATTTATATAAAAAAGAAAATTACAACAGGTAAGGGGGATTGAGAGGAAGTTGGATGAAACCAAAGATGTGAAAAATGTGACACAGGTAAGGTTGTAAAGAACATAAAATTAGATTGGCTTTGAAAGTGTTTAAAAATTAATCTCTAAAATGGAATTCATTTTTTTTTAATGAAATACAGGGAATTGAACCCCAGACCCTGTACATAGGAAGCAGATGCACAAATCTCTGAGCTACACCACACCAAGATGTAATCCATTTTAAATCATAGGCCCAGAACAGTGATTGCTACCAAGGAGATAGTCAATAAAACAGAATTTAATACTAATAAATTGTTTCATGGATTAATATTTTTGAGAAATCATAGAATTAGAGCTAAAGATCAGTTTTTGATCTTAAGAAATTCTCATTTCTATAAATAAAATATGTATAATATTAATGTGCATATACCACAGAAGAGAGAATAAAGTTGTCTCTGTGCAAAATAAAAAATCTGAAGGAATTCCTTAGATATATTTTATATGTTTAGTACATGTGACCAAGCATTTGTAATACTTTCCATTCTTAAAGTGGCTTTAAGTCCTAAATCATTTCTCAAAGAGGAAAACCCAATTGAGACACTGAACAAGAAATGTGCTTTTTTTTTTTTTAGGTCTTCACTTATGATAAGCAATAGAACTACTGTTTTCTTTCTCTTTTACATATGTAGTGAAAATATTTCCCAAGACATATATTGCTAAGCTTTGGTTCAAGGTGTGTACATTTAAAAAATAAACTGAAATAGAAGCATTTCCCTTATTAGCAAGGATCTAGAATTGCTTTCAGAGACGTGAATGGTTATGCTGAGAAGGTTATAACAATTTTCTGATCAACCCATACAACTTTTGAAATCACAATGAGCCACACTCAATTAACTTTTTGTGACCACTGATGTGTAGGTATGTACGTGCTAGTGTGTTTAATTAAAAAAATGTATAATAGTTAAAACTCATTATAACTTGTATTGTACAGCTACCTCCTGATTAAGAAATAGAATAGTGCCAGAAATTTAGGCATTTGTGGACATACATAAAGCTCAAAATAAACCATTTCTGTTTTTGTGGTAAGCAGTTGATTATTTTTTATTACCTCAAATGTTTTATTATCATAATATCCTATATTCCTATATTACATTATTAAAGTCTATGCTATATTACATTATTATATATATCCCACACCCTTTGTCAAGTACATTTAAGGTACTTCTCATTAAAGTAGGTGGGGTCAAGGAAGGGACTAGGTGAAGTAAGACACTCTGCTCAGGTACAATATTTAAGGGAGCACTAATAAATTCAATAATAAATAAGGTAAATGATATTGTAATACAATATTTTTGAAAAATCAAATTTAATGCAGAAGTTCAGAATTAAAATTTATCAAAATATTCAATAATGGCTGGATCAAACCCTAAACTTAAACAATCCTGCCTCACCTGCTTCTTCCTAATCTGGGCCCTAGGTAAAGCACAATTCTCTTCCGCATTTGTTTTGATTTCTTAAGGCTGCCGTAACAAAGCCCCACGAACTGGATGGCATCAAACAACAGAAATTTATTGCAACAACTTTGGAAATGAGAAATCCAAAACCTGATGGGAGAGTCATTCCTTGCATCTTCTCTATTTATGGTGATTTGACAGTGTTGGGGATTGAATCATGTCCCACACAAGAGGCATGTTCAAATCTAATTCCTTTGTTCCAGTGTGTGTGAACCTATTTGTAGATATGACCTTTTGAAGATGTTTTTAATGTTAAGATATTGCCAAATTGAATCAGAGTGGTTCTTAATCTGTAGAACTGGGGGCCTTATAAAGAGTGGGAATTTGGACTTAGTCAAAGAAAGACAAAGAAGCCAACTCAGAAGAAGCCAGAGTGGAGTAAAAGAGATTGCCAATTGACAGAGATTGCCAATTCAAACCTAGGAGACAATAAATTCCTGTTGTTAAGCCAACAACTGTATGCTATTTATCATATTAGCCCTGGCAAACTCAGACAGCAGGTAATTCTTGGGCTTCAATCTCTGCCTCAGTCATCGCCTGGCCATCCCCTCCCTCCTCTCAATCTTACTGTGTCTGTCCATATTTCTTCTTCTTACAACAATACCGGTCACATTGGTTTAGGACCCAGCACTACCCAGTTTGGCCTCATTTAAACTTGTCTAACTCATTCTGAAATGACCCTATTTCTAAATAAGTTCATATCTGAGTCAGTAGGGGGTAATATTTTGAAATATCTATTTGGGGCGACACAATTCAACCTGTTACACCACTATCATTGAGATTGTACATGCGACTAGCATTAACCAGCAGAATATTAGCAAATATAAAGCAAAGAAAACCTTTCAAGTGTTTTGGTCATTTGGTTTTGTCTCTAGTGCTCCTATGATACTGGAGAAGAGTATGCCCTGGAGAGGAGCTCATCCTAGCTCATAATAGGAAAAAAAAATTTATACATCACTTGCAGCATCAAGAAAGCTCAGCCAACTCTAAGTTCGAATAGAAGGGACAGAAGAGGCATGTGTAGAGAAGTCACAACTGTTTCCAACTCTGTCACACTTAGGACCACAAACTCCAAAGCAGGGCCCACTGACAAGACAACAAACTCTGGAGATATCTGCCATGACTGTAGGACCTGGGTGTCTCCAGAATCCTCAGTAGCACCACTATTTGGGATAGTATTTACTTTGGCAGTCTATGTGATCCTGCTGAGATGTGCATAAGCATTACCTTTCTGATGACCTTCTGACTAGCTTTGAATATCAATTACATCTGACCCTATAATTTCAAATCTAGAAAGTATTCACAAGAAAAATTGGATAATCTGCCAATAACACTTATATAAGGATATACAGGATATTGAATGATAATAAATAATTAGAAAAAAAAATGAATTACAGTCATTAAATGATTTATCAAACAATTCTGGCTGCAAAGAGAATAAAATTATATGAAAATGTTTACTATGAGAGAAAATATATATTTTCAAATGGAGTGTTTAAAGTGAATATAATGAGTGAGTTGCTTTTTAAATATGTTTTTATTAGAGAAGTTGTAAACTTAAAAACAATCATGCACATGTGTAGAATTCCCATACACCAGGCCTTCACCAACACTCCACACTGTTGTGGAATATTTGTTGCAGATTATAAGACAATATCATCAGACTATTTCTACTAACTATGATCCATAGCATACATTTGGCATATTTTTCTATAACCCCTTATTATTAACACAGTACATCTTGGGCATTTATGCAGAATATTACAGTATTGTTGTTAACTATAGCCCATAAGTTATATTAATTGTATTTTTCCTATGCTTCTCCACATTTTTACCACCCTGCAATAGTGACATATATCTGTTCTAGTTCACAGAATTACATTCTTGCATTTGTACTATTAATCACAATTCTCATTCATCTCTGGGTTCACTGTTTTATTCAGTCCCTTGATTATTCTCTAGCTTTCTTTCAATTGACATTTACATCCCTAGAATATCCTTTTCAGCCACAATCCCACTTATAAAGTAGCTGCTGCTCACTATCATGTTTTACCATCCACTCTATCCATTTCCTTACTTTTATAGTCAAGTAAATTAAAACCTCTACATACAGTAGGCATCAATACTTTTTCACAGCCCTCTTCTTATCTCCTAATAACCTATACTCTCGGTTTTAACCCCATGCACTTATTCTTTGTATTTTGTTGCTATTAGTGAGACCATACAATATTTGTCTTTTTGTGTCTGGCTTATTTTACTTAGCATAATGTCTTCAAGATTCATCCATGTTATTATATGTGTCCCAATTTCATTTCTTCTTACCGCAGCATAATATTCCATCATATGTATACACCACATTTTGTTTATCCATTCTTTGGTTGATAGACACTTGTGTTGTTTACATTTTCGGCAATTGTGAATAATACCACTATGAACATTGGTGTGCAGATGTCTGTTCACGTCACAGTTTTCAGTTCTTCTGGATATATTCCTAGTAGAGGAAGTGCTAGATCATATAGCAGTTCTATATTTAGCTTCCTGAGGAACTGCCAAACTATCTTCCACAGAAGTTGCAACATTTTACAATCCTACCAACAGTGAAGGAATGTTCCTATTTCAACACATCCTCTCTAGCTCTTATGGTTTTCTGTTTATTAAATAACGGCTATTCTATGCGGTGGTGAGATGGTATTGTGAGAAGATATCATTGTCTTTTTGATTTGTATTTCTCTAATAGCTAGTGATATTGAACATTTCTTCATGCTTTTTGGTCATTTGTATTTCTTCTTTGGAGAAATGTCTATTTAAGACTTTTGCCCACTTATTTTTTAATTAGAATGCTTGCTCTTTTATTGTTGAGTTGAGTTTTATTTTACATGGAAATCAAACCCTTATTAGATATGTTGTTTCCAATATTATCTCCATTGAGTGGGCTGCCTTTTCACCTTCTTGACAAAGTCCTTTGAATCATAAAAGTGTTTAAGTTTGTGGAGGTCCCATTTATCCATGTTTACTTTCATTACTTATGCTTTTAGTGTGAGATTTAAGAATGTACCACCTACCACCAGGACTTGAAGATGTTTTCCTACATTTTCTTCTAGGAGCTTTATGGTTCTAGCTTTTATATTAAGTCTTTGATCCATTTTGAGTTAATTTTTGTATAAGGTGTAAGATGGGGGTCCTCTTTCTTTCTATTGGAGATGAATATCCAGTTCTCCCAGTACCGTTTGTAGAATAGACTTTTTTGCCCCCAATGGGTAGGTTTGGCAATCTTGTCAAAAATCACTTGATCATAGATGTGATGACCATAGATATCTCTGAACCATCAATTCTGTTCCATGCCAGTACCATGCTATTTTTACCACTGTAGCTAGGTATTATCAGGAAGTGAGAGTCCTCCAACTTATCTTGTCATTTTTAAGATGCTTCTGGATATTCAAGGCCCCTTACCCTTCCAAATAAATTTGATAATTGTGTTTTCCATTTGTTTAAAAACTGCTGGTGGAATTTTTATCAATTTGGGTAGAACTGAGATCTTAATGATTTAGTCTTTCAATCCCTGATCACGAAATAGTCTTCCAATTATTTAGTCTTTTTAAAATTTCTTTTAGCAATGTATTGTACTTTTCTGAATACAAGTGCTTTACATCCTTGGTTAATTTTATTCTTAAATATTTATTCTTTTAGTCGCTGTTGTAAATGGAATTTTTTGTGTGTGACCTCCTCCTCTGATTGTGCATTCCTAGTGTACAGAAACACCACTGATTTTTGCATATTGATCTTGTATCCTGATACCCTACTGAAATTGTTTACTAGCTCTAGCAATTTTGTTGTAGGTTTTTCGGTACTTTCTAGCTATAAGATCATATCATCTGTGAATAGTGAAAGTTTTACTTCTTGCATACTGATTTGGATGACTTTTATTTCTTTCTCATGCCTGATTAGTCTACCTAGAACCTCTAGCACTATACTGAACAACGGTGGTGAAAGTGGGTATCCTTGTCTTGTTCCTGATCTTAGTGGGAAAGCTTTCAGTCTTTCATTGAGTACAATGTTAGCTGTGCATTTTTCATATATGGCCTGTATCATTTGAGAAAGTTTCCTTCAATTCCTATTTTTGGAGTATTTTTTTTTTTTTTATCAAGAAAAGATACTGCATTTGTCAAATGCCTTTTCTGCATCAATCAATAGGCTGTTATGTTTTTTCTTCTTTGATTTATTATTGTGGTATATTATAATGATTGATTTTCTTGTATTGAAATACCCTTACATATAGCACTCACCTATGAAACCATCTGGTCCTGGGCTTTTCATTTTGGAGAGTTGCTTCATGACTGTCTCAATCTCTTTACTTGTGATTGGTTTGTTTAGGTCTTCTATTTCTTCTAGGGTCAGTGTAAGTTGTGAGTACATTACTAGGAATTTTTTCACTTCATCTACATTGTCTAGTTTTTTGGCATACAGTTGTTCATAGTATCCTCTTATGATCTCCTTTACTTCTTTGAGGTCAGTAGTAATGTCCCCGTTTTCATTTTTTATTTTATTTATTTGCATCTTCTCTCTTTTTTCTTTGTCAGTCTAGCTAAGTGGTTGTCAATTTTGTAAATCTTCTCGAAGAATCAACTTTTGGTTGTATTAGTTCTTTCTGTTTTCTGTTGTTCTCAATATCATTTATTTCTGCTCTGATCTTTGTTATTTCATTCCTTCTACTTGCCTGGAGAATAGTTTGCTGTTCTTTTCCTAGTTCCTCCAGGAACTAGGTCATAGATTTTCTCTCTCTTCTTTTTTAATGTAAGCTTTGAGAGCTTTAAATGTCCTTTTCAACACAGCCTTTGTTGGATCCCATAGTTTCTGATATATTTGGATACTCATTTTCATTTGTCTCAAGATATTTATTGATTTCTCTCACAATTTATTCTTTTAGCCACTGATTATTTAAGAGTGTGTTGTAAAATCTCCTTATATTTGTGAATTTTCTCATTTTTCACCTCTTGTTGATTTCAACTTTATTCCATTATGATGAGAGAAAGTGCTTTGTATAATTTTGATCTTGTTGAATTTATTGAGATCTACTTTGCGACCCAACATATGGTCTATTCTAGAGAAATATCTATGAGCACTTGAGAGGAATGTATATCCTGCTGTTTGGGATGCAATGTTCTGTATATGTTTATTAGGATTAGTCCATGTATCATATTATTCAAATCGTTTCTTTACTGATCCTTTGCCCAGATATTCTATCCAGTGCTGAGAGTGGTGTATTATGTCTCTGACTATTATTGTAAAGATATCTATTTCTTCCTTCAGTTTTGGTAGTGTTTGCCTCGTGTACCTTGGGGCATCCTGATTAGGTGAATATACATTTATGATTATTATTTCTTCCTGGTGAATCCCCCCTTTTATTAATAATGTTCTTCCCTGACTCTAATAACAGTTTTGTTTTAAAAACCTATTTCATCCAATGTAAGTATAACTACTGCTTTTTTGTTGTTGTTTTTACTGCATGCATGGAATATCTTTTTTCAGCCTTTCACTTTCAATCTATTGGTATCCTTGGGTTAAGGTGAGTGTCTTATAGACAGCATATATATGGCTCATATTTTCTTAGCCTTTCCACCAGTCTGTGTCTTTTAACTGGGGAGTTTAATCCATTGACATTCAATATTATTACCATAAAGGCATTTCTTATTTCACCCATTTTGACCTATGGGTTTTATCTGTCATATTTTATCTTCATCATTCTTTTTATACTTTTATTTACTTTTACTGATAATATCTTCATTTTTAGACTTTCTTCTGAGCATCTCTCTCCCATCTTTTCTTTTCAGACTGTAGCTCTCCCTTTAGTATTTCTTGCAAAGCTTGTCTCTTGGGTACAAACTCTCTCAGTTTCTCTTTATCTGTGAATATTCTAAACTCGCTCTCATTTTTGAAAGACAATCTTGCTGTATATAAGATTCTTGGCTTGCAGATTTATCTTGCATTATCTTAAATAGATTATATCACTACCTTCTTGCCAACATGCTTTCTGATGAGAAATAAGCACTTAATCTTATTGAGCATCCCTTCTATGTCATGCATCACTTTTCTCTTGCTTCTCTCAGGATTCTCTCCTTGCCTTTGGCATTTGACATTCTATTTAGTATGTATATAGCTTCTCTCACCTTTCTCCTCTACTAAGGGTAGGGACAGAGTTGCAACCATATGTAATAATCTAAGTCATGCAGACTAAGACCATCTGTATTTGCCTGGAAAGAAAGATGAAGCTCTATGTCCCTTTCTCCCCTGCCTGGGGCAGGGATGGAGCTTAAGGTGTGGACAACAATGTATGCTGTGCTGATCCAAAATGGCTGTAGTTGCCCAGTAGACTGACATAGAACTGACCCCCTTTCTTCCCCGCTAAGGATAGGGTTGGACTCTCCAGAGTGCCCAACAGTTTAATCCAGGTGGCCTGAATGCACCTGCAGTTGCCTTGAGAGGCTGAGGATTTCCCTTCTGTTCTTTAGTGGGTGGGGATGGAACCACAGGCATCCAACGGTTCAGTCTGTAGGGCAAAAGTGCCTGCCATTTCCCAGAAAGGCTGAGGAAACACAGCTCCCCTCTTATCCTATTTGGAGGTGGGGTTGGATTCCCAGGTGTCCAGCTATTCTGTCTATGCCAGCTAAAAACACCTGCAGTTACCTGTAGAGGCTGGTGCAGGTCCCCTCAGCTTCCTCCCTGCTGGAGGTGGGGCTGGACCCTAAACTAGGGCTGCAATCCCATCTGGGTGGAAAGAAGCCAGTCCCTACCATCACTGATTTTCAAAGAGCCTGGCTTCTCCTCATGCTAGGGGCAGAGTTAAAATGGCTGCTACCAGCCTCTTTCCAACTTGGACAGATTCAAACTTTAGCTGTTCTTAGGATTATAAATTAGCCAGATGAATTTACTAATCAGTACCTGAAGTTGGTGGTCAACTGTCTCTTCTTCCCGTTTTGAGGAAATTGTGCTTCCAGCTCCAGCCACAGAATAACTCCTGAGGTGGCTTGCATTGCCGGTGGAGGATGGACATGAGGCTCTATGGCATGGAGTGCTCTACTCACAAATTTTCACTGCGATGGGCAGTCTCCTCCTTCCATTCTTTCAAGGATGTTGCAAGATGCTTTTCTGGTTTCCTAGGCCCCCCAAACAGGTGCTTTAGATAGCTCTGGGTGATTACTAACTTCCCTGAAGGACAAGCTGACTCTTGGAGCCCTTCATTCAGCTCCCATCTTCATAAGTGAGTCATTTTTGATAAGATGTGTTTATCACCATGTCTTGTAGTAAAATATATGGGAGAATATATATCATATATTATTAGTATTTATAAAGGTGGGAGATTCTAAGTGATATTTATTTTCTTATTTAAATGCCCTGTGTTGTTTTATAATTTTATGTTTATAGTAAATTATTATACACATGATTTATTAAAAACTAGTACAAAGAAATAATGCCTTTCATCACTTAAGAAAAGTGTTTAAAAATCTTTAAAAATCCTCTAATTTTTATATATGTTTTTCTTTCCACAGTATGAGCCAAGGCTTCATTCTCTTTTATATACAGAATTCTTAGCACATATAAGGACACTGGATGAGAAGCAATATACTGCAGATACAAAACTTGACTAGAGTATCACTGATTTGGAATTAGGTTTATTTAAGATTTTAGCACCTGAAACTTTGTAACCAGGCTTTCATTGCAGAATAATGTTTGACTAATAAAACATTTGGAGCAGGCCACTTAACAGTTCAGGCCTTCAATTTTATTATTGCAAAATGAGACTTAATAATAATGATTTTGTACAGTTATAGTAAGGATTAAAGATAATCTATATAAACTTCCTTCAGAATTGCATATATTGCATTGTTAGAAGCTCAGTGAATATTGATTTAAACTCTAAAGCAATTATATTTTTCCTGTTTCAACATAAATTACCTCACAGCCAACTAGAAATACAAATAATAGCTCATGCACATTCTCTATACTGGATAATCTGACAAAGGCAACCAATGAGTAGGTATTTACGTTGAATTGTATCTCTTCTACAAACATGAATCTAAGTAGCATATACTGGCATCCTCAATTCACAAAATAATCTATGAAACTGGTGACTGTATTAGTACTCTGTATTAAATTTGCTACCTACCACTTACGGAAAAATTAAATGATAATTTTACAAGGAAATAAAATCCGAGGGGTGAAAAAATAATCATAACAGGAAAGCAAAAAAAATGTTTAACTTATCATTAAAATGTCAATGGAAAATGAAAATTTTCTAAACAGGATATACTGTAAAGATAACATATCCATATAACAGATAACCTATTGATGTGGATTGTCAAAAAAGAGACAAACAGCAGAATACAAACAAACAAGTGAAAAAAATGCAAAAGATATAACAGATAATGAAAATAGCCTATAAACATTAAAAAATAACCCATACTCATTAGTAAAGACATTAAAAATTGACCAAATAAAAGTGGCTTTTAATGTCTTTACTAATGAGTATGGGTTATTTTGAAATCCAGAAAATACATATTAAATATTCCCATATATAATGTTAAATACATTTGCATGAATATGTATATCTATGCACAACACATTAGCAAAAAGTAGAAACAGATCTACTTTTGTTAATTTGCAGTGAAAAAATTACGTTGAAACTAAATATGTATAAAAGATTTTATTCTGCTTTAAGTGTCTACAGATATATATCTGTATGTTTGTATATATTTGTCTGAGTACAGACAAGAGTGTAACATATTATGGTGTTAACTTTTTGTTCAAGAGAATGAGTACGTAACATGGATAATCTATTTTTTACCCCTCTTTTTATTGTATAATAACCTGCATGCATTAGTTTTGAAAAATAATTGACATAATAAATTATTGCAAATAGTTCACAAATTGAATGAATGGCAATAAAATGTAAAAGGAAGAAATTGTGTTATGAATGCTATGCTTTGAGTAACTTTGTAAAAAAATATGCTAATTTATTTTTCAGAGACTTAAAATTATACACTACAGAATTTTGTGCATGTCCTCTATTCATGTATCCATCTTTTTCAGTATTAGAAAATCATTTAGGAAATTAAGAATGTCTAGATTGGAGAATAATAATAACAAAGTTAACAAGCTTTGGAAGGAGTGGATTTAGGAATGCTAAAATTGCATGTGAGGATAATTTTCATCACTTGACCAATAGTGTCATTTGAAAATATTTATCCTTTTTGTGGAAGCAAATATTGTATTAAAAATCCATCTGCATATATTTACTTTATAAATAAAATTTCAACATTATGAAATATTATTTCTAAAGAATTAATTTTCTATTTTTGTCATATGAGATTGTGATATGGTTTAAATGGATTTATTTTAAATAGTCTTGCAAAATTCTTTATTTCCTGGTCATTCTTTTTCATTAAAGCTTTACATTATTAATTTACTCATTTCCTGGATTAGGAATTCAGTATTAATGATTTTCTAAATCAGTGAAATAACATTTTATTCTACTATTTTGCTGGGATCTATATACACAGAGAGAGTTTAAAATGACTTTACAAATTTGAAAGTAATTAAAACTAACAATATTTTGCTAAATCAAAAGATTTCAGTAATTCTAATTTTATTGCTGTTTTTGCAATAAATAATTATGTCAACAATAAAGACTCCTATCATGTTTAATTATGTTTCCCAGAAATAATTAAAAAACAATGGAAGTATAAAAACAAAAAAGACAACTCCATATTCAACAAAATGAATAAAAACACATAAATCAAGCAACTAAATGGTTACCAAGAGCAGTGGATATCAAGCAATGGTGTAAGTGCTCCAAGAATGAGTGTAACAAAGTAGCAAAATAAGTTTCCCAAGTTTGAAGGAAGCACTATTAAATATAAATCTTTTTTTTTTAATTCCACAATACAAGCAGGCTATAGAGTGTAGTAACAGGAAAACCAGGCATCTGAGAAACAGGACTAAATATGGAATCACACAAACAGCCATATTTGAAGGAAGCAGACTACTCAGGAACAAAAGGAAAACAGATTCTGGGAAACATATTTGCCAGCCTAAGACTGGTATGAAGGTGGTGTCTCTATGTTAATAAAAGACAGTACAGGACATAGGCTAAAACATATTAAGCACAATAACAAATAGGATTACATTTAGTAATCCTAAGAGTTTAAACTAACAAAAACTTGTAAATATGAACCAAATAATATGGTATCATTAATCATAGGCAAAAAAAAATCAGACAGTATAATGAAAAACACAAAAATAGTAAAAATATAATTTTAATGATCTAAGAATATAATAAACAGAAAGCTCCTGAATTAATTTTATAACATGAGACTAGATTAATATGAAAATCTGAAGACTGCATAAAATAATCTTGAAAACAATAAAATTAAAAGCAATATCCAGCAACACACTAACAGCTTAAGGCCATATAGAAATCTCATAAAAAGAAATTCATTCATCCTCGCACTAGCTGAAAAATCATTTGAAAAAAGGTAATTTCTGATTTTGTTAAAATGTTTAATAATAGAGTAATAAGTACATAATTGCAGAATATAACTGATTCATTGACGGTGAAAAGGTCTGGTGTGAAAGGCAAATAGATCAGTGTGACTGAGTTAAAATCTAGCAAATTCATCCATTGCACCTGGAGTAAACAAATTGTAAAGAGATGATGGTTACTCCATGAAAATATATTTGAAATACTGAGTAATTTTAGTATAAAAATTACATATTACTGAAGATCAACTAGAAAAAATGAGTAGATGAATTGCCAGAGATACTGAGAAACTGATTAAAGGTGGTTCCATTAATTTTTACTGACCTTCCCCATACAAAATGCCAGGTTCAAATAATTTCAAAAATTAAATTATAGACATTTTTAAACACTAATATATTGGCTATGATTGAAACACTTCAAAATAGAGAGAAAAGCAAAGCTTTCAAATCCTTTTCCTTACAAACCATGTATAAATAATGAAAGCATTTATCAAAGATAAAAGAGCATAAAAATGAAATTTTTAAAATTAAATACATGTATATTAGAAACGTATTGACAAAGTAAGCAGTTTCAATAACACCTTTTAATTAAAATACACATACATATTCATATATAATATTACATACATTCACTCATATATGTATATATGTATAATTTTTAAGGGTGAAAACTTTTTAAAACCAGACCAATATTTGCCCCAAAATGTCATCTGATCAAACTTAATATAATTCCTAAGTATTTAATGAGTGCTTTACAAAAAATAGATGGTGTCTTAGGTAGCAGAGTCTGTCTCATTTTTCAAGGCTTAAAACTAAATATCAAGTTATCTTGGCAGACATTTTTAAAATTTCTCTTTCTAACTTCTCAAAGCACAGTTGGCCTTCACAGTCACTTTCCCTCACATCTATTATTTCCTTCGCTTAAGTAAAGTAAATGGATTATATGTGTAAGTCCAATAAATCACATATTAAAGTCTTTCAAAGCAAAGGATATTTTTGTTTATTTTGTTATCTCCTGTATAGAAAAACCTCGTACCTACCTCATAAATATAAAATTTAAGCAAGATTTTTATAATATCAGAAAACATTTTAATGTCCTTTGAAAAATGTGAAATTAAAAAACATAGAGTTGAATTATAATTAGTTACGTTGGAAAATACTCCATTTTAGGTCTACTTTGTGTACTTACTTCACTTATTATTTTAAAAAGTTTCAACAGTAATTATAGGGATTTGCATGAATGAAGAAACACCTGCCAATTGTGATCCCAAATATATCTTATATTCTTTGGGCTTCATCCAATGTGATATGTATTATCAGATGTTTTACAGGAACGTTTCACTGATATTTAACAACATAACTTACTTGAAACACAATAGGAAAATATTATATTCAAAACATATTGTTAGTTATGTAATCCTGGCTTTGTATTTATTTTGAACTAGAGTAATAGTTTTATTCTTCCAACTTTCAGAGAGAAAATATTGAATCCAGAGAAAACAGGCCATGTGGTAGTATTTCTGAAGGACTCTCTTTTAATTTAAATAATATAACACAAAAGACTGGAATTTGAGTTATGGCCAGATGTGGACTTTGAAACTGTTCTCTGCCCTGGAGACCTAATAAAGTAGGTTGAATTGCTTTGTTGGTATTCATAGTTTTTAGTCCATGGGTGATGAAAAAACTTTTATAACAAAGTATAAAACAGAGCACTATCCTAAGCAAGTAGAATTCTTTATGATGCTGGATGCACTATTACTTTTTGTTACTTAAAAACTTTATGGGAGACTACTTTAGCAGGCTTTCAGTGATAGCAACTGGAAAACTTGAAATGTCACTGAGGTACTTTTCAATATTTTGTGTTTCAAGAACTAATGTATCTAAAATTGTGTTTTATGACAATGAATTTAAATAACAATACATTTTAGGTCACTACAGTTTAAAAAATTTTAAAATAAGAAAAAAATCATATTAAACTTGAAGTTTCCAGTCATGAGGTTTATAAAGTTTTAGCATGAAGTTTATAAAATTTTAATGAGAATTATTTGGTGTAATAATATTGAAAAGCATTTTTCCATAATTTTGTTTCAGCCTGGTAGTTTCCTGGGAATCTTTTACTGATATGATGCCAAGATTTTAAAATTTTATCTCATGCTACTATTTTTGAATCTATATTGACAAAACATATTTTTACCATATTGAAATGTGAGCTGGGTGGCATACATGACCCATCAGAAAGTTTTTTAACTGATCTGGAATGAAGAGAAGTTCTGAAAAAATTAAGAAGGGGAAATGAACAGGGAGAAAGGAAAAATATGTAACATAAAAATGACGAGAAAAGGTCATCATCATGTTTCTACATAATCACATCGTCATCTAGGAGATAATGAAGCAAAATCCTCATGTTATTCAAAAAATGTCCCAAACTGGAATACTCTGTCTAGACAAATTAATATTCCACTGTAAAGAGAGATATGCCACCTTTCCATACATACATAGCCTTGTTAAATTTACCCCCTTCAAGAAACTATTTTATAAGTGAGTTACTAAAGAATGCACCCCAAAATACTATCAAAGA
Source organism: Tolypeutes matacus (assembly GCA_026826555.1). Classification (NCBI taxonomy): domain Eukaryota; kingdom Metazoa; phylum Chordata; class Mammalia; order Cingulata; family Chlamyphoridae; genus Tolypeutes; species Tolypeutes matacus. The sequence continues at coordinate 23,998,199 of JAKSZT010054334.1, forward strand.
AAAAAGAAGATATGGAGTCCCAGAAATTGGCCACAGCATAGGAGAGAGGAATAAAAGAAAGTCTCAGGATGAAGGCAATAGTAAGGCCCGATATTAAGAATGTATCAGGTAACTAGTAATAATTCTAACAAACTATGTAAAAAATAACTGTACAGGGGAATTTTATAGAAGACTTTAAAGAAAATCTAAATAAATAATGTGATATGGGGAACATGGCTGATGGGTCAGGCAGATAAGGCTCAGCTCTCACTAAAACATGGAGAAAGAGCCAAAGGCTGCCTTGGGGACCTGATTTGGGATACAGCAGACAAGGACAATGCTTCACAACACTCAGGTGAGTGAGGGAGAGAGAGATGAAGAAGCCAAAACAACTAATCATGAGTTATTAAACCTCCTGGCCACCAGGAAGGCCTCCCCTCCCCCACCCTGGAGATATTAAGCAAGGATAAAACTCCATCTAACTGACAGGAGAGCAGACATCTTTCTCCCTGCTAGCTGCTTTGGATATATATAGAACTGGAAGGTGTTCTGAGTCATCTAGGAGGGTACTGGAAAGGTAAAGAAGCCAACAGAAAACCCTGAGCTGCTTGCCCCTGTGGCTGGAAGCAGCACATATATCCTGCCCTCTGGGCAAATAGCATAGATGGAGCTGCTGGCTCCCAGCTCTGATCCTGGGGAGGAAGAAGGATCTGGGAGTGTATAGAGTGGTTTCTTTGTAGTGAATTTGACCAGCTGAGACAACCTTGAATATCAGAAGAGACCCAGACTAGACAGGGAGAGGGGAGGAGGATCTCCTCAGGCAGACTGTCATGCCCAGCTGCCCAGGTAAAGAGAGGAAGTTGATCAGAGAGAAGCAGGGACAGAAAAGCACCTAATCAGCAGGACTCTAGCAAACTGTAAAGAATCTAACCTGCCCAAGGGAAAGGGGATGGATAGCTTTCTGAAAGGCTAACTAACCTAAGGAGACAGGTTAGCTTAGTGGAAGAATTCCTGCTTTACATATACAAGGTGCCTAATTCTGTTCCTGGTTCTTCATAGAGAAGTGATACACCAGGTTTTCAGGCATCTAGCTGAAATTTTATGACAGGGAATATATAGGTATTCTATTTGTATTAAACTTTTCTTGTATCTCTTATTTTTTAAAAAAAGTTCCTTTTTTAATTTTCCTTATTTTACTCACTAAAACCTGGTTCAAAACCTGCAGAGAGCAGGCTGGAAGGTAATTGATTGATGAACACCAGCAGCCTGAGAAGATCCTTAGGGGTCAAAGTGGGAAGGCTGTTTTACCGTGTTTATTTTTGTTTTTTGTTCTTTTTCTCTCTCTTTCTCCTTTTATATAATGAGTTGCTGTTGTCTTGTTTCATGTTTGTTGTGTTTCCCCTTCCTTTGTTTCCCTGTTTTTTGTTTTGTTTCATTTTGCTTACCAATTTTCTCTCCCTATGCAATTTCTTTTCTCTCCTTCATATATCTATCTTCTGTTTTCTGTTGTTGTTCTTCCATTCCAACCCCTTCTGTTTGATCTTCAATTTTTCTTGTTTTTATTTCTCTCTCTTCTTTTTTCTCTGTTTTTTTTTTTTTTTCACTTTTCAAATTTGTTTTCTTTCTCTCTTTTCTTTCATCTTTTCCTCTCTTCTCATCATTCTGGCCTTTTAACTCATTCTATAATCTTTTCTATATTCTGTGTCTCATTTCATTGTTTCTATTACATTTTTTAATCTTATTCCCCTGTACTTCTTACTTATGTTAATTATTCATTCTTCTAGGTCTTGTACGGTTCCTGTCCTAACTTTTACTATTATTATTACTATTATTATTTTTCTCTTCATATCTCTTTCCTTTGCTCTGGTCCTAATTGTTTTTTCAATGGAACATAGACAAAGCAAGGAAATTCAATAAGAAGAATGAAGTGTCAAAGTGAAAACCTTACCACACACACAAAAACAACAACAAAATAAAACCCTAGAGTAGAGAGAGAATTTAATTAGCTGAATGAACCCATCAAGATAAATAAATGCTTAGATACCAACAAAAAATTACAGGACATACTAAGAAACAGGAAGACATGGTCCAGTCCAATGAACAAACTAAATTCCAGGAGGTTGGTAGAACGTGAAAAAAATAACCAGATATGTCCAAACAAATATCATGAATCAACTTAATGATGTGAAGGAAGAGATTAAGGATATTAAGAAGACATTGGGAGAACATATTGAAGAAAATGTAAACATACATAGGAAGATAACAGATATGATGGTAATGAATGGCACAGCCCAAGAAATAAAAAATACACAGGAAGCACGTAACAGCAGATTTGAACAAGCAGAGGAAGGAATCAATGATGTGGAAGACAATGCATTTGAAATCAAACAGATAGTAGAACAGATAGATAAAAAGAGAAAAAATCCAGCAGGGACTTAGAGATATGAATGCCAACAGTAAACTGAAAAACATATGCATTATAGTCATCCCAGATAGAGAAGAGAAGAGAAAAGGGACAGAAGGTGTGCTGGAGGAAATAATGGCTGAAAAGTTCCCTACCCTCTTGAGGGAGATGGACATACACGCCTAGGAAGTGCAGTGCATGCCAAACAGCATAAATCTTAACAACTCTAAGACATATACTTGTCAAATTGTCCAATGCTCAAGACAATGAAAGAATATTGAAAGCAGCAAAAGAAAAGAGAGCCATCCCATACAAGGGAAGCTCAATAAGATATCATAATATCTATGCATCTAACCAAGGCACCTCAAAATACACGAGGCAAACATTGGAAGAACTAAGTGGAGAAATAGATGTCTCTACAATTATAGTGTGGGACTTTAATACACCATTATCACCATTAGACAGAACATCTTGACAGAATCAAGAAACGAAGACTTTGAATAATACATTAGAGGATCTGGACCTAATGGACCTATACAGAACATTACACCCTAATATAGCAGAATATACATTCTTCTTGTTTTCCCGTGGATCATTCTCTAGGATAGACCACATGCTCAGCCACAGAACAACTCTCAATGAATTCAAAATGATTAAAATTTTACAAAATAATTTCTCTGACCACAATGGAGAAGCTGGAAATCAGTAAGGGTCAGAGAACCATATTAGGCACAAGCATATAGAAGTTAAACAACAAACACATTCTTAGAGAAACAGTTGATCAAGGAGGAAGTTGCAAGAGAAATCAGTAACTACCTTGAAATGAATGAAAATGACAACACAACATATCAAAACCTATGGGATGCAGCAAAACCTGTACTGAAAGGAAAATCATAGCCATAAATGCCTATATTAAAAAGGAAGAAAGTGCTAAAATCAAAGACCTAACTGCACACTTGGAGGAATTAGAAAAAGAACAACAAATTAACACCAAAGGAATTAGAAAGAAGTAAATAACAAAGATTAGAAAGAACTAAATGAAATTGAAAACAAGAAAGCACTAGAAAAAAATAAAACAAAAAGCTGATTCTTTGAGAAGATTAATAAAATTGACAAGCCCTTAGCTAGAGTAACAAAGAAAAATAGACAATGCAAATACATAAAATGAAAAATGAGGAAGGGGTATCACCACTGATCCCACAGAAATAAAGAGTACCATAAAAGGATACATTGAAAAAATTGTATGCCAACAAGATGAATAATTTAGAGGAAATGGACAAATTCCTAGAAACACACAATCAGCCTTTATTGATGAAAGAAGAAATTGATGAACTCAATAGGCCAATCACAAGTCATCAAAAGCCTCCAAACTAAGAAAAGCCCAGGACCAGATGGCTTCACAGATGAATTCTACCAACTATTCCAGAAGGAAGGAACACCAATCAAAAAACAGAAGTGGAGGGAACATTACCTATCACATTTTATGCCAATATCACCCTAATTCAAAAGCCAAACAAAGATGCCACAAGAAAGGAAAACTATAGACCAATCTCTCTAATGAACCTAGATGTTAAAATCTTCAACAAAATACTTGTTAATAATATTCAACAACACATCAAATGAATTATACACCATGACCAAGTGGGTTTCATCCCTATTATGCAAGGATTGCTCAACATTAGAAAATCAATGTAATACACCAAATAAAAAGATTGAAAGAAAAATTAACATGATCATCTCCATAGATGCAGAGAAAACATTCAACAAAATACAGCACCTTTTCCTGATAAAAACACTTAAAATTCCTCAACATGATAAAAGGTCTATATGAAAAACCCACAGCTAACATCATATTCAATGGTGAAATCCTAAAAGCTTTCCCTCTAAATTCTGGAGCAAGACAAAGATGCTCACTGTCACTATTCATCTTTAACATTATGTTAGAAGTACTTGCTAGAGCACTTAGGAAAGAAAAAGAGATAAAAGACATCCAAATTTTGGAAAGGAAATAGTAAAAATTTTGGTATTTGCTGATTGTATGATCCTACCTTGAAAGTCCTGAGAAATCTACATCAAAGATCCTAGAGCTTATAAATGAGTTCAGTAAAGTAGCAGATTATAAGATTAATGTACAAAAATCAGTAGCATTTCTGTACACAACTAATGAGCAATCTGAAGAGGAAATCAAGAAAAAAAATCCTGTTACAATAGTAATTGAAAGTATCAAATACATAAGAAGAAATTTAACTAAACATGTAAACAAATTGAATGCAGAAAACTACGAAACACTGTTAAAGGAAAATTAAAGATGACCTAAATAAATAAAAGATTATTCCCTATTCATGGATAGGAAGACTAAACATCATTAACTAAACTAATCTACAGATTTAATGCAATCCCAGTAAAATTTACCACAGCATTTTTACTGAATTGGAAAAATTAACTATGAAATTTATCTGGAAGGGCAAGAGGACCTGAATAGCCAAAAACATATTGAAAAAGAAAAATGAAATTGGAGAAATCAGACTACTCAACGTTAAAACATACTACAAAGCTACAGTAGTCAAAATTAAAAGGTATTGGCACAGGGATAGACATACTGACCAATGGTATCGAACTGAGAGCTCTGATATAGATCTGCCCATATACAGTCAACGGATATTTGACAAAGCCATGAAGCCTATTCAACTGGGAGAGAATGCCCTCTTCAACAAATGGTGCTTGGACAACTGGATATCCATATCCAAAAGAATGAGAGAGGAACACCATCTCACACCTTATACAAAAATGAACTCAAGGTGGATCAGAGATCTAAATATAAGAGCCAAGACCATAAAGATCTTGGAAGATAAGGTAGGGAAGCATCTATAAGATCTTGTATTAGGAAATGGTTTTATGAACTTTACACCCAAAGCACAAGCAACAAAAGAAAAAAATAGATAAATAGGACCTCCTGAAAATTAAAAACTTTTGCCCCTCACAGGAGTTTGTTAAGAAAGTGAAAAGGCAGCATACTCAATGGGAAAAATATTTGGTAGCCATCTATCTGATAGAGGCCTAATATCCAGCATATATAAAGAAATCCTACAACTTGAAAAGAAAAAGAAAAACTACCCATTTAAAAAAAAATGGGCAATTGATTTGAATAGATATTTCTGCAAAGAAGAAATACAAATGGCTAAAAAGTACATGAAAAGATGCTCAACATCATTAGCTATTAGGAAAATGCAAATCAAAACTACAATGAGATATCATCTTACACACATTAGATGGCAGCTATTAAAAAGAGGATTACAAGTGTTAGAGAGGATGTGGAGGAATGGTCACCCTCATCTACTGCTGTTGGGAATGTAAAATGGTGCGGCCATTGTGGAGGACTGTTTGGTGGTTCCTCAGGAAGCTAACTATAGAATTGCCACATGATCCAGCAAATCCACTGCTGGGTATATACCCAGAAGAACTGAAAGCAAGGACACGAGTAGATACATGCACAACAATGTTCATGGTGGCATTATTCATTATGGCCAAAAGTTAGAATCAACCCAAATGCCCATCAACAGATGAATGTATAAACAAATTGTGGTATATACATACAATGGAATATTATTCAGCTGTAAGAAGGAATGCAGTATTAACAGACAGGATAACATGGATGAATCTTGAAGATCTTATGTTGAGTGAAGCAAGCTGGCACTGAAGGACAAATATTACATGCTCTCACTGATATGAATTAATTAAATTGAGCAGATAAGGTCTTCCTTTTTCACTTCAAACTCTCTGATGTCTTCCCAAATCACTCTGTATAAATGCTACCAGCCCTCATGAAAACACTGATGCCACTGGGCAAAGATATTCTCTAATATAGCCTACAGTTATTACACTTTGACCCCTGGATAGTAGTCACAATTTCAATTTTTCCACTCCAAACTTAGAATGGAGAAACTCATTTCTCCATTTCTTTAATGTATATATCTACAAATCTGAAAAATTATAAAACTGTTCCAAGTAAATAAAGAATGCAAAGAAAAAGCATTTGAAAATGCAACCTAAAACTTCCTATGTATATGGAAATTCTCAGTACATATCCATCCTCTTGGAAACTCTTCCTGCTCAACTCTGAGTCCAGGACAATATATCAAGAAAAAAAGGATATAACTTAGGCCGAGTTTCAGTTTCCAAAATGTCCAGTAAAGAATTCGTGTCTAGAAAGTGGGGATAAAACTAAGTGTCTTAGGCTTTCTGTTCTTCCCTTCGTGTTTTTCTTCTGAATACATTTAGACTCACTTGCTTCTCTCTCTATGCATTATATTAATCTTCCTCTCTATTAAGTTCCATTGATATAGAATTTGAGATCTCCTCTTCAAGTTCTTAATAGAACCTGTATAGACTTGAATGTTTACCAGCACAAGATCTCAGAATACCATTTTCTGTGTCCCTCATATAAACATTGAGTTATTGATTCTGTAAATCAAATCAAGATGTGTAAATCATCAGGGCTGGGTACCCTCACTTACTGGAACTATGAAGGAGAGAAACATAGACATGTGGCAAATTTTATTGAATGCTGACTGTCAAGTGGAATCAATTGATGGTATAGAGGAAAGAAAGACATCTACAATTAATGTTGCTTTCAGAAGTTGTCCATTATTTTGTCAGGGCAACATCAAAATCAGGATGAGATACTTTAGGAATCTTCATTTTCCATCATTCAATTTCAAAGTTAAATAAACCAATGATGTAAAAGTAGAAGAATAAGCAAAAATCTTGTGCTTTTGTTCTCTATTATACATATGTATGTTCTATATAATGTATGCTACTCTTAATTGGTACACATGGTATTTGAATATTAATCAAAATATGGCTTGACAGGTTCTAAAATTTTACATGTGCTTATCTTTTAATTTCATTTATACCTCAAATCACTTCTTACTTTATTGTCTGTATTATATTTGTCATTCTATACACTAAGCCAAAATAGATTTCCTCAGCTTTTTCTCAATATTTGCATTTTCTAAGTTATAATATTATGCATCTTCTGTGCTGTTTTCTCCCTCTTTTTTTTTTTTGTGCCATTCAGTTCACACTTATCATATTGTAAACTTCCAACATTCATTCCCTACTGTTATTTTTAATAGAGAAGTTGTGAGTTTTCAAAACAATCTTGCATAAAATACAGGATCCTGTGCTCCCCACCACCAGCACCTTGCCCTGGTATGGAACATCTATTACCATTGACGATAGCACTTGTTAAAATAAATGCACTATTGTTTTTTGAGGTACAGAGGCCAGGACTGAATCCAAGACCTTGATATGGGAAAGTGGTGCTCAACTACTGAGCTACACTGGCTCCCTGAATTGTACTCTTTTTAATAGTACTTACCTTTTTACAACTGATGAAAGATTTTTAAAATAGTTCCATTTACTTTTCATTTTTTATATTAGGTGTATATTTCCCATATACCATCCTATTATTACCACCTTGTATTAGTAGTGTACATTTGTTATAATTCATGAAAAAAATATTCTTGTACTATTAACTATATAGTTCTTCATCTATAATAGAGTCCACCGTGCTATACAGTCCCATGTATTTTCCTTCAGGTTTTCTTCTAGTAACATATACACCCTAAAGTTTCCCCTTTTAATGACTTTCATCTATACAGGTCAGTGCTATTGATTACATTCACAATCATGTGCTACCATTACCAAATTAGTAACAACATCTCATTTCTGTCCTAGACCAATCAGCCTAAGACAACCAGGAAAAACAAAACAAAAAACTAAGTTTTATTGTCTTAAGTCAATGATGGAAACTGTACCCCAGAGGAACCAAGAGGTACTTAACCGAACAGAGGAAAAGATAGAATAATTATTAGCTTTGGGGGAAAGATGCATTTTAAGTTAAATTAAATTAAGCAGGTCTCCCAGCAAGTTCTGTGACCAAGACTGTGCTAAAGAGGTCAAGATCAGATGTGGACTGCAAAATGAAGCCAAGATACTGTTTATTTGGACGCTACAAAGGTAAGATAAATGTGGAACTCCCTGTCTAGAAACGGCTTGTCTGAAACTCTGCATCTTTTCTGTAAATTGAAGTGCTACTTTGCTGCAAAGAGATGTAGATCCTCCAGGAAAAAAATGTAATTATATCTTCCAGATATAATTTCAAATAGCAAAGTTTGTGATTGTCTATGAGTCTAGAGAGGAAATATTCTCAGTAAGAAGGAAGCAGTAGTCACCCAAACAAGGGACTTTTTTTTTTTTTTTAAGGACACTTTATAGGTGAAGCATTAAAGTTGGAGAAATACTTCCTATATACTTTTCAGCTAGATTTCTGTCTACTCTTCTGGCCTATTGAATAGCCAGGTATATTTTCATTTCATCATTCTGAGCTGCTCTTTGTTTTCTCAGTTCTGTATGACTAAATATCACATTTTTATTCAATATGCCTTCTAACACATTTTTGTTTATAATGTAGCTCTTCTTAGGATAAAATAATATTACATCTTCAATAGTTTCTGAATTTTTATCACACCTAATGGACATAGAAAAAATAAATAAATGCAATAAAAATTCAGACAAGTCATAGAAAAGTGAAATAAATATCTTTAAAAAAAGATCTAGTTATAAAATTGCTTTATACATTTTTAAATCATAATATCATCTGAAAATGTAAATAAAATAGAATTAATTTAGACATTAAATTGCCAGGTTTAAGGCAATTTATTGATTTTTGTTGTTCTTTTTTAAACTTAAATATTTTGCAGTTGATTCTCTGAACATCCTGATGTGATGGGATTAAGCCAGATAATCCCTTTATGGGGTAATACCTTCATTATATAAATAGTCTAATACAAAACCTAGACCAATATTCTTTAAAGATATCCTGTGTTAGCAAGACAAAAGTTTCTATGTCATCTATCATCATTAAACAAAGTAAAGGCACCATTCTATTTTTAATTTTATATTTAAGTGAATTTTAATCTACACTATAGAAATAGAATGCAATACAATGATGAGAAATACTAGCAAAGGTGAAAATGAACATGCAAAATTAAGAATACGTGTGCAGCAGGAGTGGCCATGCTAGTAATGAATTAATCTATTTAATCCTATTGATTTGAGAAGAAAATTGGAGATTTCAAGTAATTATTTCTAGTCCTCAAAAGAGAAACCTCTCATTCTCTCTCTATAAAAGAAAAAAACTACATTGATACTTAAAAATAAAGCATGCAGAAAAATATCAATAATGCATTTGTGTATTTCTATTATTAAGAACTTGACATCACAAAACTAATTTTTTACAGCATTTCATTATATCTTTTGTCAAATAAATTACTGTTTACTACCATTTAGAGGAATAATAAAACAAATTTCTTGTGTTTAGTTTCAAACTAATATAAAAAGTAATAGATTTCCCTTAATGTTTATTATTACCTTGGGTTCCCAATTGTAGCAGTTTGGCAGTTTGATGTAATTATGAATTTCAAAAATAGATATTGGATTATGCTTGTATGATTAAGTTATGTTTAAGGTGTTGGCTGGGCCAAGTCAGAAGGGCATTGAGCCCCACCCCTTGGTGCATAGGGAATCAAACATAAAAGGCATGGCAAAGAACAGAGTTGGAGCAGTTTTGATGTTGGAGTCTTGAGTTGGAGCCCCGGGAAATAAGAGAGCTTGGTCATGAGGAAGGAGAGAAGGCTGATAGTCTACAGCTGACCTTGTGGAGGAAACAGAGGAGTTGAGCCTGGAGAGAAACAGAGCCCTGGGAAGAGAGGAACCCGAGAAGCCTGAACCCTGGCAAAGGTCGGCAGCTATCTTGCTCCAACATGTGGCAATGGACTTTGGTGAGGAAAGAAACTTATGTTTTACCGCCTGGTAACTGTGAACTTCCACCCCGCAAAAAATACCCTTTATAAAAACCAAACGATTTCTGATATTTTGCATCAGCACTCCTTTGGCTGACTAATACATCAGTTATGTTTTATCTCTTTATCATTGATGAATTTTACATTTTTCTACTCTTCTCCATTACAGTACTGCACCAAGATCTCAGGATAGTACTTTGAGTATATATACATTTAATTAATCATGAGTTGCCTGAGGTGTTCTTATAAACTTACTGACATAATGCAAAAGAATATTTAGTTGTGTTAGGGAAAATTATGTTACACCAAACAATTAATTTTGAATTATATATGCTTATTATATATGCTATTCGGTGAAACCTCTCTTCTTCATTTTCCATTCTTTGTTTAGCTTGGATATGTCAGTGTTCAATTCAAAATTATACAAGGCTTAATCATGTAATGCTTATTGGAATCATAAATTTATTTTATAGCACTCTCTTACCTCAATCAGCTAATTCAGCCAAACTATAAGGAACTAAAACATTAAGGAGAAACAAAGAAATAAAAATACATTGAAAATATCAGTAAGAATAAAGTAAGAGATCCATTCAAGGAATAGTTCTATAGTAGCCACCTTTCATTTCATTACTTTTAATTTTGATATAATTTAAAACCCACAGAAAAATTTCAGCGATAGTCCCAAAATATTTCATATACATTTGACTCAGATTATTCCGTTTGCTTTTGTATTAATACTACTTGGGTATTAAATCATGTTCCCCCCAAAATACATGTTCAAGTTCTAATTTTGATTTCCCTGTGTATGAACCCATTTGTAAATAAGACCTTTGAAGATATCATTTGTTATGACTCATTTGTGGGTGTCTTTTGAGGATCCTATTTAGATGAGGCCAAATGCAGTCAGATGGGCCTTAGTCCATATGGCCAAGGTCATTAAAAAGAGAGGAGGGAGGCGGCTGTGGCTCAATCAGTGGGGCTCCCATTTACCATATGGGAGGCCCCGGGTTCGGTTCCCAGGGCCTCCTGGTGAGGGCAGGCCCGCCCGCACGGCGTGGTTGGCTGGCCCAGCGAGCACAGGCAGCGAGGGGGGGATAGATGAATGAATAAATAAAATCTTTAAAAAAAAAAAAAAAAAAAAGAGAGAGGAACTCTAAAAATACGTAGTTTAATAATATCTTATTTATTAATACCCATAGCTTTTAAGATATTTTTTGGCTTGAAAGGAAAGTTAGCTGTTAATGCTGATGTGAAAAGGTGTTGTTAGTGAGTAACTGATGGGAAAAACAGACAAAACAAAAAGGAATATGTCTTTTTCTCATCTTCATACTTCTAGCTTCTCTCTTGTCCCTCTATTGAAATAACCTCACATGAAGGCATCTGGCAAAGGAGAAATGCTGCTTGTACTATCCCAGAAGAACATCACAGAGCAGCATATGTTAGGTTGGGTTTGGAACAGAAAGGCAAAATTCAATGACTGGAACATATGCAGCACCTCAGAGTTAAGACTGGATTTTAGTGTCAATAATCTTACCATAATTTTGATTGTTAATATGAATTAATGAAAAACACATTGGTAATTATTAACTGGAGGACTTCCAGAAACAAATGTATACTTATTTTTCTAAGTTGAGTAATGTAATTGTATTTGATTTTTAAAATGTTGCTAGTACCTAGATTTCTTCTCTAAATTATCAATGTGTCCTAACTGTAGTAAAGCAAACAAACAAACAAACAATAAAACCAATCTGCACATATAAGTGTGGGGAGGAAATAAGGAGTAGACATTATTGTGCTAGAGTCAAAAATATAGATATATGAATTAAACAAAGATTACAATAAATATTACTCTCTTGATTTTTCAAAACTTTTAACAAACAATATATTTTTCAACTTTTAAAAAAACCAACTCAATTTTATTGATACATATTAATAAAACATACAATGCATCCAAAGTGTACAATCAATGGTATCTGGTATAATCACATAGTTGAACGTTCATCACTTCAATCATCATTAGTGCATTTCATTATTTCAATAGTAATAATAATAAACAAAAAGCAGACAAATAAAATTCATCACCTCTCAATCTTTCGTTTCCCCTTCTGTACATAGCTGCAATTTCTGGTTATTCTTGCACAATTATTTATTTGTTTAAAAAGTAGTTTTATTGAGATATATTCACATACCATATGATCTACCCAAAGTGTATAATCAATGGCTTTTAGTACAATCATGATGTTGTATATTCATCATCTCAGAATTTTTAAAACAATTTCTTTATTTTATTTTAATCTTTTTTTTTTTAGAGACTTTTCCATTTTATTCCCAAATACATTCTTGTTATTTCACAACTATTATTTGTGAAAGAATCGAGGTTCCTCTGCTTGAAGCATCAACTATGTTTCCTTCAAGGAAAAAAAAAAAAAAAAAACAGAACTAGCCAACTTTTTTACTTCACATGTATTATCTTTGTGCTCTTTGATGCTATTTCTTTTACAACAAAATTTTGGGCTGAGTTTTTATAAAAATCAGTCTTTTACCATTCTCTTTATTAAAGGTCAAAATACTTAAATTTTTCTCTGAATTCTCACAGCAGTTCAATTTTGTCATTTTCTGTGGACAGAATAAAAAATACTGTAAAATAGCTTCAAGTATTTAGAATTAATTTATACTCACTGCAATTTAACAGGTCTTAGCCCTTTGGTACAACTTGTTGTACAAAAGTAATTCTTTACATTCTCCTCACTATTCTAGTATTTCTGATGTCTTTTCTGGCTTCCTAAAAATATATATGCCTAAATTTTAAAGATAAAAATTAAAAGATTTCAGTTTTTCTCCATGGGTAAACACATGCAAAATTTTTGTGTTTATTTCTTAATTAAGATAGCCTAAAAGAATAAAATTATTGATCAATAAAGCTTATTAAGATATGATTCACATGTGTTCCTTATATTTAAGGAATAGATTAGGCTAGAATTATCTGTTTTTTAATTGTTTCTGCTTTGTCAATAAGGTTGTCCAAATAACTGCATTCAAGTATGTATCAACTATGGTCTTCACACTTACATACGCCAAAAACAAACAAAAAAGACAGATGTAACACATCTAAAGTGTTTACCTGAGGACAGTTTAATGAAGGCAACATTTAAAGAATTGTGGGTAGATTTGAGAGATCAGGAAAGATAGTGATGCACACATAAAGTGGGCTCAGAAAAAACAATCTAGGGCATGAAACGGAAAGGGAAGAAATTGGAATCTCAGACACCTTGGCTTTATGAAGAGTAACTGTCTGTCAGCAAATGAAAGTCTTCTACAGTCACTCCCAGAATGATGGCAAGGCAGGAAGTAAGAAGGTGGTTACATCTCTAAGGTGTTTATCCATGTTTCTCTAAGATCCTGTTGGGATTCACTAGCTGAAACCAAGGTAAAATCAGAAGACATAGAAGTGCTTCCTGGTGATGCAATATGCAGTGGTCAGCCTTCCAGGATAGGAAGAGTGGAGAATTCATTGGGTTTTGGTGACAGGCAAATGGAGAAATTCTAACACAATAATATTTTTCTTCTGGGCAGAAATAATTAATTTTATATTAATTAAATTATTTTATCATTCTTTTACTATGTAGCATTTTAAAAATAAATCCAAAGATTCCCTATCCATAATGAATTCTACAATATTTTGAAAGAGATATTAAACCAGTGAAAACAAATGTGACATTAAGGCTTCTTTTCTTGACCTCCCCTTATTGAGACATTGCAAATAAGCCTGGATATTTATGTTTTAAAAATAAAAAGAAATGCTGCATTAACCTGAAAACATATTCAATAAGTAAAAATAATAAATTTAAGAGTTAAGTAATCTCTACTGCAGAAATGGGGAGGATACTGCTATAAAACATTTCTGTAAAAATAGGAGAATTTTAAAATTATATTTATTTAAGAAAAGGAGGGAGCTTCAACTGTTGAAAAACAAAACTTACCTTTTATGACTTAACTACCTAAATATGCCTAAAAACGTGTTCATAAAATGGTACAAAATAGAGGGACCATATAACAATATACCTACAATATGCAAATTCAACACATGGACATTCTGATTTATAAACTAAGTTTCTAGATTATTTTCTTTCAAGATGGTTTTTTGTTGCATAAAAAACATTCTCTTGGACTCTTAAATTGCAAGAACTCTTGAATAGTAAAAACCCAATTAGATTTGCATACAACCTTAAAGGACATATCTTTTATTTAACATGCCATATATCTACCAGAGGTTTGCTAAGCCCAAATCAGAATATGCATTAAACCACTTTACCATGAGTCACATTTGACTATAAAGAGAAGTGAAAATTGTATTCTTTGGGGCCAGTGGAAAACACATACACATAAATCTCAGCACAAATCAGAATCAATAAAAATAGAAGTGGCAAGGAGGAATTAGTCAGGTATAAGAACTTTATAGGTAATTTATTTATGAATATTTAACATATTATTATATTTCTGGGCACAAACTAATAAGGTTACCACAAAACCATGAAATCTTCAATAAAAAGAAACTATTTTAAATCTTTGGGCTTATCCATATCTCTTTTATCTTACAGAGAGCAAGTAAAAGTGAAAAATGTAGTTAGTCTTTATGGAGCAACAATTTAGTATAGGGTGATTTATGTACATCTCTTTCTAAGATATAAAATACATATAAGAATCATCAGTGAATTCAAAGCACACAAAGTGAGCCAGTATGCACCATTTGCTAACTTTCTGACTGGGAAAAAATATTGAGTGTTTCTATGCCTCTGTGTAAAAAGCAAAAATTTTAAGGTAACTTTCTCTTATCACTGTTTTGAGAATTACATGGGATGATGGACTCAAATTATTGGCAAGGTTCTGAAATACATAAAAAACTTAACCAATGTTTAGTTTTGCTCTATGTTATAATCGCTGTTATTTTTCTTATACATAATGGATCTGGATATTAAAAAGATGAGAGGGAATTCCATGAATACAGTGGATTAGAAAGACACAGGACTTCTCCTCTCACAGAAAAATAGCTAGAGGACAAGCAAAAATGGCCTGCGGGAAAAAATTTCTAGAGGGTAGGACAACAGGGTAAGACTGGACAACACCCAGACAAGAGAGGCACAGGAAAGAAACCTCAGCATTAAGACCCTGAGAAGACTGCAGCTGGTAGTGCTTGTGCCCCTCCCCCACCTTACTAGGAGAAAGCATTGAATTCTCTGGCCTAGGGCCTGCAGCTACAAACAAAGGGGGCCCCAAGGGATCTACTTCCCCAGGAAATGGAAGAAAAAGGAACACAGCTTTAGGTGGATTTAACTTTTGATCCACAAATTTGATCTACTGTGTCCCAGGAGCCCTTCTAGGCAGGGTCGGGCCATGCCTTTGTTTGCCTTGGTAGCCATCATGGAACTAAAGAGATCCCACCCTCCCAGTCTCCCTCCCTACTGACCAGGACTGGTTGAGGACACAGAGGATGAGTGGAATTATTTCCTAACATGGAAAAGAGACAGGGCTGACAGCAAAAGTCTTAACCTATAGGTAGGAACCTCTGTCACATCAAGTCAGTCAATGTTGCAGCAAACACATTCTGACCAGACTTTGAACTGAGAAGCCTGCCAAAGATGGCTATGTGCTGACCAACCAAGGAAGCACATGTGAGGGAATTAAAGTAAATAAGTAAGAGATGTTTTTTCTGGCCTTCACAGCCTCCCTCCCCAAGGCCCTCGACAGCAGGTCTGCAGCACATTACTGGGTCCAGGGCTCAGATTTGAGCAACTAACCAGCACAATTCTAAAGACCTAAAACAGATTGAACAAAGAATCAAAGAATGGCAATAAAACAGTATCCTGCCACTAAATCCATACAAAACAGAGATAAATTGAGCAACAGAGTAAACTCACCATCATAATCAGATGTCTAAACATCAGCAAAAAATTATAAGCCATACTAAGAAAATGAAAGAAATGGCCCAAGCAAAGGAATGTATCAAAAACCCAGATGAGACACAGGATTTGAGATAACTAATCAACAAGATGCACACAAATTTCCAAAATCAAATTAATGAGTTGAAAGACAATGTGGCTAAAGAGATAAAAAAAACATCAAGAAGACACTGAGCGAGCACAAAGAAGAATGTGAAAACAAGAACAGAAAAGTAACTGAGCTCATGATAATGAAAGACATGCTAGGTGAGATAAAAAACACATTACAGGCATACAGTTACAGATTCAAAATGATAGAAAGAAGAGTAATTGACACAGAAGACAGAACAGCTGAAATTGAAGAAAGATAGGAAGAGAGAGAGAAAAGAATGGAAAAAATTGAGTAGTGGCCCAGAGAGTTGAATGATAACACAAAACACAAGAACATATGTGTCATGAGAGTTTCAGTGTAAAAGAAGGGAAAAGGGGCAGAAAGTGTATTTGAGGAAATAATGGATGAAAATTTCTCAACACTCTTGAAAGAAATGAACTTATATGTCCAAGAAGTGCAGTGGGCAGTCCTGAGCGGTGACGGTGTCCTCGGGTGAATCTCTGCTTCGTGGTGGTTTACTGGGAGATCGCGTTGGAGGTCCCGCCAAAGAAGGGGGCGGGGTGTGGGTATGAGTTTCCCCCTATGTCCTTCCAGAGCTTAAACGTCTAAAGACAGAGAAATCAGTGTTGAGGACGGCAAGGGAAAGAAAGAAAAAACAAATACAAAAGGAAAACCAAAAAAAAAAAAAAAAAGAAGTGCAGTGTACCTGAATCAGAATAAATCTGAATAGACTTACTCCAAGACACATACTACTCAGAATGTCAGACATTAACCATAAAGAGAAAATTCCGAGAGCAGCAAGGGAGAAACAAATCCTCACATACAAGGAACTCCCAGTAAGACTAAGTATGGATTTCTCAACAGAAACCATGGAGGTGAGAAGACAGTGGTATAACACAATTAGGATACTGAAAGAGAAAAACTGCCAGGCAGGATTCTTTATCCAGCAAAATTGTCCTTTAAATACTAAGGTGAGTTTAAAATATTCACAAACAAACAGACACTAGAAGAGTTCATAGAAAGAATCTGCCTTTGCAAAATTATTGAAAGGTGCCTTACAACGACAGAAAAAAAAACAGGAGAGAGAGGCTTGGTGGAAAGTGTAGAAGGCAAGAACAGCAAAAAGGATAACCAAAAGAATAAAAAGATAGGTAAAAATAAGATACAATATATGAAAATCAAAGAATAAACTGGTGGAATAAAGAATGCATTTACAGTAATATCACTGAATGTGAATGGATTAAACTCTTAATCAAAAGATACAGGCTGACAGAATGGAAACACCCCCCCCCAAAAAAAAAACAAAAAAACAAACATAAGCCATCCACATGCTGCCTGCAAGAAACTTACCTTATACCCAGGGATACAAACTGGCTGAAAGTGAAATGTTAGAAAAAAATACTCCATGCAAACAGTAAACAGAAAATTCAGTGGTGGCTATATTAATATCAGACAAAACAGATTTTGAATGCAAAACAGTGATAGTTATACAAGGCCATCATATATTAATAAAAGGGACAATCCACCCAGAAGAAATAACAGTCATAAATTTCTATGAACCTAACCAGGGTGCTCCAAAACACATGAGGCAAACTCTGGCAAAACTGAAGGGATAAATAGACATCTCTACAATAGTTGAAGACATTATACCCCTCACATCATTAGATAGAACAACTAGACAGAAGATCAACAAGGAAACAGAAACAGAGAACTTGAACGATATGATAAATGAGCTAGACCTAACAGATATATACAGAACATTGCATCCCAATCACTGGGTTATATATACTTCTCAAGTACTCATGGATCTTTCTGCAGAATAAACCACATGTTAAATCACAAGGCATGTCTCAATAAATAAATAGATTAAAATTATATAAAGCACCTTCTCAGATCATAATGGAATAAAACTGGAAATCAATAATATTTGGGAAAGGGGAAAATTCACAAATGTACAGGGGTTGAACAACACACTCCTAAACAATCAGTGGGTCAAAGAAGAAATTGTAAGTGAAATTAATAAATATATTGATATGAATGAAAATGAGAACACAACATATCAAAACTTATGGGATATAGTGAAGCAGTGCTTAGAGGGAAATTTATAGCCCAAAATGCCTATATTTAAAAAGGAGAAAGAACTAGAATCAAAGATCTAATTGAACAACTAGAGAAACTAGGAGAAGATCAGCAAACCATTCCCAAAACAAGCAAGAAATAATAAAGATTAGAGCACAAATAAATGAAATTGAGAACAAAAAAAAGAGAGAGATGGGAAGCGGCTGTGGCTCAATCAGTAGGGCTCCCGTTTACCATATGGGAGGCCCCGGGTTCAGTTCCCAGGGCCTCCTGGTGAAGGCAAGCCCGCCCGCACGGCATGGTTGGCTGACCCAGTGAGCACGAGCAGCAAGGGGGGGATAAATGAATAAATAAATAAAATCTTTAAAAGAGAGAGAGAGAGAGAGAGAGAGAGAGAGAGAGAGAGAGAGAGAGAGAAAGAAAATTAACAAAACTAAAATCTGGTTCTTTGAGAACATCAATAAAATTGATGCATATTTAGCTAGTTTAACAAAGCAGAAAAGAGAGAAGAGGCAAATAAATTAAATCAGAAATAAAAGGAGGGAAGTTACGACTGATCCCACAGAAATAAAAAAAGATCATAAGAGGATATTATGAGAAACTTTATGCCAACAAACAAGACAACTAGATGAAATGGACAAATGGATAAATACATTAGAAATACACAAACAACCTACAGTGACACTACAAGAAATACAAGAACTCAACAAACAAATCATATTTAAAGAGATTGAATCAATCATCATAAATCTCCAAAAAAGAAAAGTCCAAGACTACATAGCTTCACAGGTGAATTCTACCAAGCATTTTGAGAAGAATTACACCAATCCTGTTTAATCTCTTCCAAAAAATTAAAGAGGAGTGAAAATTATCCAACACATTATATGAAGCCAACATCACCTTTATACCAAAGCCAATAAAGATACTACAAGAAAATTCCAGACCAATCACTCTAATGAACATAAATGCAAAAACTCTAAACAAAATACTTGCAAATAGAATCAAATAGCATATCAAAAGACTTATACACCATGACCAAGTGGAATTTATTCCTGGTATGCAAAGTTGGTTCAACATAAGAAAATCAATGTAATACACTACATTAACAAACTGAAAGAAAAAACACATGATCATCTTGATCAATTTAGAGAAGTCACTCAACAAAACCCAGCATCCTTTCTTGAGAAAAACATTTTGAAAGATAGGAATAGAAGGAAAATTCCTCAATATGATAAAGGGCATATATGAAAATTCTACAGTCAACATCATGCTAAATGGGGAAAGATTGAAAGCTTTCCCTCTAAGACTGGGAACAAGACAAGGATGCCCACTGTTACCATTGCTATTCAACATTGTGCTAGAAGTACTTACTAGAGGAATTAAACAAGAAAAGAAATAAAAGGCATCCAAATAGGAGATGAGGAAGTAAAACTCTCACTATTTGCAGATGACATGGTCTAATATTTAGAAAATTCTGAAATGTCTAGGACAAAGCTACTTGAGCTAATTAATGAGTTCAGAAAATTGCCATGATACAAGATCAATCTGAAAAAAATCAATAATATTGCTGTACAGTAGTATTGAATAATCTGAGGAGGAATTCATGGGAGAAATTCCATTTACAATAACAAAAAAAGACTCAAATACCTAGGAATCAATTTAACCAAGGAAGTACAGGACCTATATTCAGTAAACTACAAAGCAATACTAAAAGAAATCAATGAAGACCCAAACAAATGGAAAGACATTCTGTTTTCATGATTGTAACACTAAATATCGTGAACATGTCAATCCTACCCAAACTGATTTATAGATTCAATGCAATCCCAAATCCCAATGCAATTCCAAGAGCCTACTTTACAAAAAGTCAATTGCCAGATTTATTTGGAAGGGAAAGTTCACCCAAAATAGACAAAAATATTTTAAAAAAGAGGAACAATATGTGAGAAATTTCACTCCCTGGCCTTGAAATATATTACAAAGCCACAGTGGTCAAAACAGCATGGTATTGGCATAAAGATAGACACATCAATCAGTGGACTAGAATTGAGAGCCCAGAAATAAATCCTTATCTCTATGGCCAACTGGTTTTCAACAAACCTACCAAGTCCATGTTAACAGGACAAAACAGTCTCTTCAACAAATGGTACTGGAAGAACTGGATATCCATAACCAAAAGAATGAAAGAGGATGCCTATCTTACTCCCTAGACAATAATCAACTCAAAATGGATCAATGATCTAAGTATAAAAGCCAGGACCATAAAACTACTAGAAGAAAATGTAGGGAAACATCTTAAAGATCGTGTGGTAGGTGGTGGTTTTTTGGACCTTATACCCAAAACACATGCAATAAAAGAAAAAATAGATGAATGGGACCTTCTCAAAATTAAACACTTTTGCACCTAAAGGACTTTGTGAAAGGGAGAAAGGGCAGCCAACTCAATGGGAGAAAATATTTGTAAATCACATGTCCAATAAGGGTTTACTATCCATGATATATATGGCATGAGAATATATCTCAGTAAAACTGCTTTAAAATAAATAAATAACTATGCAAGAACAGCCAGAAATAGCAGCTTGGTACAACAGGGGAAGCACAGTGAGATTGAGAGGTGATGAATTTTTGTTCGTTTATCTGTTTTTTGTTTATTATTATTATAATTATGGAAATAATGAAAATGCTCTAATAATGATTGAAGTGTTGAATGCACAACTATGTAATTATGTAAAATAGCATCAATTTTATACTTTGGATGGATAGTATGCTTTACTAATATGTATCAATAAAATTGATTTGTTTAAAAAAAAAGGAATGAGGTATCAAGCCATAAAAACACATGCAGGAAACTTAAATGCATACTAAGTGGAAGAACTAGTCTGAAAAAGCTACATACCATATGAGTCCAACTATATGACTTTCTGGAGAAGGCAAAACTAAAGAGCCAGTAAAAAGATGGTGTTTACCAGGGGTATGAGGGTGGGGTCGGGTGCGGAGGAGCCATGAATAAGTAGAAAGGGATTTTTAGGGCAGTGAAACTATTTTGTATGATATGGTAATGGTTTATAGATGACATGCATTTGTTAAAACCCATAGACAAAAAGGAATACTCTGTATGACATAAAGAGTAAATCCTAATGTAAACTATGGATCTTAGTTAATAATAATGTATCAATATTGGTTAATCAACTGTAACAAAGATACCACACTAATGCAAGATGTTAATAATTGGGCAAACTGTGGGAGTAGAGGGGTCAAATAAAAACTTTGTATTTTCTCTTCAATTTTTCTGTAAGTCTAAAGTTGCTCTAAAAAAGTCTTTATTTAAAAATGAGATAGGGACTTAAAATTTGTAAACTATAAAGCAATAACGATTTGTAAAATTTAAACAATATAAATAAAAGTAAAATTCTCTCTCAAAAAAAAAAAAGATGAGATATCGATGGCCTTGCTATATGTAAAGTGACTTGAATGTTGACATCATTAAGAGAAATACTGATCTGTTTTAAACCTTAGGTCCTCTAGACTAGCCATCCACTCTTGTATTATATATTAAAGCCATCTGGACCAGAAACTAGCATGTGGCTCACCTATGCTGTTCTAGCATCTTTAAATTAATCTATCAACCATACCATGAAGTATAAAATTATCTTTAGTATATTTATTGGAAATTGATTTCAATGGAGGAAAGTAACTAGGAGCCTTCAAACCAGAAGTAGTTTCTAGAAGATGGAAAATAAAATAAAATGGATTCTTCCTCAAATTTTCCAGAAAGAAATGCTGCCCTAATTGGAAGTTGATCTTATCCATGAGATCCATGTCAAACTTCTCACCTGCAGATAATAAAATAAATAATTTGTGTTGTTTTTATCCACTAAGTATATGATAATCTGATATGGCAGCAGTCAACCTTCTATGTTTATATGTTCTATTAGTCAGTCAAAGTGGTGCTGATGCAATGTATCAGAAATCTGTTGGCTTTTATAAAGGGTATTTATTTGGGGTAAAAGCTTACAGTTACAAGGCCCTAAAGAGTCCAACTCAAGGTTGATTTCTCACCAAAGTCTGTTGCCACATGTTGAAACAAGATGGTGGGTGGTCTCTGCCTGGTCTCTTGGGCCTTAGTTGCTCAGTTGCTCTGTTCTTTTCAGCTGCAAACTATCAGGCGAATGGCTCATCTCTCCCTGGGGCTGCAGGATCAAAGTTCTCTCCTCTTCCGTGTCTATGGCACTCTCTCTTTTTTAGTGTATCTTCTGTGTGTCTTCTTGAGTGAGTATCCATTTATATAGCCCACCAAGGGACTGTATTAAGGCAGGGACATAAACTGAGTTACACCCTACTGATGTGGCCAAACCAAAGCCCTGCTCTTAGCGTAAGTTAATCAAAGATAACTCAGCTGAATCTAATACAATCAAAGGGGATCATGCCCAGAGGAACAGACCAGTTTACAAACATAATCTTCTTTTTAGAATTCATAAATAATCTCAAACTGCCACATATGTGTCCATGTTAGTGCAATTATCTGTTAATTCATACATTTTTACTGATTTATTATTTTCCATTTCATGACTATATAATTTATCCATTTTCATGTTGATGGTTATTTAATATTTTCTAAAACATTTAGCTAGAAAATTAAGGCAAATAATATTCTTTATGTATGTTGTTTTGCATTTAAGCAAGGTTTCCCTTTCCTGGGGTATATATCAATAAGGTGTTTTGCTTAGAATATAGCATAACCAAGGCTTTAAATATTAAATATAAAATCAGATTTCATAAAATCGAATCCATACTAAAATGATGAGTAACAAAGGCAAATGTTGGTTACTTTAAAGCTTTATAAAATAAAGATTACAATAACTAAGATAAAAAAGGAATATAAACAATATAATAGCAGTTGGCATAAAATTTATGGCAATCTCATTCATTAAAATTATAAGTAAATTAACAAGAATACTTATATATGAAAATCTTTCAAAAGTTTTTGTATTTTTCCAGGAACGCAAGGTTAGTTTAACATTGACAATAAGTGTAATTCACCACAATAACAGAAAACAGTGTTTGTCTCAAGACATGCCGAAGAATAAATTGATAAATCCAACAATGATTTAAAGAAATATATTTAGGAAAATTGGAACAGAAAGTGGGAAAAAGAAGAGTTAAAGCTGCAAGCCTGAAATCCATCCCTTTCTTTAAAGAGGGGATGTACCTAGGGAAAGAACAAAAGGCAGGTAATTGATTTAATCTCCTTGTCACCTGCATCACCCCTTAGTAATTATGCAAATGCTGTTTGCTAAAGAGAAGTACTCTGTCTCTGAAATAGCCTCAGCAGTGTTCCTGGTTAAGAGTTTTCTAGAATAAATGGAACCCAGTGTCTATAAGATATGGCTTCTGGAGAGAGTCATGTAGGAAGTACAAGTCTCAGAGCTATAAAACAATGAAGTCATATTTTAAATCCCTCAATGCAATCTTAAATATGGAAAATATATATATATGATAGATTGTGTTCACTGTTTTTGTTTCCTGCGCCTGCTCTAATAGATTACCACTAACTTGGTGGCTTAAAACAACATAAATTCACTCTCTCACAGTTCTGGAACTCAGAAGTCTAAACTCAGTATCATTGAAATCAAGGTGCTGGCAGGATTATTCCTGGAAACTCTAAGGGGCTAGCTGTTGCTTTCCTCTTCAGGCTCTTGGGGGCTGCTGGGATTCCTTGACTTGTGGCCATGTGTGGTAGGGGTTGTTCTGAGTGCAGCCTGTCTCCTTTCCCTGGGGTCCACAAAGAAACCCTTTACTTGGGACCAGATATGTTGGCTTGACATCAGGTATGGGATGGAAATTTGGGTTGTCTCCCTTCTTGGGGGTATCTTGACATAAAACACATCCCATAGGAGGGAGTGGTCTGCTTGTGAATTTCTCCCTCTTTTGCCCTGAGCATATATAAGCATTTACCTGATTAAGTACATGATTTTATGGCATATAGACCACCTTCACTACTATATCTGTTCCTGCTGGGGACAGAGCAGAGTCCTTCCACAAAAAAGGGGTTAATATACTATTTGCCTGCATTGGCCATAAATAAAAACTGCCTGGACATGGGAGGACAATGCCTACTAGTTACCTTCAATTGTCTCTTTTCTATGTGAGTAAACATTGTTTGATATAGTACATGTGTGAGTTGTATTTTTGTTGGTGACGCCATGTCTTGTAACCATGGAGTGGGTTAGGACCTTAGGACTGCTGTTCCTGGTGGCAGGCATAATTATGTTCTTGCTGCCCTCCATGAGGTAGTAATAAGTGTGTCTCTTTCTGATTGACATTATGTCACCGCTTTCTCTTCCTCCATGGTCGCAGTGCCTTTTTCTTCTTTCTGTTTCAAATCACCCTCTGCCTAACTCATAAAAGGATACATATATTTGCGTTTACAGTTCATCTGGATATCCAGGATAATCTCCCCAACTCAAGATCCTTAATTTAATCGTGTTTGCAAAGCTTCTCTCCGTCTTCTTTAACTTAATAATTACATGTTCCAGGGATTAGAGCATGGATATCTTTTGGAGAGATCATTATTCATCCTACTACACTCACTTTATTTCAAGTCACTATGAAGAAGCTGATATAAAGAGGGTGTCCCAAAACAGGCTCTCATGTACATATGTGTTGAATTTATAAGGTGGCACTGCCCAGGAGAGAGATAAGAGAGCTTTCTCAAGAAAAGGCAAGGGGTTAACTGATAACATAAACAAAGTAATCTTGCCCTCTAGTTATCACCATACAGAAATTTTAACTCTAGTTAGAATGTAGCTGTAGGAATGAAATAATACATTTTCTAGGTGATGATATATGAGTATATTTATATTTAGTTTGGATTATGAAAGCTTTTATAACAGGACACCAAACCCAATATCACTCCCTCAAAAACAACAACAAAAAGAAATAGAAGAAAAATTAAGAAAAAAAAATAGAAGATATCCAAATGGGTAATAAATATATTGTGGAAAGATGATCAACCATATTGCTCATCAAAGAAATGTCAAAGGAAAATAAAAACCTAAAACACCAATAAACACTCTTCAACATGGCTAAAACTAAAAGCCTGAGAATACCAAATGTTAGTAAAATGTGTAAAAACTGAAAAATCATACATTTCTTGAGGGAGTGAAAAATGTTATAAAATCATTGGAAAACTCTTGTTCACATTTACTTAGGCTCACCATGCAGATACATTTTTGTATAGCACTTCAATCCCTGGCGATATAAATAGTAGAGAAGTATGTACATGCAGATACAATTCATGTTCAAGAATCTTCATATTAGCATATTATTTGTAATTGCCAAAATGTGGAACAAATCCAAATTATAACCATATATGGAAAACAAAAATACCTAGATTTATCAATTCAAAGGACCACTAGGAAGCAATGTAAATGAAGGAAATTCAGCAACATAATATTTAACAAAAGAATCAATACATAAATCATACAACATTTATGACCATTTATATAAAACTCAGAAATAGGTTAAACTAATGTAAAATGCTAAAAAGTGCTTACATATGAGAAACATGGCTTGAATAGTAACTAGTTGCTCATGAAAGATACTTTTGACATCTGAACATTTTATCTGTTGACTGAGGTGATAAAAGTTTGTTAGTATCTGCATATGATACGTGCAGTTTTCTACATGTGTGTTATACTTCCATACACTTTAAAGGGAAATTACACTTGATTTTATTAAAAATTTCTGATAATATTTTAGCAGAAAGGGTTTTCAGCATATTTATTCTGAGCTACATTCCATTATACTAACATGATATACACATTAAAGCACTGCGTTACTATTCTATCCCAGAAGGTAAAATGCCTCAGTACATTCATCCCCACATCTTTCTCTCCCTCCCTCCCTTACACATGCACTTACACACACTCACACACCACACAGCACAATTTCCTAATTCCACTGCTATAATGAATATTGTTTCCTCATGGTTTTGCTTATTTTTAAATTTAAACTATCTTTCAAAATAGGAGTAAAAAACACCACTTGAGAAAGTAATTACAGAAAAATTCTCAATTTTGTGGCAAAGTATTTCATAATCTTAACTTTCATTTTCATAATATTTAAATTGATTTCAGAAGCATAATATTCAACAGTATTTCTAATTTACTAGCAAATTTACATTGAATACAAATATACTAACTATTCCTTTTATCCCTAGGTAAACAGTCATGTTTGATTTTTATTTCTATGTACTACACATTTCCAGGTAAAAATTCATTAAATGGGCTTGTTTCAATTGCTCTGGTATGTACTCAATTTAAGATGTTTTACTTTCTCTTACTGTTCATTTACTTTAAAATCTTAAAACATGAATGGAGAAATTTATTCTTAAGGTGATATTCAGAATGAATTAGCAAACAAACACTGTTATTTTATGCTTTTAAGGACCTACAAACAAATAAAAATTTAAAGAAACATAATGTGTTTCAAATACTATAGACAGGATTAAGAAGAGAATGGAAACAGCAAACAATTTTAAATGCTAAATAACCAACAGAAAATTACACAGGCTTTTTTAAAGCACAATTCTCTCAGTGCTTAAATCAATAGAATTAAATTAACAAACTCTGAAAGAATAAATTTTCAGAAGCATAAACTGTGCTGATTTTTACTTTAAGAAGTTTTACTGTCACAGAAAATTTATGCCTTTTATTTTTCTTCACTACAACAGTATGAGGTAAGCATGTACTGCCCTCCTTTTATGAAAACACAATGAAGATAAAGCGAACATAAGTTTTTTTCTTTTATTAGAGCAGTAGTAGTTTTACAGAATTATCATGCAGAAAGGACAGAGATCCCATATACCACACTCTCACATAGCTTTCCTGTTATCAATATTTTGCATTAATGTGACCCTTTGCTGCAATTGATAAAACAATATAGTTATAATTATACTATTTGTATTGTACAGTTCTATGTATTTTAAAAATACTTATTATTTATTTATTATACTTATTCTGGTAAGATATATAACCTAACATTTCTCCTTTTAACCACATTCAAATATATAATTCAGTGATTTTGATAATATTCACACTATTATGCCACCATCACCACCATCCACACCAAAACTATTCCATCACCCCAAACAGAAACTCTGTATAAATTAAGCGTTAATTCCCCAGTCTCTACCTGCATGTGGGCACTAGTGATGGTAATTTCTTACTCTATGAATTTGCATTTTCTAATTATTTCATATAAATTAGATCATACAGTGTTTGTCCTTTGTGCCTGGCTTATTTCACTCAATATGATGTCTTCAAGGTTCATCCATGTTATAGAATATATCAGAAATCCACTCCTTTTTATGCTTTATATTCCATTGTGTGTATACACCACATTTTGTTTATCCATTCTTCCATTCATGGACACTTGGGTTGCTTCCATTTTTTGGCAATTGTGAATACTTATACAAAGTACATCTGTTCAAGATCCTGCTTTCAATTATTTGGGATATATATACTTAAAAATGGGATTGCCATGTCATATGTTAATTCTCTTTTCAACTTTTCTGAGGAGCTGCTGAACTTTCCACAATGGCTGCACCATTTTAAATTCACTTCAATAACATACAAGGATTTTTATTTTTCCACATGCTGGCTATCACTTGTTATTTTCTGTTTGTTTGTTTGTTTGTTTGTTTATTTATTTATTTATTTATTTATTTATTTATTTATTTATAATAGCCATTCTATTTGTAGTGAAACGGTACCTTATGATGGTTTGATTTGTATTTCCCTAATGGTTAATGATGTTAAAAAATGCTTATGGGACATTTTTATAACTTCTTTGGAGAAATATTTATTTGGTCTTTTTCCCGTTTTTTCATTGGGTTGTTTATTTGTTCTTGAGGTGCAGGAGCATTTTACATATTCTTTATATTAACCTAAAAATATTATTTCCAAATATTTTCTCCCGTTTTGTAAATTGTATTTTTACTTTATAATATCCTTGATGTACAAAGCTTTAAAAATTTTGATGAAGTCATTTATCTACAGTTTCTTTGGTTTTATGTGCTTTAAGTGTAAACTCTTAAGAAATCATTGCCTAATAACATAAGATCCTGAAGATGTTCCCCTATGTTTCCTTCTCAGAATTTGATAGTTTTGGTCATATATTTAAGACTTTGATTCATTTTGAATTAGCTTTTATATATGATGTGAAGCAGTGGTCCAATTTCATTCTTTTTCAGGTGGATATCCTGCTTCTCCCAAAACTATTTTGAAGAGATCATTCTTTTTCCCATTGAGTGAACTTACCGCCCTTGACAAAAAAATAAAAATTACCCACAGATGCCAAGATTTATTTCTAGACTCTCAATTCTGTTCCATCATCTATCCTTCTCACAGTACAACAGTGTTTTGATTACTGTAGCTTTGTTATAAGTTTTAAAATCAGAGAATGGAGTTGTCCAACTTTGTTACACTTTTTTTCAAGATCTTTATCTGGCTTTGGTATTAGAGTGATGTTGTCTTCATAGCTACTTAAAATAAATAGCATACATATACTGTGTTTCTATACTTCTCTTTCCTGCCCCTATTTTGTTGTTCTTGTCATAAATTATACCTTTATACATTATGTGTCCAAAATCATGGTCATATCTTTAAATTTTATGTTTTTGTATTTTTAGATCTTGTAAGAAGTAAAAAATAGGGAACCGGAAGTGGTTCAAGTGATTGGACTTCCATCTACCATATGGGAGGACCAGAGTTCGATCCACAGGGCTCCCTGGTAAAGGCTTGCAGGTGAGTCACACCTGTGCACACAGCAAGATGATGATGCAACAAAAGAGAGACGCAGAAGAGAGCCAAGGCAAGACGCGCCAAAAACCAGGAACTGAGGTGGCACAACTGACAGGGTGCCTCTCTCCTAAAATGGAGGTCCCAAGGATCTAATCCTGGTGAAGTCTGGAGGAAAAAAATGAGAAGAGAAGGCAAAAAAAAGAAAAAAAAAGAAGAAACAGATACAAAAGATCACACAGGGATTGGGCACAGACAGCAAGCAGGTTCAGGGGTGGGGGGTGGGTAATAAATAAATAAATAACATTTTTTAAAAAACACGTTGATTTAAAAAAAGAAGAAGTAAAAAGTAGAGTTATGAACCAAATATACAATACTACTGGCATTTATAATTACTCATATGGTGAACTTTACTAGAGATCTTTATTTCTTTTGTAGCTTTGATCTACTGTCTAGTGTCCTTTTGTTTCAATCTGAAAAACTCCCTTTAGTGTTGCATAAAGTGTAGGTCTACTGGTACAAAATCCTGGGTTTTTGCTTATCTGGCAATGTCTTAATCTCTCCTTCATTTATGAAAGATGGTTTTGTCAGATATAGAATTCTTGTATAGAAATTTTTTTCTTTAAATACATCTTCCCAATGCTTTCTTGCTTCTGTGTTTTCCAATGAGAAATTAGCACTTAATCATTTGGGGGTCCTTTCCATGTGACACCTTGCTTCACTCTTGCAGTTTCCAGAATTCTGTTTTTCTTTGGCTTTCGACAATTTTTTTTTTTTTCATTATGCTACATTGTGTGTCCTTTCAATTAATTCTGTCTGGAATTCATTGAGCATCTTGGCTGTGACCTAGCATTATTAATTTTAAAAAAAGTATTTGATGGTGACCCCATTTATGTAACCCTGAGGAAGATGATTCTACCTGTTTTTGCTAGTTGTGCAAAGATTCTGTAGCGGAAAAGAACCCTGGAGCATCTCTTACTTCCAAGAATGGTCAATCAACAAAGTGTAAGTTTTAACCATGGCTGTGTCAAGTGGTTTAATCAACATTTCAAATTCAGTATATTTTATCCCAGATCCTTTGTATTTTGTTTATAATCATGTATAAAACTTTCACTTTGTTTGGATTTCTGAGTTTGTTTAAATCATGAAATTCTCTCAGACTGAAAATTATTTTTACAGCAAATTGGGAAAAATATATAGTCCTTTCACCTCAGACAATTACAGAAACACAATAAACTAGTGTTGGTGGTAAATGTAAAAGCTAAACTAATTAATCCTAATGTAAAAAAAAAACACAAATAAGCAAAATTGCTGCCAGTAAGTGCAGTGACTAAGATCATGGCCTTGATAGTTGTGCTAATACTCAGACTCTGGCACTCAACTAGCAGTATGATTTTGGGTAAGTTACTTAACTTCTCTGTGGAAAGCACTCAATGATAGAGTTGTTAAGAGCATAAAATTAGTTAAGATTTGCAACTTAAATTAATGCCTGCCACATGATAAGTGCTAAATATTGCAGCTATTAGTATAATTAGTTTGTTTTCCAAATACACTACAGTGGGAGAAAAATAAAGCTTGATCTATTTAGAGACAGAATGAAATCATGAAAAAGGTCTGGAATCAGAAGGTCTTTAATCACTTTGTACTGCTCTATGTTATGGTTAAAGGCATATATTCTCTGAGGCTTAACTTCTATACCTATGAGAAATCACTAATTTTAGATGTTTTTAAAGATACTTATATTCAACCCAAACCAGTGAAAATTAATGAATTAGAATGTTAATTGAATTTTGTCTCTAGTATCAATTTACTTCTTTGCAGAAATTAAAAAGAACTCCAAAAAAGTATAAAAAAGTATATAAGATCAATATTTAGAAATCATATTCTGATGCAATTCCATGCTTAATTTTTAGTTTCTTTACTAATGATACCCTAATATGACTGAATAATTTAATATAAAATTATTAAAACTAGAGATATTATCCTTATTAAATCCATTTGTAAAATCCTGGGAAAACATCACAAAAGTGAAATTCAGTAATTCCATAAAATTCAGTAAAATAATTATATTGGTAGAATAAAAAGTGATAGTGAATTTGAACATAAGAGCTAATCTTACAATAATAGAAAGCCACAGATAAAGAATTAAAATCTGTTCATAGAAAAATTAAGACATTTGTAGATTATTCTAATTAGAATGATATAAGCAGCTGTAGATAAGGCAGGTATTTTATATCATACTTTTATTTATAATTTCAATGATGCTGTTATACTCTAATGTTTGTTTGTTTCTCTTTGATGCAAATACACATAACCATAATGAATAAACATAAAGGTAAGCCAAAAATACTCATTGTCTCAGAGCTATTTCTCCCTGGACCTTTAGACTTGGTATTTTACTGTTCTTTGCAATATGAACATTGGATTTAACCCAAGAATTTTTCTGTTTCCCCTCTCTGGATTCCAGACCCTGAAGCTTCTTTCTCTAGGATAACCCACCTGAGCTTACAAGGAGAATGTTCACATGCAGCTGGGTGATCACTTCCTAGATGTACAATCCAATTTTAGCAGTTCCACTCAGTACATAATGGGAAGCTTAATATAAGATTCTCAAGTCAGCAATACTCAATAGATTCTCTTGGTCATTTATGCTTTATATTATTATCTGAATAAAGTATTTTTCCTTTCAGCTTTACTTTAGGGATCTGGAAAATAAACCAATTAGGCATGGTACTCTCATCATATTCTACCCACTACTCCCACATTAACAAAACTTGTGTATTGTTACCAAGAATAAAAAAATATACACACAAACTATATGCACACTGAGAATTTTATAGGCAGTGTTAATTACTAAATTTCTATCCCTTTTCATAACTTTTGAGAATGGATAGGATTGAAGAACTTAAGTAAAAACCTTCAATATTATCGAAAGTAATAGTGTAATCTTATAGTTAATTTTATCTTTTAATAATATCCTAGGTTTTTCCAGTGAAAAGGCCTGGAAATAATCACCTACCCTATAAAAATGATACTTTTAGTGATTTCTAAAATAACATTTTTCAATAAAAGGAATAATTGCTTCTGGGAGAAATGGATGATCATAGATTTCATTAATATAAAAGATAGACTTGGGAAATATTTTCATGCTAGAGAGGAAGGGAGAAAAGGGAGCAATAAACTTCCACTTGCAAAGATTAGAATTTAAACATCAGCAAGGACACCAACATCAGTGGATTACATACATAAAAGTATTGAAAACCAAGAATTCATTATAATGTTTAAAATATGTCAACACTGGAGGATGCTAGGAAAGCATTTAAGAAAAAGAATCAAGCATTTATCCTAACTTTCCTATAGACTTGTAGACCAAATAATTATTAGTTGTTAAAAAGATATTTCCCTTTATAGATGAGCTATAACTAGTAAAGAAAAAGAAATGTTAAAATTAGAATACCAACTTCTATAATGCCTAATGCATCTGGATAATGGTCATGTGTAGGTGAAAATGTCACACAGTGAAACATTGTACTTCCTACCTATCCAGCAGAAAGCATGTAATGCTACAAATGAACTGATCTTACAAAAAAAAAAAATGAACAAACTGGAAAGTCATCTGAACAAACCATTAATAAAGAGGAAGTACAGAGACAGAATAATGTGTTAAATACCGCCGAAATTAAATCAGCAAAATCTAGACCCTGAGAATCTCTACCAAGAAAATTCTGTTGTAACAGGAATCATTAGTCCCTTCAAAACATCAAGAAAAACAAGTTTTGGGAAGCGGCTGTGGCTCAATCAGTGGGGCTCCCGTTTGCCATGTGGGAGGCCCCGGGTTCGGTTCCTGGGGCCTCCTGGTGGGGGCGGGCCCGCCCGCACGGCGTGGTTGGCTGACCCGGCGAGCACAAGCAGCAAGGGGGGAATAAATGAATAAATAAATAAATAAATCTTAAAAAAAAAAAAAAAAAAAGAAAAACAAGTTTCAAGGAAAAATCATGTAGGGAATCTTTAGATCAAATAGTCTTAAGAGACACGTTAAAACAATCATAAGTGATGGATCTTAATTTGATCCTTATTTTAAAAATAGTATTTTGAAGCCTGCCTGGGCAGTTGATTGGCATATGGAGGAATGCATCGTCCTTATACTGAAAATGGATGAAGTTGTGAATCAGGTTCATTGTATCTTCTCTATAATATTGGAATATTTGAATATTTCCATGATATTATCTTTTTTAAATGACAGGGATTTGCCGACTTCAAGTACTCAAGATATTCTCTCATGTTAACTTATAAAACCTCTATCCATTTATATTCCAGATTTAGGCAAAAAATCCTACTGGAATTGATCTTTTTGTGAGTGGTGTCAAGTAGGTGTCAAGATACATTTTTTCCCCATGTCAATACCCATTTGACCCAGCACAACTTTTTGAAAACTCCAGTGATCTGCAAAATAAGGCCAACGGGCGATATCTGGCTGAACATCTGTTTTTATATGGTCTGTGAGTTGAGAAAAAAAATGACAATTTAAATGGTTAAGAAAATCAAAAGCGACTTGAAAATTGAGTGATTCATATTTAGGTGTTCACGAATAAAGTCGTATTACACAGACAGTAATTTGTTGACATAACGTAATTGAGTTGTTGCAACAGAGACTCTATGCTTCAAAAACTTGAAATTTATTATTTGGCACTTCATAAAAAAGCTCACTGATCTCTGGGAAAGATCATCATTTCCCATACTACACTTCAGGATCATATTTGGCAAAAATCAAGTGACCATATTGGACATATTTTTCAACTCTCTAAATGATCCATAATCCTATGCATCTATCTTGCACCAAAAACACACTCTGTTAATTACTGTAATTTAATAATGGATTTGGACGTCTCAAAGTGTAATCTCTCCAATTGTATGGGACTTGGTTCTTTCTGGCTATTCTTTCTTTTTTGTATTTTCTATGTAAATTTTAGTATAAACATGTTACTTTTCAGAAAATATACCTGCTAGGATTTTGATTAAGATTGCTTTGAATCTATAGATCAAGTCATGGAGAATTGACATATTTATGATAAGACTTCCAACACATACACTTGAAATTTTATTAATTTAGTTTTTTCCAATTTCACTCAATAATGTTTAATAACTTTGGTGTAAAGATCATGATTATTCTACATCTTTCATTACAGTTAGTCTATGTATTTGATTCTTTATACTATTGTTAAAACATGCGATTATTTTTATTTTTGTTGCTGTGGTTTGGATATTTCATTGGGAAATTATTTTGAAATATATATGTATGCACAGAGTTGCCAGAAATACTGATCATTTTATTTCCTAATTCCAGCACTTATAATTTTTATTTCATTTTCTCCCATATTGCTCTGGCTAGAATCTCCCCTGATATGATGGCTAAAGTGAGGATTCCTTCTTATTTCTAATGTCAGGTCTAAATGTTTTGAAGCATTATTTTTTGTTGTTTATACCATTTATCAATTTGAGAAATGTTCCTTCTATTCCTGCTTTTCTAGGAGTTTTAATCATAAATTGGTGTTGAGTGTAATAGTCTTCTATTGGGATGCATGTATAATTTTTATCTCCTTTACATTAACATTTTGAATTATGTCTTTCAATATCAAATTGACTTAATCATAAAACCAAGCTTACAAGATAAATAACCAAGTTGAGTGCTGAGAAACTCTTTGATATTAATAACCATGGGTATCTCAATATTCAATATATTGCTGCACTTTTACAATTGTTGTATGAGACAGAAAGACCTCTTAGGTTTCAAACTGATTTTACATCTTCCAAAGGGCAGATCAGACCCATGTACCTAGATCTAATCTATTCCTTTGTCTACATAAGGACTTTTCCATATTTATCTGATTTATCTATCAGATTTCTTGGTGTACAGATTGTAGGTAGTAAAAGAAAATCTAAAATAATATAAAATGAAAGTGGGAAAGTCACTACTAATCCTTTAATATGACAAAATGTCATTAGACTATCTAGGCAAGGGCTACTTGATTATATAATGCTGGGAATAATAAAGGGATAGTTAAGATGACTTATATTATCCATAGGATCTAGGCTTAATAAATGTGTTTATATCTTTATGCTGTGATCCCTAAAGAAATTCTGTATTATATTATTCATGCATTCGATAGATAATTTTGAAACCTCTTATATGTCCAGCATTTTAAAAATTTATTGAAGTATATCATTCATACATAAACATACATAAACTGTAAGTGTATAGCAATAGTTGTGAATTTACAAAACTAACAAACATAACATCATGCAGAGCTCTTATACCTCACCCTACCACCAATACCTTGCATTGCTATGAAACATTTTAAACTAATGATTAAAGAGCATCCTCAAAATATTACTAATAACCAAAATATTGTCCCCTAACCCACCCTATTATTATTATTTTTATATCATTTATACATGAACATCCATAAACAATAAGTGTATAGTGAAAGTTGTGAACTTACAAAGCAAACATTCATAACATCAACCCTCCACCAACACCTTGCATTGTAGTGAGACATTTGTTACAAATTATGAAAGAATATTGTCAAAGTCTTATGACTAATTCTAGTCCTTACCTTACATTTGGTGTATTTTCCCCCAACTCATCCTATTATTACTTTTTAAATATATTTTTATGACAGAAGTTGTAAACTTACAAAACAATCATGCACATGTGCAGAATTCCCAAACAACACCCCTCTATCAATACACCTCACCACGGTGGAACATTTGTTAAAGATTATGAGTTAATATCATCCAATTATTACCAGGTCCATAGCGTAAATTTGGCACACATTTTCCATACTCCCCCATTATTAACACAGTACTTCTTTGGCATAGAAGCAAGAATATTACATTATTACTGCCAACCACAGTCCATAGGTCACTCCAGTTGTATTTTTCCCATGCCTCTCCATTCCCACCACCCTGCAATAGTGATGTTCATCTGTTCTTGCTCAAAAAGGACACTCTTGCACCTGTACCATCAACCACAAATTTCATCCACCTCTGAGTTCACTGTGCTATTCAGCCCCTAGATTATTCTCTAGCTTTCTGTCAATTGGCATTTACATCCCTAGACCATCACCTTCAGCCCCATCCCCATTCACAAACCAGCTGTTACTCACTATAATGTGTTACTATCAACTCTGTACACTTCCACACTTTTATAGTAAAGCTAATTAAAACTTTCACATACATCAAATATCAGTAGTCTATCTCAGTCCTCCCCTTATCTCCTTTAAGAATCCACCACCTACGACCAGGTCTTGACAATATTTTCCCACATTTTCTTCTAGAAACTTTATGGTTAGTTCTTTTATATTTAGGTTTTTTATTCATTTTGAGTTAATTTTTGTATAGGTGTGAGATAGGGGTCCTCTTTCCTTCCTTTGCAATGGATGTCCAATTATCTCAGGACCATTTGTTGAATGGACTGTTCTGCCCGAGATAGGTGTGTTTGACAGGCTAGTCAAAAATCACTTGACTCTCTGAACCATCAGTTTGGTTCCATTGGTCTGTGTGTCTGTCTTAATGCCAGTACCATGCTGTTTTTACCACTGTAGCTAGGTAATATGAATTAAAGTCCAGTAATGAGAGTCTTTCAACTTTACTTTTCCCTTTTAAGATATTTCTGGCTATTCAGGACCCCTTACTCTTCCAAATAAATTTGATAATCATGTTTTCCATTTATTTAAAAAATGCTGGTGGAATTTTTATCAGGCTTGCACTGAATCTGTATATCAATTTGAGTAGAAATGACATCTTAATGATATTTGTGTCTTCCTATCTACGAGCATGAAATGTTCTTCCAATTATTTAGGTCTTTCCTTAATTTCTTTTAACAATGAGTTGTACTTTTCTGAATATAAGTGCTTTACATCATTGGTTAATATTTTTATTATAAACTAAAATTTTATCTTAATATATGTTAAGCTTGAATACTTATTTTAAAACATATATTCCATCAATTCTATGACATTTTAATATATTGTGAAAATCAGAAAATATTTAAAATATCCTAGTTAGAATTTTCAAGATGAATTTCCTAATATAAACTTATTCCTATGTCCCATCAGTGAGAGTCCCCTGGTTGTGGATTATCATCTTCATTAATCCTCAAGTAGTGCCATATTCTATTTGAAAACATTGTACTTCAGATTTCTTAAATCAATATTCTGAAATTAAAATGGTCTATTTTTGTGCTATCATTCACATGGTTTGTTGATTTTTGCTAGCTACCTTAAATATGCTTTAGGTCTTAAAATGATTACATTTTACTGGTTAATGAAAAATTAATATTTAATTGGGAGTAGATGTAGCTCAAGTTATTGGGCACATATACTTCTCTTGCATGAGATATCAGTACGTCCTAAAAACAAACAAACAAACAAGTGAAATAAACAATTCTCACTGGGGAAGGGATGTAGCTCAGTGTTTGAGCACCTGCTTTCCATGTATGAGGTCCTGGGTTCAATCCATGGTACCTCCTTAAAAAACAAAATTAGTGTTTAATTGCCAACATCTGATTTTTGTGGAGGGAGGTATAGACTTTCTACAATTTCCTTAATTTCTTACCTGGAACTCAAATAAGTTTATATAAATTAGTCTCCAAAGTCTGTCAGGGTCAATAAATATACCACAAAGTTGTATACTTAATTTTATTATTTTAAATGTTCTTAATTTGTGGATAGTTCCACTTTTGCTAAAGGCAAAATATGTTCACCACACTAGTTATCATGCAAAAATCAAATGTCAACTCTGGACAAGATGCAGGTAAATGAAAAAAAAAAAATTTCAGGGACTGGATGAAAATTAAAGATAAGAAGAAATGAGGGAAAATGAGATTTTTGTTTATGTATACATTTCATATATATATATGCATTTCCTCCTCCCCAGAGGATACTTATAATCCACAGAAATTAGGATGATATAATTCAAGTAGAAAGCTTCAGTTATACTATACTGAAGAAGCAAAACACCAAACCAATGAAACAAAAATGAACAAATAATCAACAAGAAAAAGTGGAATTCAAGAGTGTCAGAACAAGTAAAATGTGGGAGAGGTTAATCATAAAAGAAGAAAAGCAAAAAGGGATCATGAATAGTGAATAACAACTCTGTCTAAATACGTGGCTGACCACTAAACTTAACAAGTATAGGAAAGAGGTTAGAGCTACTGCTATATCAGGGAAGTCAAGTTAACTGACTAATATGAAAAGAAAAGTCAACTTTCTTCAGAAGATAATAACAGAATCTAAAGACTCTTCAACATATCATTACGTATTTCCAGAATAAAATATCTTGTAGAATATAGAGGAAAATATGGTCATAAAGAATGAATAGATTAGGGATCAGTAGAGAAAGTAAAACAATGAAAAGATTAAATCTTTGTAAATAAACAGTGCAATATCTAAAATTAAAAATAAAATCTATGACTGGATTTAACAGCAGTTAATAGATGGTAGAAGATATAGCCACTGATCCAAAAGATATGCAGATATTACTGATTGAACTGAAGACCAGAGAGGAAACAAAAGATGACAAAAAATAAAACAAAACTCATTGTTAAGTGAATCAGTATCAACCAACCTAATCTACATGTAATTTGATTCTCAGAAAGAGAGAAGAGAAAATATGAGAGAAATAAGAACAATATTTGAAAATATTATGATTCAAAATTTTCCAAAGTCACAAATTATACAAACTTACTGATTCTAGAAGTCAGCGATTTCCAAGCAGAATAAATACAAAGCAAATTACAGTTAAGTACAACACAGTCAAACTGCTGAAATCTAAAAGCAAAACAAAAAACAAAAACCTCAACTATAAAAGTAAATCTTGGAATTACCCATAGTAAAAGACATATTACATAAAGAAAAACAAAAATATGAATTATGACTGACTTCTCCTTAGAAGTAAAGGAGCTAAAAAGTCATTTTAATGATATCTTTAAAGTTGTAAAATAAATATATATATATATATATATTACACAGAATTGTAGATCACTGAAAGTACACTTTGAAAATGGAGGTGAAATAAAGTTATTTATGGAGGAATAACAATTGAGAAAATTTGATGCCAGCTTCCTGAATGGTGTCCTGGTTGTTGCTAACTCTCCATCTTGCACTCAATCTTAAATCCATCCCATTGTAACAACTAGTATTAAGTTTCATCTTACATGGGCAGAAGACCTCCCCCTTTTAGATAATAATTATTTTTTTTCTTTTATAATAGGAGTTTTATTATGGGTAAAAGCTTACTGTTCTGAGCCCATGAAATGTCCAAGTCAAGGCATCAGCGGAGATGATTTCTCACCAAAATCAGCTACTGATGATCCTGCCATCCTGCCACATGGTGAAACAAGATGGCTGCTGATCTCCCCTGATATCCCTGCTTTCCCCTCAAGGCTCATTTTCTCTAAAAGCCAAGCACTGGTCTATCAGGCATATGGCTCATCTCTTCAGCCTTGAGCTGCACCATGGTCCCAGCCTTTTGGAGGCTCCCTACCTCAGCTTTGACTACTAGTGATCCTCAAGTCCTCTCTCTCATATGGCAGGGTAAAGATGGTGGTGGCTCTCTTTTTCTGTGTCTCTCTGTGTGTTCTCAGTTTATATAAGACCCAGCAATTGTGCAGAGACCTAACATGCATTGCGCCTTACAGATGTGGTCCAATCAAATGTCCTACAGAAATCTAACTGAAAGAGATCTAATCAAAGTGAATCTACTGCAATCAAAGGGTACCACACTCACAGGGATGAATTAGTTTAAGAACATAATCTTTTGGGATTCAAAAAAGAACTTCAAACTTTCACTAGGGGCAACCATCTTGAAGTCTGGAGAAATGAAGGTCAGCCAGGTTATGTAAGCTCCCGGAAATCTTAAATATTCCATTTTCAGAAGTTTTTCAACTCACTCTCATTTATGAGAGCAGGAGGGCACCTTCTTGTTCTGCTGTGTGCCCTATGTCCAGCTCCCTGGGACCAACCATCCTTCTTCTGAGATTCCACAGATGCCTCCAAATCAGCTGGTTCCTTATTCTTCAAAGAAGGAGCTTCTCCATTCATTTTCATCTATTCTTTACTTCTTCTCATTAAATCTTCCATTTCCAGGGGAACTAATCTCTTTTCTCCAAGGCAGCATATAATTCCTTTCCCAGTGGTTGTACTTGTAAATGGGTAGTACTCTTGATTAACAACTTTTAAAGACAGATTTCTAATAATTACCAGGAATAATGTAGGTGTTAGAATTTTTTAAGAAGAGCAATTAAGGGGGAATACATGGTCCACACTTTTGTCCTGTTCATAACATCACTCTCCACTCCAAAGTGCTAAGAGACCAATTCCAAAGAAGTTTAATTAAGAGTGATGCTCCAGCACACCCTCAAGAACCATCAGGTGTAATCCCACCAGGTCTTCTATCCCTGCTTGTCTGTATCACTACAAGAAGTCCCAGATTCTCTCAGCACCCAACACTCACCCCCACATGGCTCTGTACATTCCCTAATCTGATCTGATCATCCATCCCTCCCTGATCCCTCAAACCCTTCTTCTCTGCCCTCTGGAAGTCACACATTATCATCATCAGAATCCCTTCTAACTCAAATGTCTTTTCTAAGTGCTGCCTTCTATTCCTTGCTCTCACTGAATGTTAGCTCTTCTCAGGGCCCAGCTTATTCTGAAAGCTGGGGCCTGAGTGTAGGGTTGGCACCTTCTCATGCCTTCTGATATTTGCAGGCTGGTTGTCCTCCTCCTCCACTAAAATCAGTTTCTTTGAAGCTTATGGCCTCAAACTATTCCACCTTTTCTTTTTATTATTATAGTTATTTTATTATTATTATTTTAAAAGATGCTTTAGATTACATAAATGTTACATCGAAAATATAGGGGATCCCCATTTACCTCACTCCCTCACTCAGATAATAATTATTGAGAAGACTATAAACACTGAGTGTGAAATGAAGAAACTTTAGGACCATTATAGACACAAACCAGGCCAATTGTTAGAACTTTGCCTGATTTTCTTGTGTAATAATGCTGGAGAAATGTGTAATGCTTGCTAGTAAATAATGTCAATAGCTGGGCTGTCTTAAGGCTCAATTCCTCCTGCAGCCTATCACAAAAAAAAACATTAGATACATTAGGAGACTAAGCTAAAAGTTCTCCAAGTTTTTGGAGGGGGTCCTTTCTATTATCAGGAGTTTTAGCCCTATTGA
The DNA here is from genome assembly GCA_026826555.1 of Tolypeutes matacus. NCBI lineage: Eukaryota > Metazoa > Chordata > Mammalia > Cingulata > Chlamyphoridae > Tolypeutes > Tolypeutes matacus. Next base: position 24,039,629 of record JAKSZT010054334.1, read on the forward strand.
GGAGGTTTCTTTATACAAACACCTGCAGGAAACTTTAGAAGAGGCATTGACTGCTTGTTGGACTCTTACTGCCTTGGAATAGTTTTACAATATGTGCTTATAAACAGATGGTTCCAGGAGTTATCTCAGCTCTTTCTAGATTCTGTCTCCAATAACCAAATTTCCCTAGGGAAAATGAAACCCATTTGTATTAAGTTTTAAGAATTTCTAAATATGTTCCTTGAAAACAGCATTGGCCCCCCCAGTGAGAGGCATGACTCCCAAGTATGAGCCTCCCTGGCACCGAGAGATTACTACCAAGCACCGGCTGGTGATACAACTGGAAAAAGACCTTGAATAAAAGGGGGAAAAGGTAAAGACAAATGAGTTCATATGGCTAAGAGATTCATAGTGAGTCAGGAGTTTATCAAGGGGGTAACACTTATGCACATCTAGCAGGATCTCATAGATGGGCAAAGTGGACACTATCCCAAACAATGGGACTCCTGAAGGCTCCAGAGACACCCAGGTCCTGCGGTCATGTCAGATAGCTCTGGAGTTTGGTGCCTTGCCGGTGGGCCCTACTTTGGAGATTCTGCTCTCAAGTGTGACAGCATTGGACTCAAATGTGATTTCTCTGCAAATGCCTCTTCTTTCCCTTTTATTTGAATCTATAGCTGTTGCAGGAGTTGGTAGGTATACATCCAGGAGACTTGAATCTCAGGGCTGTCCATGTGCTGGTTGGGCCCCGAGCCTCAGTGGAGTTACAGCACCTACTCTCCAGTTCATTGGACATACTCAGGACAGCTGACGGGGAGGTGAGGATGGACAACCACCACACCAAGGAACCAAGAGAGTCTACAACTGCAAGCAAGAGAGTCCAATCATCAGCCATATAGAATTGAAGGCCCCTCTCAATTAGAGGTGGAGTGGGCATCACCATCTTGGAATACTCAGGATTGGTGAATAAAATATGAACTAGAGTAGACTTACTGGTATTCTACTATAGACTTATTGTGATTCTAGCAATGGAAGAAATTACATCAGTGATGTGGAGACAATGGCCACTGGAGATGCTGAAGTCAGAGAGAGGGAAAAAGAGCTGTAATATGGGGGCATTTTCAGGACTTGGAATTGACCTGGATGATGTTGCAGTGATAGATGCAGGTAATTATATATCCTGCCTTAGCCTACAGAATTGAGTGGAAGAAAGTGTAAACTACAATGTAAACTATAGTCCATGCTTAGAGGCAATGCTCCAAAATGTGTTCGTCAATTGCAATGAATGTACCATACTAATGAAAGAAGTTGTTAATTGTGGGGAAAAGTGGGAGGTCTAGTGAGTGGGGCATATGGGAATCCGTTTTTTTTTTTTTTTTTTTTTTTATGTAACAATTTATGCAATCTAAGTATCTTTAAAAATAAGTAAAAAATATATTTAAAAAAATGGAAAAAAAAAGCATTGACATCTCTTTAGGAGTTTGTCTTTTTTTGGGGACAAGTCCTTGTACATTTGCTATGAGTTCACTCACATTTCAGTACTTCAAATTTCTTGTTCTTATTCTTAATGCAACAGATTATTGGGATTATATGTAGGAAAATGCACTGATGATGCCTTTAGACATGATTTAGAATTTTCCCCTGTAGAGCCTAGGTAATTCAAATAGACCTCTTTATGCAGTAAAGAGGATTGTACTTTATAATTTATAATCCTTTCCATCAGTCAGCATTCACTGCACATTTAGTATATGTGTGAGTGAATAAAACAACTGTAACAACAACAAAATACTAAGAAGTGTCCTATGCCCTCCTGGAATTCACGAAAAAAAGGAAAGCCATTATCTAACAAGAGATGCTAATATACTAGTTATAATTGGAATATTTGAATTCAATTATTGATTAAGAAGATCTCTAAATAAGACCTAAAGTGAAGGACAGCTCACATAAAAGAGGCAAAAGGCTTTCCAAGTAGACATAAAAGCAGATGAAAAAGGCACAGAAATGTGTAAAAAATTTGGTATTATAGTTATTCCAAGACAGCTTGGCATATGCAATGCAACAATGGGTAAAGCCGTGGCCCCCATAATTTACATCATGGCTTATTGAATAAACTAAGATTAACAGATTTCAAAATATCAATATCAATATCTATCAATGGGGAGTATTTTTAATGTCTTTTATTGTTGTTGTTATTGTTGTTTTGGGCTGTGTTTAAAACTTCTGTTGCCCTCTCCCTTACCACCAATTTACAGACATTTAAAATATTCTCAAAATAGCACGTGACTTTTCTTATAACATTATAAGATTCCGTAGGGAAAAAATTCTCTCTTCATGTCTTGGACTGTACATTTGATGAGTGAAATACTTTATAGTTCCCCCAAACACTTATGCTTCCTTTAGGCGAAAGCAATGCTGCAAATATTGAAGTATTAATAAGCACAAGGCTATTGTCTGGATTTACAAAATATTCATTAGTTTGAGACACATAGTAATGACATTTTATAAGATAAAACTAATATACTATGATGTAATATGGAAAATATTTTAATAATATTTTCTAATAGCAGATTAAGTACTTAAATGATCACATTATTCCATTCTACAATAGAATATTAGTAACAAATAATTTGACTCAAAGAAAAATTTCCTAGACTATAAAATCATCTTTGCATAGGTAAAATACAAATTGCAAGCATTCTTCTTTCATGTCTAAATATATAGCTAATTGAGGTGTAAATTTGTTTCTTTCTTTTTCTTTTTTTTTTACTTTAGAAGAATTTTATATTATATCTCAAAAATAAATGCTTTAGAGAGTAATTTTGAAATATCAAGGGGAAATATACCACAGAGAGCATCAGATTTATTTTAACCTTAGAAAATATACATTTAGTATGATAATTCTACCCACATAATGGCAAAACTTTCTTAGTTCTTTAATATAAAATGACTGTTTAAAACTCACTGGAAAGTTTTAAAATAAAATGTCATTTTAGTAATTGCATGGTTCTTTCTGAATGTTGGCTCTCTATTTGCCCATTTTTTTCTAAAATATTCTGAAATTAAGCCATCTTCTGGATTTTTGAAAATTTGTTTATATTTCCAATTGTGCATTAAGTGGATTCAGCATAAAGAGTGATAGTGTTAATTTGAGAAAATTAAATTTCTCCACCCAAGAAACCACAAACAAATTTGTTGTTATTTGCTTTTTATTTACAAAATAATTGTGATTCTCTGAAGGAAAATAAATATAGAAGAAAATTTATTGTATATTATTATTTTGAGGTATTTCACTCAGCACTTTACATATATTTTCTCTTTAAATTTTCATAGAAAACCTGTAAATGTGCAATTATATTACACATTACAGATGATGAAATCGAGTTTTAGATGATAAATAACATGTCTAAGACTACAATTTAAGGTCATTAGTTTCCAACTTCAAACCTTTATTTTCACTTTGAACGCTGTCTGGTTTTTCTTCACTAATTTCTAGCAAGAAATAGGTTATTCATTGCTTTGGGAAATTAAATAGAAGAGATGAGTTCTGCATCTTCAGAAAATAGCAAAATCTTGGGTAAAACGTAAACTGCGTCCTGTGTGTGACAGTGCCATTTCTTAACAGTTCAAGATAACAAAAGAGATCGTCTGAGTCCCATGTAGCAGGGATTATTTTAAGCATCAAGTAACTAGACAAATGATAACTGAAAATGTGATGTATAAAGCGGTAAACAGAGTGCTAGAACTAAGCTCCAAGTCTGGCCACTGAATTAATCAGAAAGAAACCAAGAGAGATAATTGGTCATGGTTACACATAAAGTATTAAGAACTAGGGTCAGACCACAGATTTAAGGAACCAAGAAAGTTCTAATGAGGGAAAGAGTTTGAGCAGCAGTCAAAAGATAAAAGTCTATTCTTTAAGAAAAGTCAAGAAAATTGCTTTGAATGGAATTTAAGTTGCAAAGGAAAGTATTTCATAGGGAATGGGAAGCTTTAGCAAAGGATACATCTAAATGGACTGGAAACATTGTGGGAAGGTCTTCATGTGCCTAGATAAAAGCTTTTGAGTGGATTCAGTGTGAAAAGGGCAATCTAGAACTTGTTCATAAAAAGGTTCATGTAATTCAGTTACTTGAAAGTTTCAAATTAATCTTTCATTTTATTATACATCATAACACACAGTGGTATAATTTACAGATCACAAATGTTTATGTTAATGAACTGTCATGTTAATGTAACCACCACCTAGGTCAACTAATAGAACATTATCAACAGTCTAGAAAATATCCACACATCTTCTTCAATTCAGCAAATTAACCATCAACCTCACTTATCAAACTATAATCGAGTTTTATCTCTTTTTGCCGTTATTTTTTTTTTGCTTTTATTTCTGTTTTATTAAAGTTGTGGTTTTACAGAAAAATCACACATAAAATACAGGATTCCCTTTTAACACCATAATAACTATTATTAACAGCTTGCATTGGTGTGGAACATTTGTTACAAGTGACGAAATCATATTTATAAAATTTATACAATTATAAAATTGTACTAGTAACTATATTCCATGGTTTAACATAGGATTCACTGTTTGTGTATTGCAATTTCATAGATTTAAAATATATATATATATATTCTATTACTACATATACAACCTAACATTTCCCTTTTTAACAATATTCAATTGCTATCAATTATTTTTACAATATTGTGCTAGTATCACCACTATATATTACCAAAGCATTTCCATCATTCCGAATTGGAACTCTGTGCATCTGAAGCATTAATTCCCTATTCCCTACCCCCACCCTATCCCCTGGTAACCTATAGATTCTGATTCTATGAGTTTGCTTATTCTAATGGTTTCATATTAGTGAGATCATACAATATTTGACCTTTTCTGTTTGGCTTATTTCATTCTACATGTTGTCATCAAAGTTTCTCCATGTTGTTGCAGGTGTTGGAACTTCATTCCTTTCTGTGGTTGAATAATATTCCATTATATGTATATACCACATTTTGTTTATCCATTCAGTGGTTGATAAACACTTGACTTTCCATCTTTTGTTAATTGTGAATAATACTGCTTAAAACATGAATGTGCAAATAACATTTTTGGGTCTCTGCTTTCAATTCTTTTGGGTATATATATAAAAGTCAGATTCCAGGGTATTTTAGTATTGGTTTTTATTTAACATTTTATTTTTTTTTAATCAGGTATTAAAGTATGAAGAATAATACTACATCTCAAACTTTACACAGGTTTCAAAATTGTTAATATTTTATCACATTTGCCTTTCAGTATCTCTCTACGAACATATTATTTGATATTGTGTAGAATTATACCACCTAGAGAGGGAATTTACATTAGAAAAATATTGAATCTTCCAATCGCTGATCCTAGTATTTCGCTTTACTTAATTAGGTATTCTTTAATTTCTCTCAGCAAAGCTTTCTAGTTTTCAGTGCACACATCTTGGCATTTGGTATATACTTTGTTCAGTTTTTTCTAAGTACAGTAGTTTATACAATATGAAACTGATATATATTGAGTTTTTGAGATCTTATTCCATTTTGAGTTCCAGTATATCAGAATTATTGGTAAAGTGGTGTGCTTCATCTTTCAGTGTGATGATAAAGGAGCTCACATACTAACTTGGATTTTCCTTAGCAGAAAACAAAAAATTAATTAAATAAATAATGAAAATATAATTAAAAATAATTCATATAAATACAAGTATAATCTAAGTTGTATAAAATAAATATACATTAGAATGTTTATTTAAACCACACACAAATATATAAAAATAAATGAATACAAAATAGTAAAAATTGTTCAATATAGTTATCATAGGTGAATTTTTTTACTTTTATTCACTAACTATTTAATAATTTATAGTTCCATGTTTCCCAATAATGGAAAGCCATGTAAAATTATCAGTCATATAAATGTTTATCAATTATATACATTTATGAAATACATGTAAGATATTTTTCTGAGCATATGTCCTCACTTGTCTGCCTTTTTTCCAATATTCAATGACAAGTGAAAACCTTGTTCATCATTCATATTTTCCATAATATCTGTCATTCTGTCAATAAATTTATGATTATGTTCCTCCTCAATTTTACAGTGCTTCTTGCTTACTCAACCAAAATGTTTATCACTTAGGGTAGGAACTGTTAACTCCATTCTCAACAGACAGCATGTTGATGGAGTCTATGAATCTCCTAAAAATGCTGCAGATCATGTGAGCATATATATGCATGTGTACATACAGATGAAAATAGGCAGTTTCATTAGTTAATATCCATTGTTTCAAAGAAGTACACACTAACTTAAAGATTTTTTTCAGACTAATTTCTTTATCCTTTATGTAATTGTAGAACTCATCTTCTTAGAAAATCAATAAAGAACCAGATCAAATAACATTTTCTATGAAACTTTCTTTACTTTGATCCCCTTTCTTTTCTATATTAGGTTGAATGTATTTATTTTTTTCCTCCTATTATCAGACTACAAGAAACCTTTATTTTGAATAATTAAAGATCTCTATTTTGCTCAAAAATTTTTTCATAAACTTTCTTTAGAAAACAATAAATGTTCAATTTTATAGCTAAGTAAACTATTGTTTAAAGCTTTTATCACATTATATGATGGATGACATAAAGCTTATATGGAAATTCACCACCTTATCTGATACCATTTATCAAAATTCTCCTTTACTAGTAAAGACAAAATACTTTTTTTTAATATTATAAAACCAAAACATTGAAGAAGTGAAAGTATATCCATTTCAATTAAATAATTGGATACAGAATAAAGGAATGCAAAGGAGAAGACACAGAAATGTGATATGTTGCCTTTAGAGAAAGTATTTGTGGTATTTACTTTATTAAAAATGTGTTATCAGATTATATTTTATGAGATAAACATAGTATATTTTTGAAATTTATTTACAAAGGAAGGAAAAGTTATAATTACTAGTTAAATACTTCTTTTCTATATGCCATCAGAAAAATAACTCATTATTTGTTAAAATATAAAATTATTCTACTTAATAAAATAACCCCAATTCAAAATTGAAAACATATATTGAGTGCATTTATTCACTATATTCAAAATTAAATAGATCTTAATGAATGAAAAGCCATTGCTAATCTCAATATACTGCTAAATAGTCATTCTGTAAGGCAGAAAATATTGATTGACCTTTTTGATGATCTCTCTAAAATTGTATGAAACATCCATCAAAGCACCCTATGATATTAAAATGTGGTGTTTAAGAAAATATTTTAATAAGTCATAATAATATAAAAACTAACACATGCATATATTTTCTTAGAATCCAGGGATGGAAGGAATTGATTCTTTTAAGATTTCAGAATTATTTTGTTTGCTAAGCCATGGAGAAGTAACACTGTCTTCCCCTAAGCTGCATTTGTTTTGATCATCTCCACAGCGACATAGGATATTTGGCCTCCTGTGAAGTTTTGGTAGAGTCAAACCACCCAACTGTCCTGTCTAGGAATTAAAGGATGTCTTCAAAACAGTGTTAATTGCAAATTTCTTTGACTTGAAATGATATGAAAAATTCAGGACTTCTGATTTTGGCAATAGGACAGACTAGATGTCTATAGAAAGTTTCCTCACAGGTACACCAAAAATAATTAGAAGTCTGGAGAGAGAGAAATATAATCAGAGCTGAGCTTGTGGTCTGTAAGAGAAAACTTCAGACTTTAGTAATGACCAGAAAGCATGGCCTGAGAAAAGATATTGAAAACACACTTTTGACCATTTTTCAGTATCTAGAAGACACAAAGAACTCTTCTAAAGAACAAGTAAAACAACCACCAATTTAAAATGAACTAATTACTCAAGCAGACATTTCATGTAGAGTAAACATGAGTGTCCAGAGGATTGAAAGGAAGAATCCTAACCTCATTAATAATCAGGAAAATACAAATTATAACTAAAATGAGATTACCATTAATGCCACCAGATTTCAAAGGGAAAAAAATCTAGTTTAAACTTGTAGTTGTGAGGTTTAGAGAACATGGCTCTCAACATTGCTTATTATGATTTATTTAAACCACTTGGAAAACAATTTGGAAGTATGCAATGCAATTGAAATTTTTCTTACTGATAATAAAGTGGAACATAATATGAAATGGAAAACTAAATTGTGTTCACACATTTGAATTTTATACAACATTGAAAATTGATTTAGTCTAGCACCTACCTGAATGAATCTCAGACATTTAATTCTGAAAAAAAGCAATGTCACAGCACAGAAAATACAGACTGTTGTCATATATATATATATATATATATATATATATATATATATATATATCCATCCCAGAGGTCAATGTAGGGAAAATTAAACAATACATTTTTATGGATGCATATGTGTGGTAATATGAAGATAATTAGGAAAATAAACAAGAGCATGTGGTAGTGTTACTGCTGATGAGGAAGGAGTGAGTATGAAATAGAAGGGAGAATGAATGTTCTTCAGAATCACAATTTCCATACATTATAGTTAAAGTTTTCTAAACTGTATGTATAGGTTATATATTGCCATTCATTGTATTTATAATGCAAAATATAAACGAAAAAGATCACAATATTTGTTGTCTAAAGTTATATACGGTGTTCCTGTTAGCTATCTGTCTAATAAAGTTGGAGCCCCTAGCAAATTTCACATCTATGGCTCTAGCTGGAATGATGTATCCACAAGAGATGAGTACATGTCCTGCAAAATTTTATCTATTGATTCCTGTTCAGTGAACACATCTCAATCATAGTTTTGCTCTGCGGTGAATGATGGAATTATAAATATGGAAATTTTTAATTAATCCAGATATTAAATTTATGTACAATTTCAGGGACCATATGCAGTACTTGCACAGGAACTCATCTGATTGGTAGATTTAATGTCTTCAATATCTTTTACAAATTTTTTCCTCAGAGTTTTTTGTCCAAGTCTTATCTATAGTCTAAAGTCTAAAGATTAGCTTAATATTTTAATCATCTTTGTAGTCCTGACCTATAATAGTGGTTGGCAGATTATATTTGTCTCTGAGTGAAGACAGATATTGGACACATATTTTTAAAAAATAATATAAAAGCTTGGAAGAAGTCAGTATCTCCAGAATTGAAACAAACTAGATTTTACTTCTCATATACCCAACCTTATCCATTTACTGACAATTTCCACAAACATATTAATTTACTCAGTAGAAATGCCTGAAACAAGACATAGTGGGAAAAAATGTACAAAAGTTTCCTTCCATCCTCTAAAGAGAAGGCTGCTCCCTTATATAAAGAGTTAATTTTTCAATTGTGCAGTGAATAGTTACATATCTTATGGGATCTCTTACTGATTTACTTATCTTATTAACTAAATGTTAAAGTTATGACTATGGGTTTTTTCTTACTTTAAATTATAAATCAACCTTCTGCTCCCAAGCCTATATATAGACAAATGCTCATTTTGAATAACAAGGGAATTTAAAATATAGATAATAGAAAAAATTTAGATGTAAAATTTTCAGTTGTGCCTAAAGTCTATAAATATCATAATAAGATTGTATTTATAATCAAACTGAAAAGTACCAGATGAGGAAATATGAAAATTCTTTCCAAATCCATAAATCATATAAAAACGATTATCTGTGAAGTGAGTTAATTGTCAGTGTTATGTATGTTAATGTGATTTGCCAGCATCTCATATTAGTGATACATCAGAAGTGTATTTGTTACCAGTAATGTATCCTTATGAAAAGTCAGGAAGTAAATTATTATTTATTTTTATTTCCAAATTCTATTATGAAATTATAGAGCACATAAATTAATTTTATACATAGTATGCATAAAAATAAGATTTGAGGTATATATTTTTGGCTATGAGGATTAATATGAACTTAAAAAAGTTACAATATAATATATTGATAGGGTATTTTCATAAAATATGAGTAAAATAACTGGAAATCATAAATATCATGGGATTTCTATAACAAAAGTAAGAGTGTTGTAAATCATCTCTTTACCTCTCAGTAGGATATGAATATTTTCTGCTAGCTTTGAAATTTACATTAGTTTAATATTTCACTTCCATACTGTTCAAAGCCATTTTTTAAAAAATTCAAGTAACAAGAAAATAGGACCTGATGGTCTGATGGTAGGACTTATTAAAATAGAATTAAGATTTGTAGTGGATTAAGAAAATAAATATTAGAGATTGAGAGTGCCATGTGGAATCAATGGAGAGAAACAAACTCTTTTAAATAATATAAATGCCTTTTGATGAACCTAACTTTTGAGTTAGGGAATAAAATTGAATAATGTTTTTAAAGGTTGGGGCAAAATAGCAGGCATGACAAATGGTTCAGCACAAATCACCAAATTTACTACTTGGAATTTTTTTTTTATCCATTCATTATTCACTAAGTATTCCTTGAAAAATTAAAACAGATCTAGTAATATATGCAAGACACATAAAACAGACAAGATCCCTGACTTCATAGCAGCTGTATCTAGTGAAGGAGTTAAGTAACAGGCACCTAAAGAAGTTCGAAGGAGAAATTTCCTCAAAGAAATTGCTGCGTTGGAGAATAAGGTAGGGTATGGTGGGTACCATAAATGATTGACTAGTCAGGGAGAGCCATCCTGGGTAGAGTGTATTCACTTTATCAGGGAGGAAATGGTGCCAGTCAAGTAAAATCAGTAGAAATCCATTTTCAGCAAACAGAATTTTATTGGGAATGCTCCTCTTATTCAAGATTCAGAAGAAAGAAGTCTGTGCCCAAACAATAGTGAATGAAGGGAGAGTGGCACGGCCTAGATTTTGCAAGGCTATGGTGAAAAATGTATATGTTCTTCCAAACTAAATGAGAACCTAATGGAGAAATTGGAAAGAGGAAGTAAGTCAGTCAGTTCATACTTTTAAAAAAATTCAATATGATTATGAAGAGAAAGTCTGAGGGAACAAAATGATAAAGTCACCTAAGAAGCAAGTCAGATACCTGAGGATAAAGATGATGGTGGCTTCTTAAAAAGGTAGGGCCAGGAAGACAGAAAGAAGTGAATGAGAATCATATATATTTTAGAATTATATCTGAAAGAACTTTTTGATCAATTAGAAATGTATGTAAATGAAAAGTTTTTGGTTAGAGTATCTGGGATGATGCTTAAGTGACTTCTTTAGAGGGACAATATAATAAGAGGAACAGGGAGGAAAGGGGTAATTACAAATGTATTTGAATACTCAGATTCAATTATCATTTAACACTTGTGCTATTTTTTGCCTCAAAAGAAAAAATTCAAAATTTGATATTTTATTCTTCCTGCCATGAAAAATGCAAATAATTATTTGCACTGAAATAAGTCTTTGAATGACAGTCTTACTTTAAATATAAAAAAGTCGCAATATTTTCAGATATTGAATTATTAAAATAGAATAGAATTATTAAAATACCATAAATGCATAAAATAAATGCTATATATGTTTATAGAGGTAGCCTACCTTTTCTACTGTAATGCAGGAACATAAAACTGACCATGCAAGCTGAAACCGTGCAAAATGAGCTTAACAATGAATGGTGGAAATCATGTTTGTTGCATGACTTTAAAAATTTTGTGAAAACTTAAGAAGTCTCTTACTGGTGATTATAAATGTATAGGGAAATGAAAATTAAAAAAAAAACAAAAAACACTAGTAAAACATTTATTTAGTATGCTGTAGTGTAAAAAGAAAGTTTAGAAATAATGACTATGAAAGCATTTTATTTGTTGTATAACATGTATTGAATACTTTGAACAATGTTTGCCTTGTTCTCATAGTATAACTTGCAAGTTTAGAGGAAGTATCTTTTCTATGCCTCCAAACACTGTCATACTTCTTTCTAAGTTTGAATCAGCTTCCAAAATCTCATTCTTTGTACTTTTAATGTTATGAGAAATCTCCAAGAGTTCCTTTAATATGGAGATTTTTTTTCCAGTGCCACTTCCTCTTCATCCCTTTAATCACAACTGCTTTCCCCATTTATGTTGATAAGTTTCCTGTCACTAAACTCCTTCAGCTGCATATTTTGATAAATTGCTGGGGAATGTGCATGAACTAACTTGAGAGTAAGAAATCCTTAAGACTGGAGTCATCGGAGAGGCCCACATTTTTGAGAGCTTTATTTTAGGAACTCACAGTGAAGAATCAAGGAAAATTACCTCATGTCATTGGTAAGGGGAGGGAAAAAATAACCTTTTTGAAATATGCCCAGTACAATTTCCATAACAAAGACCTATTTACAAATGAAAGAGATTTACAGAGACTTATCTCACATAGACAAAAGGGTAATTGTTCAATTCCACCACACTGTCTTTCATGAAAATGAGGATGGAAAACATCGAAACAAAAGAAAGAAAATACTTGTGAACATCATGTCCCAGGGTTGCAGGCCAATTAAAATTCTGACAATTAAAAGATTATAGACTCCTTCTCCTTCCAACAACTTACCATCAGATCAGAAGGGCTCCAGCATCATAATATTGGAATACACCCCAAAGAGCTGCAAGTTACAGCCTCTATTTAAAGGGACATTTTAGGAAACCAAAGACAAAAGGCTAGGTGCGGGGAGCAAGCACAGTGGAGGAATTTAATGCCCCTGGTACTTACAGCTACACTAAACAATAAACAGAGCCCCATGTCTAGCCAGAATATATAAAACATCACAATGAAAGCCTGCTTATTGCAGATCCTGTTACCAGACATACCTTGTTCAGCATTCAACAAAAATAACAAGACTTGAATAAAAGCAGAAAAAAAAACAGTCTACTGAGGCAAAGCAGGCATCAGTAAGAGAGTCAGATATGATATGACACAGGTTTTGGAATTACTAGGGAATTTAAATATTAAATATGATTAATATGTTAAAGGTTCAAATGGAAAAGTGGATAGCATATAAGATTTTATGGGTAATGTAAGAAGAGATGAGTGAACTCTACAAATATCAAAAAGAAAAGCTAGAAATAAAAAACATTGTAATAGAAAAGAAGAATATCTTTGACATGCATAACAATAGACAGAAAAAGGTGACAAAGGAATCAGTGAACAGAAGATATGTCTATAAAAATAGCCCAAACTGAAATATAAAAATTAAAAATAAATGAAAGAAACAAAAAAATTGGAGCAGAACATGAAAGGAATGTGGGACAACTGCAAAAGATGTAATATGGGTAAAATTGGAAATTCAGAGGCAGAAGAGAAAACAGAGAAAAAGTAATATTTAAAATAATAATGGTCAATAACTGCCAAACTTAATTACAAACAACAAACCAAAAATTCAGAAAGTTCAGTGAAGACCAAGTAGAAACAACAAAAACAAAAAGACCCTTGGGAGCAGATGTGGCCCAAGTGGTTGAGCACCGGTTTCTCACCAACAAGATCCCAGGTTTAATCCCCAGCCCCGGTACCTCAAAATAAATAAATAAAAGACCCTGTACTAGTTACATCATAATGAAGCCAGCAGAAAACCAAAGACAAAGAGAAATTTTTTAAAGAAAGCAGACAGTGACAGAATACCTAGCATTCTATATTCAACAAGATTATTCTTCAGAAGTGAAGGATAAATAAAGACTTTCTCATAATTACAAGAACTGGAATTTCATCACCAGCACATCTGATCTGCAAAAAATGTTAAAATAAGTTGTTCAGACAGAAAGAAAATGATATAGGTCAGAAACTCATATCTACATAAATTAAAAGAAAAGCACCAAAAAAGCAATAAATGGGGTAAAATGAAATATTTATTTTTCTTATTTTTAACTGATCTTTTAGGTAAATGTTCAAAGAAATAATGGTAACAATGTGTTGTGTTATTTTATCATTAGGGAAAAAAGAAATGAAAGGCAGAAATTTTCTAATGGTGGAAGGGAGGAACTGAGAATAATGTATTTTAAGGTACCTGCACTAGCTTTAAAAGAGTATACTCTAATTTGAAAGCAGACTTTGATTAGTTGTAAATATATATCACAAACACAAAGGCAAACAGCAAAAAAAAGAAAAAATTAAAAGAAGCATACTTGACCTGCTAAGAGAGGAGAGAAAACGTAATCTTATAAACAGATAACAAATACAACATATAATAAATATTTACAAGTACACTTGATAGTAATCCAACTATATCAATAATTACTTTAAGTATGAATGGGCTAAATAGACCATATAAGACAAATTTTATGAGTTGGATTTAAAAACAAAAAGAACCAAATATAAATTGCCTAAAAATTCTACTTTAAATGTAAAGACAGATAGGTTAAAAGTAAAGGAGTGGACAAATCATATTATGCTAACAGTAATTGAAGGAAAGCTGGAATTAGTTATATGAATTTCAGACAAAGCAGATTTTAGAAAAAGGAATATTACCAGAGATAAAGGGGAAATACATAACTATTAAGGTGTCAATCCTCAAGAAGACAAAAAAATATATAATTAATGTTTATGCACCTAAACATGAGAGTCAAAATATGTGAGGCCAAAACTGATAGATCACTGGGAAGAAAATAGAAAAATCCACTATTAAAGCTAGAGATTTAAAAATTCATGTTCAGTAATTAATAAATCAAACAGACTGAACATAAATACGGATATAGATGACATGAACAGCACTATTGATCATCATGATCTAATTGATATTTATAAAGTATTTCATCCAACAACATCAGAGCACACATTCATCTCAATGTTACATGGTATTTTCACCAAAATAGACCACATTCTGGATGATAAAACAGACCTGAAAAAACTTTTAATCAATAAAATCATACCAGGTATGTCTTAGACCACAGTGGAATTAAAATAAAATTTAAGAACAGAAAGATAATTGGAAAATCCCAAAGTAGTTGGAGATTAAACAACACATTTCTAAATAGCAAATGGGTTAAAGAAGAATTCTCAAGAGAAATTAGAAATTATTTTGAACCAAATGAAAATGTAAATTCCACTTATCAAAACTTGTTGTATGCAAAGAAAGCCATGCTTTGAGAGGAATTTAAAGAATTAAATGCATATGTTAGAAAAGAAAAAAGATCTAAAATCAACAATCTAAGTTTCCATCTTGGGAACTAGAGAAAAGGGCAATGTAAGCCTAACACAATAAGAAGAAAATATATAATCAAATTATTTCAGAAATCAATGAAATTGAAAACAGAACATTATTACAGTGGCTCAACAACTAAATTGTTTCTGTGAAATGATTAATAAAATTCATAACCTTCCAGCTCAGGATAACCAAGAAGAAAAAAAGAGCGACACAGCAAAAATTCTAAATATTATAAATGAAAGAAGGGCCATTATAAATGTCCCCATGGATATTAAAAGGACAATAGCAAATATTATGAACAACCCTATCCCCATAAATTTGATAACTTACATGAAATTGACCAATTCCTTGAATCCCACAAACTTCCAGAACTCACAGAAAGAGGAATAGAACACTTGAATAAGTTATAAATATATATGAGAATTGGAAATGTTAATAATCTTTCAGAGAATAAATTGTCTTTCCCAGAAGTTTTCAATGGTGAATTCTTCAAACATCTAAGGAATTATTTATGCCAAGTATGTTCAATCTCTTTTATAATATAGAAAAATAGGGAGCACTTCTTAACTTATTCCATAAGGTCAACATTACCCTAATACCAAAAAGAGATAATGCTATTATAAGAAAGAAAATGTACAGACTAACATTTCTCAAGAACATAGTGCAAAAAAACCTTAACAAAAATTACCAAACAAAGCCCTAAAATGTTTAAACTATATTATATAACACGACCAACTGGATGTTTATTTATTTATTTAATGGGAGTAAAGTTTGTTCAACACTCAAAAAGCAATTAAAATAATCCACCCCATAAATAGGCTAAAGAAGAAAATATATGATTACATCAATTGATGCAGAAAATGTGGTTGACAAAACCCTACATCCATTCATGCTAAAAACTTTCTGCAAACTAACACTAGAGAGGTATTTCCTCATCTTCATGAAAAACATATATCAAAAGCCTACAGGTAATGTCTTAATTAATGATGAGAAACAAGATACTTTCCCCTTGACATCAGGAACCAGACAAGTATGTCCTCTCACACTACTAATATTCACCACAGTTCTGGAAGTTTTATCTAGAGCACTAAGGTAAAGAAATAAATATCTAGATTCAGAAAGAAGAAATAAAACTGTCCGACTTCACAGATGACATGATTATCTATGTAGCAGCCCCCCCCCAAAAAAAAAAAATCAATGAGAAGTCTTCTGGAACTAATAAGGAATTGAAACAATGCTAAATTCCAATTGCTTTCCTATATAGCAGCAATGAACATCTGGAATTTGGAATTAAAATCACAATCTCACTAGCAATATATCAACAACAAAATAACAGATTTAGCTCTGAAGCTTACAAAATATGTACAGGATCTATATGTGGAAAGGTACTAAAATCTCATGAAAAATCATGGTACTTTTCTCTACAATCTCAATTTTTTCTGTAAATCTAAAACAGTTCTAAAAAATAAAGCCTATGACAGAAAAGAAAACCTTCAATTTCCTTGCCTCCTTTGGAATTAAAGGTAGTGTGCCTGACAGTATTATACCCAAAGAAGTGCAACCTGAAGTTTTCTAGAAAAGCTTGCTTCCTTGATATAGGTAACTTCCTGTGGCAGTTTGGTATTTTTTATGAATTCCAAAAATAGATATTGAATTGTGTTTGAAAACTGGTCTGTTCCCCTGGGCCTACTAGATTATATTAGACTTAGAGGTTTCACTTTTACTTTATTAAATCAAGATTAGGACTTTTATTTGACCACATCATTAGGGCAACTTGGTTTGACTCCCTCCCCCACCTTTTGTTGGGTATATTAATGGATGCTCAATGAAAGACAGGGAGGTAAATACAACATGGAGAAAGAGAACCCAGAGTTTACTTTTGGACACAGGAGACCCAGGGAAAGACCTGAGCTGTTTGCCTGATAATTTGCAGCTGATGGGACTAGAGCTCTGAACAGCTGATAAGGCCTGGAAACAAATGAGCCCCCAAGAGAGAGACAAGCCTTATGCTAGCCTACAGCTGAGATTGGAAGAAGCTGGGACCATGGATCCTTAGGAAGAAGAGGAAAGCTGAACTCTCACAGAGACCTGCAGCCATCTTGTTCCAACATGTGGCAACAGACTTTGGTGAGGGGAGGAACCTATGCTTTATGGCCTTGTGACTCTAAGCTTCTACCTCAAATAAATACCCTTTATTAAAGCCAACATATTTCTGATATTTTGCATCAGTACTCCTTTGGCTGACTAATACAGAATTTGGTACGAGAGAGTGAGGTCATGCTTTTGTAATTACTAAAATGCTGAAACAGTTTTATAAATGAGTAAGGGGTATTTTTTGGAGGGATTGTGAGATGCTCTAGAGCAAAGGCCTGGATTGTTTTGAATAGACTGTTGGTAGCAATATGGACACTAAAGACACTTTTTATGAGGCCTTAGAAGTAAATGATGCAGCAATTATTGGAACCTGGAGGAAAGATGATCCATGTTTTAAAGTTACAGAGAACTTAGCAAGATTGACTCCTGATGTTGTATGGAAGGCAGATTTGAAAATGGCAAGTCTGGACAGTTAGCTAAAGACCTTTCCAAGGTAAACTCAGAGAATGTGGCTTGGCTTCTCCTTGCAGCTTATAGTAAAATGCTAGAAGAGAGAGATAACCTGAGAACTGAATTGTTGGGTACAAAGAAAACAGAAATTGATACTGGAAATTCCAAGCATCTTGAAATCAAGCCCCCAGACAATAGTGCTCCATTAAAGGATTTAACTAAATTTGGAACTTGTAAATCAGGGTTGAAAATGTGGTTTCTAGGAAAGATTTGTGGAAAATCTTACTGTTTGATGGCTTGGACCCCTGCTTCCTGCATGCTAAACCAACAAACTTTTTGTGAGAGCTGTATGAACAAAACCACTGTCAGCCTGGACTACAAGGGACATGGAGGGAAGATATGGAATGGAAAATGGCTTTAAGAAGAAAACCATATAAGCAGAGATCTGGAATTAAGATATATCCTTGGGCCAAAAGAGGAACCCCAGTAATGTGTACAGAGTGGGTGAGTTTGCCTCTGCACGTGAAGAGGGTAGATGCTCCAGCCTGCTGTTCAGGGAGAGTTTTTCTGCCCCAGGCTACTGAGAAAGTGTAGAATATTCCCCAAGGGTTGAAGAGAGTAAGGTCAACACCCCATAGGTCTGAGAAGGGTGGGCTTGTCCCCCATAGATTAGGGAAGGCCAGGTTGCCAACTCATTGCTCTGAGAGAGTTGGGTCTCTATGCCAGAGATTAGGGAGAATGTTGCTGTCAACCTGCTGTTTAAAGGGGGCTCAGACTGTACCCCACAGATTAGGGAAAGACTGCCCATCATCCCAATGTTCTTAGAGGGTGAGGTCTGGAGCTTGGTCACCACCCAGATGCTTGATGAGGGTGGAACAAGAAAATGGCCATTGGGCAAAACTATGGTAAGGGTAGGCTACCATGAGGTCCCAGGGAGAAGAAACCATCCTCTTAAGAATGACTCTCAGACTTTGAAATCTAAGGAAGTATGCCCTACAGGCTTACAGAACCGTAGTGGGACCCATGATTCATGTTTCTCTCCCAATTTCTCCTTATGGTAATGTTTATCCTTTGTCTGTCCCTTTGTATATTGGAAGCAGATAAATTATTTTGTAAACTTCACAGGTCTACAGCCATATGAGACTTTGATCCAAGATAAACTGTATTTCTTTAAACTGATTGTGATATGATTTTGTACTTAGCATTGTTACTCATTTTTTAAAAAATATTGTAATGTCTTTTTGGAATTCAGAGGGTGGAGTATGGCAGTTTGGTTTTGTTTATGAATTCCAGCAATAGATATTGGATTATGTTTGTAAATTGGTCTGTTCCTCTGTGTGTAATAGATTGTATTAGATTCAGAAGTTTCACTTTTACTTTATTAAATCAAGATTAGGGCTTTTATTTGACTACATCATTAAGGCAACACAGTTTGAGTCCCTGCTCCCCCCCCCCCTTTGTGGGCTATATAAATGGATGCTCAATCAAAGATAGGAAGGAACATATATAGAAAAGGAGAACACAGAGAGTTTAGTTTGGGATGCTGGAGCCCAGGGGAGAGAGCCAAGCTGTTTGCCTGATAGTTTGCAGCTGAGGGGAGACCAGACCCCTGAGGAGCTGAGAAAGTCCGGAAAGGAACAAGCCTTGGGGAAAGAGAGGAGCCTTTGCTAGCCTACAGCTGTGATCGGAACAAACTGGGACCATGGAGTCTTAGGAAGAAGAGGAAAGCTGAACCCTCACAGATACCAGCAGCCATCTTGTTCTAACACGTGGCAACAGACTTTGTTGAGGGAAGTAACCTATACTTTATGGTCTTGTGACTTTAAGCTTCTATAAAAAATAAATACCCTATATAAAAGTCAGCAGATTTCTAGTATTTTGCATCAGCATCCCTTTGGCTAACTAATATGCTCCCTTTCTCACTTCCCTTCTTCATTTGCTTGAAATGTAGTACAATGTCTGGTAAAGCAGCAGTCACACCACATAAGAATATGAGATGACAAGCCTGAGGACAGACAAATATGTTCGGCATGGCAGAACAGAAAGAATAAAAAAAAACTATGTTTTTAAAGATACCATAGAAACACAATCACTGTTATCCCTAGACTGCTAGCTTCAAAAATCCTTTCGTACAAGATAAGTAAATCCATAGATATTAAAAATGAGAATGATGAGAATAGGTCCCTGCTTAAAAATTCTCTTTAATTGAAGAATGTACCTGAGCA
This sequence comes from Tolypeutes matacus, assembly GCA_026826555.1. NCBI lineage: Eukaryota > Metazoa > Chordata > Mammalia > Cingulata > Chlamyphoridae > Tolypeutes > Tolypeutes matacus. Next base: position 24,059,476 of record JAKSZT010054334.1, read on the forward strand.
TACAATGAATGTTGTATATTCTCCTTTAGTCGGTACATTTGCATTACAAACAATATGCTGTAGGACTTATATTTCATATTATGGCACTCCTCTGTAGATTTTTCATTAAACCACTTTAATTTAGTTTCTATCAATTAATGTACCAAAACAGTTTGTTCAATGGATCACTGTGTTTATAAAACACACATTTTTATATACTAATGACTTCAATTATTAAAGCAGAGAGTCATCAGCAAATAAACAAGATTGGTCATGTAATTCCAGGCTCAAATATCCTAATAAGCAACTGGATTATGAAAAGAAGCAGCTGTATCAACAAGATAGGCAATCAAATTGACAAACTGTGTCTCTGAATTAATGGAGTATGTGCCACTTGACAAATTTAAATAAGCTGCTGAAATGGTGAAACAAGTTGATTTGGATTATCACATTCATTCAGAGTAGACACAATTTAAATGAGACAATTATGCATCCACATCAGGCAAATGCACAGTTTTGTAGGTAACAGAGCATAAAAAATTGATCTAGAAAATATATAAAAACCAAAGTATATTCTCTATTAGGTGAATTTAGGAAACAAAAAGACAACAAAATGAGTTGATGTTTAGAAATAACTTAAGGGTTAGACAACTTAGCTGTTCTTTCTAATCTTCAAATGGAATAGGCTGAAAGTAATTCTTAGTAAAGTTTTACTCAAATTAAATTCAACTACACAATCAAGTCCAGGTGTATGTCAGTACAGTGTGAGCAAATAACAGTCACTAGAAATAATTAAATACATATCTTACATGAACTAATTTAATTATTAATTTGCTTACTCTATTTAAAAATATACATAATGTGATTTTTAACACAATAATCATGATAGAAGTAAAGCCGTCCCCAAATAAAATAAGTATTTTACATTTAATATTTATTCATTCAACAAGTTTGATATAGATTAGTAATGTAACATAAGTAAAAGAGATTATTCACATTTATCATTATATATAATATTGCTTAAATGTTTGCAGTGTGTGCATATGTGTGTATGTGTGTGTGTTTACTACATATTCACTTAAAAATCTGTAATTATTTCCATTGAGTTTACATGGAATAAGTACTTGTATTTATTATCTTTCCCCTAGTTAAAGTTGAGAAACTTACTTTGTTAAATAAGTTTTGACTTGTGGTATTATGATGGACAACAAATCAGAAAATAAAGATTTTTTATCTTTATCCTTAGCCAAATAATTTAGGACCTTACCAGCTCTTACCTGTTCTAAATATAGCCATCAAACCCATATTCTTGACACTGTGTTTTTCTCCTTTACAGTACATTTTTTTCAAATGTCACCAAAATATTTAAAAATAAATATCATATAATTTCTACCACATGGCAGGAGTCCAGGTTCTGTCAGCCACCGATCTTTGGTGAGAAAGCATCTCTGATGATGCTTTGATCTGGACATTTTTACAGCCTTGGTACTAAAAGATCTTACCCTAATAATTCCTATTATAAAAGCCACCCCCTTTCTGGTATTTTGCTCCCAGCAGCTTTAGCAAACTAAAATTCTTTGATTAGCTTGACTTTCAGTCCCTGCCCCCTATTTAGAGAACTCAACAGGCTTCCCTTTGGCTCCTCCTCCTTGTTCCACAGTCTGGAAAGACTGTGAGCTTGGACATTTATAAGATTCAGCTTGTTAGTTTCCTATATCCCTTGGATCATATTCTGTTTTTCCCTGATGTAGCAAGTATAAAACCATTGTTTCATTTATTTTGCCCAGTGTTTTATGGCTTCAGGTAGGAGAATATTTCTGGTCCTTGTTATTCCAATTAGGCCAGTAACAGAAGTCCCATGCTGCATTATGTTCACATTGTTACACCAGTGTTAGAAGTCTGTTTAAAATTCACTAGGATAGTAAAAGGATGTAATAGGGTAGCCATGGTTGAACAAAGAAATGGGTAATTCATTAAAAAACCAGGACGACAAGATAGCTGGGAGAAATGAATAATGTGGTAGTTTGAGACTGTATGTATGCCAAAAAATCATGTTCTTAAAGCTGGTCCATTCCTATGGGTCTGAACCTATTGTAAATGGGACCTTTTGATTAGGTTACTTCATTTAAGTTGTGGCCCAGGGTGGGTCTTAATCCTCCTACTGGAGTCCTTTATAAATGTCATGAATATGGAGAGAGGGATAAAAGAAAGCCATGGGAGCTGAGAGAAAGCCATAGAACCAAGAAGCTAAAAGCAATGAAACCCAGGAGAGAAGGGAGAGACCAGCAGAGGCCATCATGTGCTTTGTCATATGACAGAAGAGTTCAGGATCTCCAGCAGCAGGTCTTTAGGGAGAAAGAATCACCTTGATGATGCCTTGATTTGGACATTTTTCATGAACTCAGAACTGTAAGCTTGTTCATTAATAAATCCCCATTGGAAAAGCCAACCCATTACTGATATATTGCATTTCAGCAGTGTAGCAGACTAAAACAAATACTAAAGCAGGCTAGGAGGATGAAGCAAGCATTACATATAGTTTAGAAAACAAATCAATGCCATCTAACAGTTTTGCTTTGGGTGTTCAATCCTGGGCAAATTATTTAACCTATGTAAGCCTTAGTTTCCTCAAGTGTGAAATTGGGATTAAAATGTTCACTTATAGATTGTTTCAGGAGAATTATAGGCGTTAACATGCAAGACGCCTGACATATTGCATTTGCCCAATATATTTATGCTCCCACTTAACTGGCATAATGATTATTTCAGCATGTGAGAAAGAATATCAGCTAAGCCATATTTTTTGCTAAAGGGAAAACTTAAAATGAACATAAACACATCCTCAAGTGTAAATTCTCAACAGAAAGCTCCAACACTATATTTGTAGGAGTGGATAAAGAATAGGGAAAAGAAAACTGCATTTCAAGTTTTATTTTACAGAAACTTGGAACCTTGGCTCTTAGTATGTAAAGTTTTGAGGAATGTTTGAGGGACTATTTGAGTGCTATTTCAGTTAGATAATTTCAAACTGGAGTTGACATTTTCTTTTTTTAAGTGCTGCAGTGAATATAGAATCAATAAGTTACCTTCATTTTTCTTCTATTCTCATCCCATAATGCCATTTATTTTGGCAACTCTTCCTTTCAATAGACCCTTGATTTCAGGTGATACTTTTGATTATTTTTTCACCCCTGCATCCACAGACTACAAGTCTCCATTTCCCTATGTTGATAAGGACATTGTTGCTTTAAACAAATCAAGGTAGATGAACAATTCCAAAACCCTCTCTTTTGGGGTTCTCTTCCCCACAATATTTTCATGTTAAAATACTATTTTCTTTAGGCTTTAGCACATATCATGCAAGGCACTTAGTAAAGTATAGTATAGTACACTATGAACAAAACATGATGGTTAATATCAGATAGAGAACATGGGAGTTTAGTAACATTAGAGTGCATTAGATCTCTTTAGCCCCTATAATAAATAGAGTGGTATCCTTTGCAGGGAGAGTTGATATCTGTGAAGAGCATTCCCATAGATGAATCAAGAACCTCTTGAAATAAGTTTGAAGAGAACTTACCTGGGTACATTTTCTCAAGAAGATATCTTGAAGCTTGGAATGAACAATTTAACATTATAATAATTTCATATTGTGGTCCACTGACTGGTACAGTCATAAGAGGTTGTTGTAATTTGTCTGCCTATATATATAGTTTATCAAGAATTTGTGTAGTTAGGGTTAATTTACTCCTTTGGATTTTACTCCACATAAATGGGCTATTCCATCACAAAATCCTGCTTTCTTTCCAGATAGCATTCTTTTAGATAACATCTTATTTGAGCTGTGTCCTTTTAAAGAATACAGCAGATAAATCCAGTTATCTATTCAGTGGGTGAAACATTGTTTGAATTTGCAGTGGGTTAACGTTTTGGTAGCCAAGTTTGGCCATTGATTGGATGTGAGGCTTCCAATTTACAAATGACACTTCTCAGCTTGTCCCATACTGTTCACTTCTGATTCAGAAGTAACCCACTTCAGCACAGGAAAGTCATGTCAGAGATCAATTCTCCCTTCAGTGAGGCGATATGTTTTCACTAACATCCAGTACTGTGAGTAGTTGCCACTGAAAAAGAAGAAAAATTCCTTGATGCTTCAAATTCTAGAAGCAGAAATCACAAATAACTTCAATCAACTGTGAGATAGTCACAGATAAGTAACTCCTTAGTCCTAGCCTCTTAATCAGACAGGAGACCAGAAGGTAGAAATTGTTTACCAGTATATGGACTCCAGTCTTTCAGGAAACTAGTTGCAAGATCCCCATTAAACTTTTTGACTTGACTAATAGCTTATTTCTTTAAAATTATAAGTTTATTCCCCAGATATGGAATGTGCAGCCTCTGTGTCACTTTTAGCTTACAAGTGTGCCTTGAGTGCATCTCTTTGGCAAACATAGATTCAATCCAGCAACCTAAAGCAAATGGAGTCTGGGGAAAAGAACAAAATAAACTTTTAACATTCAGTGTAGAACAAAATAAAAAAGGAGATAGAAATAGAGGTTGAGTACCAATGACCAGTTTTTACAAGAATATTTTAATTGTAGTATTGCCCAATCACCTTTCTTGTCTAAAGGAGAAACTCACAGCATTTTCCAAGATCATAACATTTTCCTCAATGCTGTGGTGAAGTCTCCAGGGTCCTCTTAGCGAAGTCAGGTGTTGTTGAACAGATAAACATGACAAATATATTTCATCAATACTTTTATTCTAAGCCTTTGGAATCCTTTCTAAACTTGTGCCAAGGAATTTCTGGCATCTCAGCTTCATTTACTATGGAAAAACTTTGATTTCTCATATCATATTACCAAATGAGCAATCAAGAACTTCTCCTGGTTTCTAAAGTAGCATATCAAACCGAAATGTCTAACAAATTTACCCATACTGCTATATTCGACAGAAAATTATATTCTGTCCTTCATGGCTTTACAAAATCTTAATCTATTCCAAAACAAAATCTAGAATTTGTAAAATCATGCAATATATAGTGTGAAATCCTACTGATTCTTGGTATACTGGGATCTGAATCTAATTGTAGTTTGGAGGGTCAATGTGGGTTTATGAGATTGGAACATGAGAAGATATGCTTTCTTTTTGAAGATTTGCCACAGAATCATTAAGCAAGGATAGCATTGCCTCATCTGGTGGGGAAAGGTGCTGGATCTGTTGGTGAGGGAGTGCTGTGTTTGGTTATAGATGTTATGGATATCTTCTGACTCATCCATTTTCCCATGCGTCTTCATTTCAATTCTCAGGGTTCCATTCTTTTCCTGGGAAATACCTTAACTTTCATGTTAAATGTTGATAATGGAAGGATTCACCTGATATAATTTAGCAATTTGAAGATTTAAACATTGATTTCTAGATAACACAGCCCTTTAGTAACTAGGATAGCATCTTTAGCCAGTCAGAGAGAGTTACTAGTTATCAGAACATACTGGAGTCAAATATTTAGTACAGAAGCTAATCAGTAACCTAAAAACTTTTGTTCAATAGATAAGAAAAAAAACAGATATTGATTTAACAAACTCTTTCCCATATTTGCCAAAGTCTAACAGATGCTCATCACTTAATGCTGTTAACTGAATTCTTACACCCTTCAAACTTAAAATGGTGAAAGTTAAGAAATATCAGAATCTCATTTTATGAGAGTTTGTTGCCTGCAATAACCCACTTCTAGTGCCAATTTCTAGTCATTTTAAAATTGTTTTAATATTGTTTTATTGCAATATTAGTCATATGGCTGTGCTCTTATTGCACCAGGCATTGGGGAAGCAAATATTTATCTACTATTTTGAAGATTCAGAACTCACAAGGTGGAAAAACTTTACCCATTTGAAGGGTAATCCAAAGATATTATGTTACAATAAGTTATATTAAATGTCTACAGCATATGGTACTGTGCTACTGTAATAAAGATAAGGTTTAGATTAAATATTTTGTTGAAATTATTGTTAAAATATACTAAAATGACCCATATGTCTGAGTGGTCCTCAGAATAAAAATCACAGACAAGTGTTCATTCTTAAAAAGCCAATTCTTTTCAATTCTGCTTTGGCTGATTTTGTGCTATTTTTTTTTTTCATATCTGTAATAAATAAAGTGTTTCTGAAAATAAAGAGAAAATGGCCAATTACTCTATTATTAAGGAGAAGAAAAGATAGTCCATAGAAAAAGAAATGTAACTTCAAATGTCTCTTTCATATATGTAAAAATGTAATTTACCCAAAATAAGAGAAATTCATTAAAACTATATTGGGACATTATTTGTTCATCTAGAAGTTTATCAAAAGTAACAAAGTTTAATTATTTTGGTGAGGTTATAAAGAAATAGGTATCCTCATATGTTGCTATTGAGAATGAAAAATAGTACAACTGCTATGGAAGAATTTTAATCTTTGACCTAGACAACTATCCCACAGATACATTTGTAAAATTATGAAAAATTATACACACAAGGCTAGAATTGTAGCACTCTTTGTAATTTCATAATACCAGAAATAACACAAACGTCCATGATCAAGTTACTAGTTGAATACATTACAATACAGTCACGCTATGGAGTATTATACAGACCTAGAAAGAGTAAGAGATATCTCAATGTTCTAACATATTGTGATCTCTGTGATCACTTAATGTTAAGTGAAAAAAGAAGAGTGATGAATCTTTTCTCTAGTGTGTTACCATTAAATAAGAAATTTTTGTTCTTTATTTGCAAAGTGGTGTAGCACAAGAGATAGTCCGTAGAAAAATATTGCTTCATTCACTGGTGGGTTAAGTGGGGGAGTTAAATGAGGTGGATGGGAGGAAGAATTCTGATAGAAGATAGGAGCATAATATGGGGATAATCATGGTCAGCTTTTAGTTGAGTGAATGGAAAATTACCAGGAATGAAGAATTTTCCAGAGAATCTGATATTTAAAACATAGAAATATATTCTGATACTTACATGAATAAAAACACATCAATTTTCATATAAACACTTTAATAAAAAACAATGAAAGGATAAACTATATATGTATTTAATTTACCTATGGAAGGGAAAATATAGAATGGAGAAGACAGCAAAATAGAATGGACACATCTAGGAAAATTATTTTTGTTAGATTTGACTTTGAAGCATGAGATATATTGCACAATTGTAACACAACCTTAATTTTCAAAGAAATCCCTAGAATGAAAAATAATGATGAAGTAAATTTACATTGATAGGAAATATTACAAATGACTTTAAAACACTTTAACACAGAATTTTGATTGTACAGTCTTAATGGGATAAAATGCAAGGACTAAACTGAAACCCTTTTCAAAAGACTGATTTTTGTATTAATTTATGACTGTGTATACAAATACTTGTAATTGTTTGAGTTTGTGATTTTATTTTTTTATAATTCCAAGACTCTTGTAACTGTATTGTAAGATAAACATATGAGTGAGTGTTTTGGTGCCATAGATAAAAAGATATTTCTCATCCTGCAGTGGGGAGCAGTGAGAAGAGATTCATATGTAAGATTTATGAGTTTATATAAAAACTCTGACACCTGAATTCAAGTTGGAAGTATCTATATAAATGCTTCAGGTATCTTGTCCTTAAAATGCATATTTCCTAAGTCTGCCAACTGTGAATCGTTCAAAATCATGTCCAAATCAGGAGTACCAGTCCTCCCTAGAACACTGATTGGGGCTGTTATTGATTATTTGCACTTACAGTAGCCAGGCCACTTGGAGATATAGCTCAAAGGCAGTTCTGGTGTGGGAATATGGAAGGTGATTCCAGAATATCTTGATATAAAAGTTAGTAAAGGCCCAAAAAGTCACATCAGGTGAACTAAGGAGCACTTGAAAAAGATCTTACTGGCCAATCTTGGACAAATTGAAAATCAGCAAGAATAATAACAGCTGCAGATTAAAATATAACAAATATTTTTAAATCTATGAATTCTTAACAAATCTCCAGACATGTAAGCGGCCATCTCTATCTTTGGAGGATGTAAGGAAATGAATATATATTACAAAAAATGTTATAAGAGAATCAATCATTTAGTATGCTCTTTATTCAATGTGTAGTTCAATTAATCCAAATAATTGTTCAATGGAAGTTTTATTAATAGAAATATCCTAAATAATATAAGAACTAAAGGGATAGAATTAAAAATAAACATTTTGAAACTCTTAATGAATTAATAGATCCAGTGCTTGATATCACAGAAAGCATGAGAGACAGCTGTGTACCTCCAGACAGAAGTTGGCAATATCATGTATACCAAAAAAAGTTGAAATTGAATGTGATTAAGCCTCTTGTTCTAATTTTAATTTATTTTCAAATACTACAAGGGACAGAGGAATATGTGAGAAAGCATCACAGGGACACAACCAGCAAAATTCAGACTATGAAAATTTGTACGTGCTATATAAACTGGTTTCTTAAGCCACAACAACAACAAAATTTTTGAGAAAAAAGATGTATAAATACAGAATCTAAAGATTGAAAGGCAGTTAAGAGGCATGTCAGCTAATCGTAATGTATGGATTTTATTTTGGTTCCCAATTCAAGAAAACAGTAAAAACCAAGAAACCAAATAACAGAAAAGTTATTAGACAATTGGATAAATGTAAACATTACTGGATTTTCTATTATATAGCAGAATAATTCAATTATGATGTGATAATGGTATTGTGTTTGTGTTTTTAGAAAGGCCTTATTGTTTAGAGACACAAAATAAAATATTTACAGAAGATATGTTGCCCTAGATTAGTCTGAAATGATCCAGGAGTAATGGTTGTCAATATTGTGAAAGAACATTGGCTATGAAATGGTGAATATCAGAGCTTAGTGATGGGCCATTTCTCTCCTTATTTTTACATTTGTCAAAATATTTCCATAATATTAACTTTCAAAATACAAAAAATAATGAGAGATGAATTATTCCTATTTCTTAATGAAGCACCTGATCTTGTAGATCTGGCATTAGAAATAGGAGGAAAGGGCCAAAAAATGTTTGACACATGGCCACACTTAACAGTTAAATCTCTACAAGTACTCAATGACCACATAATACAGTGAGTTGAGTGTTAGCTTTTCTCTTCCTTTCTTATCCCACACTTGTGACTTGGAATCTTCTAAAAGAGCTGACGTATGTTTTAGATAACCTAGTACCTACACATCTGCTTTCGTCCATCCAGTGACTACTCCTGAATTTTTCTATAAAAGGGATATGAGATATTACCTGCAGAGAAGTGTGTATGTTAATGCTGTGTGAGTGCTAGGAGACTTATGTTGAAATTAAATTTGTATAGCTTGTATACTCTTTGCAAGAACTTGAAAGGTGGTGATGAAGATTATAGGCTGGCTAAAGCCAGTCCACAAACTCCATTTACCTTTTCTTTTACCATCACTCCCCTTAAACCTAGCTTAAAGAACATTCAAAATAATAGGGTATCCTCGCCTGAGAAAATGAAATAAACTCTGCTTTATTTTCCTCCACATTGTTATTTAAATAAATATGCTTCTGCTTAAGAAACTGCATGCTGCAACTCTGCTATATGGTCCATACACATTGTGTAGGTTAGGAAAGGCAAGCAAATTTCTCTGTTCTGTTGCCCCAGGATTGGGGAAGAAGAAAGGTGGTATTGGCTAAAGCCGATTCAGTTCTGGCCTCTCCTTCTAACCAGCTCTATCACTATGGAAAATGAATGAACTTTTCCTTTGTTCATCATTTGCAGTATCACAAAAATGAAGATATTAATATGATTACCCATTTTAGGACTGTTGCAAGGATTAAATAAGTTAAGTGCAAAAAGTTCTGCAACATAAGAATGGTTTGATAGATGTTAGTTATTTTCATTAAAAGTAAATTATGACAAGATGCTCTAATAAGTCCAAGGTTAGGATGACTTTACATAGGGTAAAAAAATAAAGAGGAAACTTGTGAGCTCTCAGAGAAGTCCCTGAGCCTCACTGGACTGAGAAAGGTCTTGGAGAGGCTGGCATGCTGAAAGTTGCCCATTGTGTCTCTCAGCTCTCAGGAGGTGGCTTATACAGTTCAGATTTTTATTAAATCTTTCATCTTTTAATCAAAGACTTCTTTCATTTCTTTTATGTTACTTCAAAAATGCCAGGGTCCTATCATGAGCAATTAAAAATGGAACAATTTAAAAAATTTTAAGTATGGATAATTAGAACATTTAATTTTATTTTATTTTATTTTTTTTTTCTTTTTAAATATTTTTCTTTATTAGAGAGGTTGGTTTACAGAACAATGAAAAGAAGAAAAGAAAAGAAAAGAAAACAAACCAAACAGAACTCACATATACCACCCTGTTATTATCACTTTGCATTGGTTTTGAACATTTGTTACAATTGATGATAGCACATTTTCATAGTAGTACTTGAACTGTAGCTCGTGGTTTCAGTTGTTTGCATAGTGTAGATCTACCACATTGAAGGTCCCAGGTTTGGTTCCCAGTGCCTCCTTCCCACATGAGAGGTCCCAGATTCGGTTCCCAGTGCCTCTTAGAAGCTCATGACGCGAAATGGTTGTATCCATTCTTCTCATTATAAGACCTTGCATGAAGTTACGAACGTCATGGTGGGAATTGCAGGTGAACCAAGGACAGATCTGTCTCCTCATCTGCCTGTTCCCTCAGCAAGGGTGGAAGAGCAACAGCGCCCCACCTTCCCACCAGCTCGCCCGGCCTAGAACTCTAGAACATTTAATTTTATAACGCAATAAAATAATCATTGGATATCATAAAATGCTGCATCATAACCAGCAGAAATATTTCAAGATTTCTAATAAAATGGAGAACTTCCATATATTTATATATTTATTATTTATGTACAATGTGCATGGAAAACTTTAAATCTATTTATAGTTCTAAGTGTGTTTAGAATGAGGTATAACTGTACCTAAAAGATCTTTCCATCTCCCTGAATAATCTATGATTAGAAAATGAATATTTTACAATATTTCTGTATTCTACATAGAAGTTTATAAAATAAATCTGTGACAATTATAGTTATTTCAATTAAAATATCCAAATTACTTTGGAATATAATACATTCTAAAGAGATCAGCATATATCATCCTAGGAAATTTATGTTTTTTAAATTATTTGAATACTAAATTACCTTGTTTTCATACTGCAGATTTGCTGACCATGACTGTAATTAATCTCCTAATGATTAACAAGGAAAGACATTTTAAATGTCAAATAAATGAGAATAATAGCTTCCATGAATTTTGTGAAAATCAAATTATTCAATTGGTACTAACATCTTGGATAAATTCCAATAATATAAATGAATGAAATCCAGAATTGAGGTAATTCCTTTGAAGACAAGATTTATAAATGGAAATACTCTGGAAATGAAACCTATTTTTCACAATTGGGTGATTATAAAGTTAAATATATAATATCATTTAAAGTGGAATTGTGGAAAATGAGTTTAAGATAAGATTTTAAAAGGCCATCAGCTCCCAGAAGACACTTTGGAAAGAAATTGCCAAAAATCATAAAATTCACTTTTACATAATGTTATGTTGTTACATGCTTTACGATAATACCTCTTTGTCATAGTAACATATAACAGATGCTACAGATGGTATATTATACTCTTCTACAGAGCACAAAAAGAGATTACAGGTGGCTTGTTAAAAGATTGAGTTATATTGTAACATCTATAGATTATAATAATCACATTCATTATCCTGTAAAGAGTGACTGTGGTGTCTCTAGTAAATATTTATTAATAAGTAATATGGGCTACAGAACAATCCAAGTCTCTCCATGATTGTGTCTCAACCTCACCCTCCAGCTTCAGCTCTCTTATGCCTTATGCATCCATATTATGTTTTGACATGCTAAAATATTTCCAGTTACTTAAACACCCTTTGGAGTATCCTGTGATTTGGTTCATGCTTCTTCTTTTACACTGAATGTCCTTCTTTCTTCCTTCCCTGTGAATGACAATCAAATTAGCAAATACTTTCTAAATTTTTTGCATTCAACTCTAAATAACATTTTGCACTATCCCATCCCCACCGAGGAAGAATTGATCACATCCTGCTTTGGCCTACTACAATACAACAATATAGATTTAATTTTGGCATTTGTAAAACTTTCTAGAATTAGGAGACAGAACTCAAAATATTTTCAATGCCACACCATATACTAGTCTTTCCTTCTTATATAATTTTCAGTTAATTAAAAAACAAATCAATAAATGTTGTTATTTACAACCCCAATAGCTTTCAGACATAAGATCAGGAAATGAGAGGAAAAGAGAAATAGAATAAACTTCATAGAGGAAGAGATATTTAAGTTAGATAATGAATGTAAATAGAATTTCTAAAGATGGTAGATTATGAGCAAACCCTTTCAAATAATAAAGAACAAATTTATAAAGGCGAAGAATCAAGTAATAATGAGGCAGTTTGATTAACTGCAACAATTCCAGGTGGCTTTCACATAAAATGCATTTAGATTAGTTGTAAGAGATGAAGATCTAATATGTACTGTGACAAAATTATGAAGAGCTTTGAATTCCAGAAGAAGGCTTTTAACTTTATTTGATAAATAGTGGGATTCCTTGGCCTCTGGAAAAATTTCTAGGGTTGGATATCTGTGTGGATGATATGAACATTTTAAGGTTTTGATGAGTTATATGAAGAGTTTAAAACTTTCATACCATCATCAACACTAGTTTTAATCAAGCATTAGATTCCTCATTTTTTGTATTATTAGAAATACCAAAAGAATATATAAATGTGGGTAAAGAAATGACAAATTATTTTCTTTTTCATAATGTATCTTTTATTTGTATTTTCTGAAATGTATATAATGGACATATGTGACTTTTGATAAAATGTTATTTCCAAGAGTATATAAAACAAGCACTTATTGAGAAGCAGAAATATTTAATAGGTAGACTATGTATAAATTTGATATATTGGAAGGGTGGCAAAGCTCTATTGTAAAGCCTGTAACATAAATTGAAATAAAAAGAACTGGAGAAAATAAGTCACCATAATCTTAATGCTGGTTGCTGGTTACAATAGGGAGCCATTAAAGAAACTGCAAACCAAGCACTTGAAAACATAGTTAACATTCATGGCAATGAATATAGACTTGGACCCTATGAGAAGCTGCATATATGACCCAATATTAACAATGTTAGAGATTATTTAGGTATCTGTTTTAAAATTTGGAGAAAAATGCAGTTATCTTTCTGAGTATGGATTTGTAATCCAAAACTATTTTTATTAAAGGTAATGGAACAGCCTAAAGATTTTTAAAATTCATCCTTGACTAAAAATGAATGTGTGAGAGTGTGTATTAAATATTCATAGGCACAATAATACCAAGCTACATTTTCTAACTCTAAAAATGTATATCCATACTTGGCCCCAAAAGGAAAAACTGTGCAGAAAGAAACTCATGTTCCCATCAATCTTGCAGAGAGAGTTAATAGTCTGCAGGTCCAGGATGTTTTTATATTATTGGGAAGGTATATTTTGGGAGGAAACATTAGCTGATCTTGGACTAGGTTCTATGGGTTGCAGAGTTAATTTCTACAGTTACTTTGAATTTTACTCATTGAATGTATCAGTAGATGCTACATACATAAAGTAAACTGTGACTAGCGGAGAATCATAATTTCTTAATTCTTGTCTTTCCTCAGGCTCCACAACTAGTCCTTTAAGTCCTTTTATTTTTTTCTGCTTTCAAACTATCTTCTGAATTTGACCACTTTTTCTACCTGCACTGCTAATTCCATGGATGAAGCCACTGGCATTCTTCACTATGAATATTGAAATAGCCTCAAAATGCTTTCATGATTTCTATTCCTGTCACCAATGATTTATAGGCCACAAAATATTCAGTGAGATCCTCTTAATGCTTGAATCAGATCCTGTGATTTCTCTGCTCACAATGCTCCAAAGACCTTAGAAAGCTTTTCAGAGTCCTAGCCATCCCTGCATACCCTGGCTCCACGCTGGGTCTCTGACATCATCTGCTACCACTCACACCCTTGCTTAGTCTGCTCCAGCTATGCTGGCCTCCTTGTGGTTGGTTCCTTGAACCTTTCAGGAACCCATCTGCCTCAGGTTTTTTATATTCATTGTCCTCTCTGCCTTGAACACTCTTAAAATCTGATATCTATATGGCTTGCTCCAACATTCTTTCAGCATATTTGCTTAAAACTTACTTTATCAGAACAACCATTTATGAATATCATATGTAAAGTATCAAACCCCAATACCTAGCTTTTTTCATTCCTTAACCTGTTTTTTTGTTCTATATACAACTTCTTGCCATATGGCATTTTATATATTTTCTTATCCTTTTATCTTCAATATCTCTTTTTGAAGATTCAGAATGTCAAACACTATTGGTTTTATTCACTGCTCTATTCCTTGTGCTTGTAACTGATATGAAACTATTATACCTTTAATACATGATATACATGATTATTGATTGAATGAATAAATGATTCAAATGGTTCTTTCACCTTTATAAAAACATATAGGGAAATGGATGTGGCTCAAGCAATTGGGCTCCCGTTTACCATAGAGGAGGTCCAGGGTTCAATTCCCGGGGCCTCCTGGTGAAAGGCAAGCTGGCCCGTGTGGTAAGCTGGCCTGAGTGGCAAGCTGGCCCATGCAGGAGAGCTGGCCCATGCAGGAGAGCTGGCCCATGCAGGAGAGCTGGCCTGCACAGGAGTGCTGGCTCAGCAAGATGACATAACAAAAAGAGACACAGAGGAGAGACAATAACAGACACAGCAGACCAGGTTGCTGAGGTGGTGGAAGAGATTGAGCACCTCTCTCCCATTCCTGAAGGTCCCAGGATCAGTTGCCTTTGCCACCTAAAGAGAACATAAACAGACACAGAAGAACACACAGAGAGCAGAGAGTGAGTGCAAAACAAAGAGGGGAGTGGTGGGGAGAAATAAATAAATATATATAAAAGAGAAGTTGTGAACTTAGAAAACAATCACGCATAATGTGCAGAATTCCCCTACAAAACCCCTCCACCAACACCTTACATTGTTACAGTACATTTTTTACAGAATATGAACAAACATCATCAGACTATTATGACTAACTTTATATATTTTCTCCATACCCCATATTATTAATACCATATATTATTATTGTACATTTGTTAGAGTTCATGAGAGAACAGTCTCATATTTGTACAGTTCATCTTCCTCCACATGGTTCACTGTATTATACAGTCCCATACCTTGTACAATCCATCCAAAATATACACTCAGTGTTCTCACTTTCATCACAGAGTTGTGCATTTATCACCTCAGTAAATTTTTGAACATTTTCCTTAGTCCAAAAGAAAAAAATCCCATAACCTCTATTATTGACCCTTAGTATTGATATATTATCTTTGACTTTGATGCAAAAATATCACAAATTGCTGTTAACTATAGTCCATAAGTTACGTTAATTGTATTTTCCATGAATCATCATATTCTTACCACCTTGTAATGGTAATGAACCTTTGTTCTAGTTCATAGAAGAATATTCTTGTATTTGTACAATTAACCACAATCTTCATGCACCTCCAGGTTCACTTTGTTATTCATTCCCTAGATTATTCCCTAAATTTCTTTCAATTGACATTTACATCCCTAGACTACCCTTTTTAGCCACAATCCCATTTATAAACCAGCTTTGTTAGTTATACTTACTATAATGTGTTACTACCAACTCTATCCATTTTCACACTTTTACAGTCAAACTAATTAAAAATTATACATACATTAAGCACCAATACCCTTCTCAGCCCTCATCTTATTTCCTCATAACCTATACTCTAGGTTTTAACTCTATGTGTGATGCTTTGGAAACTTATATGGCCTCACAACTGTAAGCTTAATAAGCTAATAAATCCCCATTCTGAATGCCAACTCATTTCTGGTATTTTGCCTTGACAGCCTTTAGCAAACTAAGAAACCAGGTAAATTAGAAACAAATATCAACAGGTTATTTTGGTGATAATGGAGAGCCAACATCCTATCCATTATTTTCCTTTCTTAGGAAATGTGTTAGTCTGCCAAAGGGGAGCTGATAAAAAGTACCAAAGTAACAGTAAAAGCTTACAGTTACATCGCCCTAAAGAGTCGAAATCAAGGTACCAAAGTCTGTTGCCATGTGTTGAAGGAAGAAGGTTGCTGTTCTCTCCTTCCTGGGCTTCCTCTTCCTGACCTCAGCTGTAGGCTGGCATAGGGCTTATCTCTTAGGGCTTTCTGTATTAGTCTCAAGTCTCTTCCCAATGTCAGCTGCAAACTATAGGCGAATGGCCCATCTCTCTTCCCAGAGCCTCAGGATCAAAAATGACTGAACTCCCTCTCTTTCCATGTGCCTTCTTGAGTGAATTTCTGTTTAAATCAGCCCACCAAGAGGGTGGGGACTCAACCTGAGTTATACCTACTGATGTAGCATAATCAGAAGCCCTAACTTGATTTTATCAAGTAAACTTAATCAGAGGCCCATCATTGAATTTAATACAATCAAAAGGTCTCACAACCAGAAGAACAGGTTAGTTTACAGATTAGTTTACAGACATAATCTTTCTCTTTTTGGGATTCACAAATATAATCTCAAACTGTCACAGGCCCTAATTGCTATTTTTTGTTATGTCTTCCTCCTTCCAATGTTTTAATATATGTGATACATGCATATGTGTCCATGTGTGCACTTCTCTGTGTTTTCATAAATTATATAATCAATGTTTGGACAAGATGGAGAGAAGAAATTCAAAATCATGGTGATCTCTGTGGAAAGAAGAGAAGGGCAAAGAGTGCATAGTACACCTTAATATTTCATTCTGTTAAAAATATCTTAAGCAAATTATGGTAATATGTAATCTGTTGAAAATGTATGGAAGGACATAACTGTCTGTTATGCCATTAGTCTTTATATTTTTAATTTTTTTAGAATATTTCAAAATTTAGAAAGGAACCAAAACATATCAAATTCACAAATTTGAATTACCTAAATTTGTGGCTCCATCATATATTTCTAAAACAAGGGATGAATATTACATAAACTAGTTGTGATAATTAATAGGAATTCATAACTATTATTGCACAGAATCACAATTAAATCCCTTAAATGATACAGGGTATTTTTATTGCTAGCCCTTACTATAAACTCTACAAACTATTTTTCATATACAATGACACTAGGTGTCCTTTAAGTAAATGCTAATTAGCACTGTTTAAAAAACCAACTGAAGAAATGTTGAGTTTTTAGAAAATATAATTCATTAGCAACTGAATATTTAAATACATTTTATATATGCATATCAATTTTATATTGAGTATAGACAGCATGTCACTTAAATTGACACACTTTCTCACTAATTTTTATTTGAACAATATTTATCAAGTATTTATATTTTTATTTCATGTTCATAAAATATTTGTATATTTCTAGGCATGCTGGTTACTTTCACCAATTTCACAAATTTCATTATACTCTCTTCAAGAGACTTGCTGAAG
Source organism: Tolypeutes matacus (assembly GCA_026826555.1). NCBI lineage: Eukaryota > Metazoa > Chordata > Mammalia > Cingulata > Chlamyphoridae > Tolypeutes > Tolypeutes matacus. The sequence goes on from JAKSZT010054334.1 coordinate 24,077,036, forward strand.
CATTTTCTAAGGAAGATTTTATTCCAGCATTGAGTCATATTAAAATGTAAAAAGTTTAAGTTTGTAGGAAATATGTGAAATCAGCAAAGCTGAGAGGAACACAGTAGTATTGAGGGAATTTGAAAAAACAAAAATGCTGCTTATCCAGCATCACCACTGTGGCTGCCTAGAGGCTAGTTTAATTAGGCTATAATTCATATTCCAGAATGTAGTTTTATAATTATCTTCAAATGGCCAAACTATAGAGAATTCTAAGGAGAGTTGCATATTACCTGTTTGAACCAATTTGAAATTTGACTGGATTTGTTATCTAAGGCATTTATTAGGCAAACAATATTTAAATATATATTACTTCAGATTTATATCCATGTAAATAATTGAATTTTAAAAACATATTTCAGAAGATATAAAACTGATAAAAAGATGTTAAAAATATAAACCACTGATCTTTAAGAACATGTTTTCCTTAAAGAAAAAGTACCTAAATCCTAAAAATATTTACATTATATAATTTTCAGATTGGACCATAAGAAACTTAATTAGGTGTGAAAAGTATATTTTATTAAGATTCATGTTTCTTAATGATGAGTAAGCATATAGAAATGATTCATTTTCTGATTCAGTAAGTTTATAGTCAATTTGTCTTTGTTATCAGTCTTAATCAGAAATCATTACTTATTGATACTGCTTTATCTCCATGTTTGCTTTTCCAAAGGATAGAGTAACTTTATAGTTTGAAATATAATCCAAAACCTGAGATATATCCTCTCTGCACTACATAGAAGGACTCATTCGTTGGGCTTTAAAAGAGAATCTGGGACTGGAGCTTCCCGCCTACCTATGTGCCAGGTGTTCATGAAATATAGGTGGAGCTGCAACTCCTACCCTACAGCTCAATGGACTCATCCAAGTCACCTGGTGAGGAGACAACGATGGGAAATGGCCATTCCAGGGAATGGAGAGGGCCTGCATCTGCAGGCAGGATCATCCCACTCACCATATCCATGGGATGTAAGCCCTCTCTCACTTGGAGTTGGAGTGGACATCACCATCCCAGTCCCCTCAGGATTGGGGGAAGAACTATGGACTAGAGTGGACTTGATGGTATTCTCTTGTTCACATATGGTGATTCTAGCAATGCAAGAAATTGAGGTGGAGCCAGTGGCCACTTGACACTTTTGGGGTAGGGAGGGGACTAGCAATTGAAATACAGTGGCTTCTTTGGGAGTTGGAGGTTGTCCTGAGTACTGTTGTGGCAATGGATGTAGGCCATTTTAAATCAGCACACACCACTCAGAACTGAGTGGGAGAGAGTGGGGTCTACAGTGTAAACTGTGGTCTATGGTTGGTGGCAAGGCTCCAGGATGTGTAAGTTCATTGAGGGTGGTGGGCCACACTGTGGGAGATGTTTGTGTGGGATGTGGTGGGAGGTGTGGGAGGTGGGCAACATGGGAATCCCAGTGGGTTCCATGTAATATTTTAGGTAATCTAAGCACCTCTTAAAATATATGTATATATATATATATAAATAACATTTTTGTAAGCAAATACACATATATGCACATATATTTATATATCATTATGCAAATGTTTGTATGTATTGTGAGAATTTTGATTTTTACCCATAATAAAAAAAAAAAAAAAAAGAGAATCTGGTACTAGGGCTTTTTAAATTAATCTAAAGGAAAAACAAAACATGCATTTCTAGAAGTAGCAACATTATCAAAAAGAGAAGAATTAATTGCCTTTGAATGCAAAAAAAATGTTGAAACACTAAGGAATTAAGTACATCTCTATTAGTACATTTTCATATTTTAAGAATAGAGCTCTGAAAGACAAAAAACAGCACTGCCTTCTTAGAAATGCGTAGAATACCACAAACAAATTATTTGGGATTGGAAATAAACAATTTATATATGTACAGTCAGAAAATATGTGGATAAGTAATATTTACAACTCAGTGAAACTTGAATTCAGTCATAAATTTAATTAAATCATAAATGGTAGCTCATCTAGACAGCAATCAGAATAGCTTATGAGTGGTTTTTATCATTTTTTTCAAGACTTGATACTAAAAATGGTGTCCATGGCCACCATTATATTAATAAAAGGCTTTTTTCATTATATTAGTAAAAGGCTTATTATACTGATATGCATTTATGCACTTTGTAAAAACTAATTAATTTTATCATCAAAGCTGAAATTCATTTAATGGGTGGAAAAAACAACTAAGGTACTAAAAAATTGAATAACTAGCCAAGGTACATAAACATATTTAAAAATCTTCTAAATATTTTAAAAATAGATGGAGAAAAAATTGATTAAATGGGTTGTTTAATTCTCCAATATTTTGTGTTTAAAAAGGAATTCAAAATTTTAATTAAAGTCTATTGAAAAATATGACAGTGAAATTTATGAAATTATGGAGATTAGATGTAAATTGGATAGGTTTGGACATGCAAACTTGTTTAGAAAGAAAAAATAAATGAAAATAATTAAATATAATCCAATAACTAAAAATTAACGAACAAAAGTTGTAGAATGGATCTAAGTATTTATAACTGTAATATGTAAATACATCTTCTAAATCTCCCTGTGTTAGTTATTTGTTTTGGGGTACTATCTTCACAAAATAACATCAACCTTTTAAGTAGATGTTAAAATTTCCTCAGCACGTTTGAGTTTTCTATAGTTATCAATGTAGCCCCACGGATAATTGGTGAAAGTTAAGCATCTTATGCAATTTAGTAATTGAGAATCCACATTCTTGAGAAACGTTTATTCAGTATTAGATTTTTCACTAAAATGAGCTTCAATTTTTTAAAGTCATTTGCTGCTGAAAGTGTTTATTATAAAACACTTTCTATTAAATGAAATATTTCTACTTAATAAAACAAGCATTAGAGTTATAAGATACTCTAAACAGTTGCTATTCAAATTTTGTTCTGCAGACAAGGATCATATGCATTATCTGGTGCATTCTATTTCATTCAAGTCTGCAGGTTATGCCTCTATTGTTGGGCCATGGACACCATTTTGAGTATGAAGTCTTGAAAAAAATGATAAAACCACTCACAAGCTATTCTGATTGCTATATAGATGAGCTACCACAGGATTTCTCATATCATTTTTCTTTGAAAGTAAATAAATATAAACATTTTTGGACTCTAGCTGGCAGAACAGTGGCTTCCCCAACCTCAAGGCTGAGGCAACAGCCTAAATAGTTTTGTTTTGTTTTTTGTTTTTTGTTTGTTTGCATGTAGCCAGAACATCACTTCTCACATTACCACCTGAGCTCAGAAACAGTGAGCTGTCTTTGCTCTGTCCAAGTTAATTTACTTTTATCAGAAAATACACTACATTCTCTTTTTGAATGAGGAATGGTAGTTTCTTCACATCATGAAAGGGAGTAGAAAAGATAGTTTATCCAGGGTATTCTGTGAGATTTAGCTTCTTAAATATGTGAGATCTCTGGTCAGTGCTTATATAGCTCATATACTACAAGATTAGAAATTGGCAGAATCTAGAAAAACAAAATGGGGGTCTAGCAAATTAACATGACTTATTTTTAAATTATTGTTAATAACATACTTTTCAAAATGAAAACAAATAAGGAAAAATATTAAATCAGGTGTAATACTGAGCACATCAGAAATCAAGAAAATATGGTTATCCTAGGAATAGAAAATTTTGTAAAATTAATGAATGAAAATTTTCTACCCTTAGAGGAATGAAATTAAACAATGTGCTCAAAGTGGTTAAATTCAACTAATTCCACACTTAAAAATATCTTTTTTTTTAATAATATCAGAAACAAAGGGGAGGTTTCATCAACAAACAGAGAGTAAAAGACAGATTAAATGTAATGGAAGTAATATTAGATGCAGAAGACTTCAATAGAACCTATAGATAAAAGAAGGTAGTGAAAGACTATTGTCAATTTGATGAGAAAAAAATGTCAAACTAGTATTATGAATTCACTTATGCTAACCTCCAAGAATCGTAACAGAATGAAGGCATTTTATCAAACAAAAATGTTTAACTTTACTATTAATAGGTCCTCACCAAAAAAAACACAAACAATGGGCTTTTCAAGAAGGAATTAGAATTTTTAAGGAAAGATTACACAAAAACTGTGATGGTAAATTTATGGAGATAAAGATATTTTTCCATAAAATGGCATGAAAGAAAATAAAATATTACTGTTATTGAACAATTAATAGGATTTATAGAAGTGGAAAAATATGTCCTTAATATATTTGTTAATTTTTTTCTAAAAATTATTTTGTAATATGTAGAATAGAAGAAGTATACACAGTGTTTTCTATTTTCATTAAAGCAAATATACAGATTAAATTATGGATAGGTTCCATTTTACACAAGTAACTAGAATAGAGAATAGCATAAGTCTGCAGAAACAGGGTTTTGTACATATTGAGCAAATGAGTAAATAGGTATGTAAAGACATGGAGTCCTTAGCCTTGGCAGCAAGGAGTGCTGAAGAACAGAAATTGGGATGAGAAAATAAATTATAAATTGTATATTTGAATGGCTGCAATTTGAATGAATTATTAATGATTGCAAATTGAATTGATAGTCATTAATAAGCAGGTATACCAATGCCTGTTCCTTTACTTTTTTATTTATTTTTTAGTTTTTTTATTTTTTAGGAGGTATGGGGTAATGAACCCAAGACCTTGTACATGGGAAGCAGGCAATTAACCACTGAGCTACATCCGTTCCCCTATTCCTCTTCCTTAGAAAACTAGTGAAATGCTGTCAGGGAAGATTAACATGTGAAGCTGTGGTAAAGAACTAATTTATTCTGCCTAATATTTTCCCCAGAGCTTTCGCTAAAAAAATGAGAACATGATTCAATTAATTCTGAGGAAATAACAGAGGATGTTAGTAGGAAACTTCTGGGAACAAAATTTTTTTAAATTGCATTTTATTGCATCACATTGTATTTTGGGAATAATATAGAAGTCGCACTTTTGTCTCTCCTCTGGCACTGGTTGAATTAACACATAGAATTGATAGCCAACCACCTTGCTAAGATTCACAAGACTTTAAACCATGCTAATGCTATAAAAGACAAAGTATAGAGTTGACATCAGTGATTTGCTGAATCAAATAAAATTTGGACCTAATAGAGCTCTAGAATTCAAATTATATCAGTCATCTTTATTGCTTAATCCTGTTTGACTTGGTTTTGGGCCTAGGTTGTTGGTATGCCTCTAGTTGTCTAAAATGCAGTGCATATGAGAAAATTAGAGTTGAGCAGTTCATGGATTCTAAGTAGCCAGGACTTTAAAAAGTTTTCTGGAGTGATGTCTATCTAAATGAAGATGTGCACAGATGAAATTAATGTGTTAAGCCTGGGTGGTGAAAATGAGGAAGAAGCACAGAATTTAAAAGCAGGACATTTAATTAATTCCAAAGGACCATCAAAAATGTTGATGCTTGTGATATGATTAAATACTTATTTCTGAGATTGCCATTCTCTTTTACTGAGTTTAACATGCATGAATGAAGAGAAGTCTGCATAAATTTGCCTTCCAAGACATATTTTTTTTGCTTTCAATTTCTAAAATGTCAGTGCTAAACACATACATATGCATAATACATGGATAATATACCATGTTGTCTCTGGTACGTTGTAAAAGAGGCATTATGCTCACTATATATTCCTTTTGTTTTCCTATTTTTTTTCATTCTTCATACAATTGCTTGTGTCCAACACAAAAAGGTTGTGTCCGACCCTGTGCATCTCTTTCGTTGCCATTACCATGGCTGAAGCTTTCAGTGATATAGTGGGTCATAAGTTCGTGGAGTCTCAAACAGCACTGGACTGTATTTATGTAGAGCACAGTTCAACCACTGACCTGAACTGGAGATGTAGAGTGAGCAAAATGGGTGTTCATTATAAACTATTAATATTTGTGAGTTTTTTTAACTTTTTAAAATTGAAGTTCAACATGAACATCTATAAACAATAAGTGTATAATTGTATAGTTGCTTGTGAACTTACAAAGCAAACATGCATATTATCATACAGGGATCCCATACATTACCCCACCACCAACACCTTGCATTGTTGTGAAACAATTGTTACAAGCTATGAAAGAGCATCTTTAAAACATTCCTACTAACTGTAGCCAATACCTTATATTCAGTGTATTTTCCCCCCAACCCACCCAATTAATGACACCCTGTATTACTATTATAGTATATATCTGTTATAGTTCATGAGCGAATGTTCTCATATTTGTTCTGGTAACCACAGTCTACCTTTCACTACAGGATTCATTGTGTTATACAGTCCCATACTTTGTACAATCCAATCAAAGTGTACACTCAGTGGCTCTCATATTCAACTCAAAGTTGTGCTGTCAACTCTGGAACATTTCCATTACTCCAAAAGGAAAAGTCTCATACTCCCTTACACAGCCCTATTGTTGTCCTTTAGAATTGATATAATACCTTCTTTGTTATCACTGCAAAAATATTACAATATTACTGTAACTATAATCCATAAGTTACATTAGTTGTAATTTTCCTATGTATCACCATATAAGTAACACTTTGTAAAGAAAGAACATTCTTATATTATTAACCACAATCTTCATCTACCACCCAAATCACTGTTATACAGTACCCACATTAGTCTCTAGCTTTTTTTCAATTGAAATAGTACATCCACAAACTACCCCTTTCAGCCACAATCACATTTATAAATCAGCAGTGTTATTCTCTCTACAATGTATTACCATCAACTCTATTCATTTCCACACATTTACAATAAAACTTATTAAAAATTCTACATACATTAAGCATCAGCTCCCATTCTTAACCCACAATTTCCTAGTAACCCTTACTCTAGAGTTTACCTCCTTAAGTTTACTCATCATATTAGTTCACAGTAGTGAGATCATATAAGAGTTGTCCTTTTGTGTCTGACTTATTTCACTCAACATAATGTCCTCAAGGTTTATCCATGTTGTCATATGCTCCCCTATTTCATTTCCTCTTACAGCTGAATAGTATTCCATTGCATGTATATATCATATTTTGTTTATCCACTCATTGGTTTATGGACACTTGGCTTGTCTCCATTTTTTAGCAATTGTGAATAAGGCTGCTATAAACATCGATGTGCAAGTATCTGTTCGTGTCCTTGTTTTCAGTTCTTCTGAATATATTCCTAATAACAGGATTGCTGGACCATACAGCAGTTCTATATTTAGTTGTTTGAGGAACTGTCAAATTGTCTTCCACAAAGTCTATACTATTCTACATGCCTACCAACAGTGAAGGAGTGTTCTTATTTCTCCACATCCTCTCTAGCACTTACAGTTTTCTGTTTTTTGTAATAATGGCTATTCTATAAGGTGTGGAATGGTATCTCATTGTAGTTTTGATCTGCATTTCCTTATTAGCTTGTGATATTTACATATTTTCATGTTCTGGCCATTTGTATTTTCCTTTTTGGAGAAATGTCTATTCAAGTCTTTGGCCCTTTTAAAAATTTAGTTGCTTATCATTTTATCATTGGGTTGTATGATCTTTTTATATAACATGGATATAAAATTGCTGCAGAGTACTCTGAATTTGATCTGGATAGAGTGACTGAATAAGTTTTTCTATTGTTTCCCTTGGAGAGAATTGATTATGTATTTTATGTCAAAGGGAAAAAAAAGAACAAAAGCAGAAACCAACTGGTATCTGACAACAAAAACATGATTAAGAAATTAATATTCACCAAATTATCTCTTTGCCATTCTACATTAACCATTCCTCTTTTACTTGAGTGTGACCATATGACAATTCTGGTCAATGCAAGATGAAGTTGAGAGATTGCATGTTATTCTCCAGCTTTAAGTTCCCTGACAGAGTGTATTCAGACATCTTATTTTAAGGTTATGTGTCCGAATGTATTTGACTCTCCATTTGTTCGAGCCCCTGAGTGAGTGGCCTCCTAGGGTAAAGACTCCTCCCAATCTTGGCCCAGATTTTCCACATTGGACAAGCAAATTGGGATATAAATTAATGCTTAATTTACTGAGAGTTTGTTAACTACAGTATAACCAAGTTTTCTGGACTAATATATACTTTTTTAAAAGATTTATTTTATTTATTTATCCCCCCCCCACTTTGTTGTTTTGCACTCATTGTCTGCTCTTGGTGTCCATTCACTGTATGCTCTTTGTGTCTGCTTGTCTTCGCTTCTCGTCTTCTCTTTAGGAGGTACTGGAAACTGTTCCTGGAACCTCCAGTGTGGTAGAGAGGCACCCAATCGCTTAAGCCACCTCAGCTCCCTGGTTCGTTGTGTCTCTCAATGTCTCTCTTGTCTCTTTTTGTTGCACCAGCTCTCCACACAGGCCAGCTCACCTTCACCAGAATGCCCTGGGAAATGATCCCAGGAACTCCCATATGATAGCTGGGAGCCCAATCGCTTGAGCTACATCTGCTTCCCACTAATATATACTTAATGCTGAAAAGAAACATACTGAAGAACAACATTAGTGATTTATTCTCAGGTGTTATTATGCTCTGAAATCAAAGCTTTCTTACCAAATATGTACATGGACAATCACTGTGTAGGTTCTAGAACCACAAATTGGAGAAAAATCATGCTAATTCAGCAGGAATCACTTTGTGCACTAATATCAAGATGAGGTACAGCTCTGACAAATGATGCTTGGTATTTGATAGACTTAAAGTTTATATTTTATTGAAAATATTATAATATATATTCATAAAACATCACTTAAAATTCAGGAAATATTGAAAAATGTCACTCAAAATATGTAACTCTTACTCAAATAAAAGTATTAAGCGTTGGTTTAAAAGTATCACTACTTTTTAAAAATTATTGTAAAGTATTGATGAACTGCTTTCAAAAGAATGAAACTATTCATGGGTGTTAGTGCTATTCATGATGATACAGCATGTGTACTCTAAAAAAAAAAAAACATTTTCATCTACTTTCAAAACATCATAAGTTTTGGCAAATCCTAATATCTTAAATTGAATTCAATTTACTACCTACCCCCTCGCTTTCTCTACCTCTCTCTTTCTCTCTCACACACACACATAAACACACACACCTATGCCTGATCACACACACACATACCATCTGTCTTCTCTTTTCCATCCTTCCTCCCATCCTTCCTCCCTCCTTTCTTCTCTTCCTTCCTTCCTTCCTTACTTCCTGTTTCCATCTTTCTATAGTCCTTCCTTCTTTCATATATCAAGGCAAATATCTTCTAGTCTCATATACATACAAATAAAAAAATACCTACTACAATGCTAAATGTTTTTGATCCTAACCCTACTCAGATACTGATTTATATTATAGTAGTTCCTAGGAAGAAATGACCAAACCTGTATTTTCTGAGTAGCACCCTTTTTTAGTTTCTTGGCTGCTAAAACAAACGACACCATTGATGACACTTCCCAGGCCCTCCCTTGTCCTGTGTGGAGCCAGCTTGAGCTCCCATTGTGAGTTCAAATAATCTTCTTCGTAGATATGGAAAAGCCAATCTTCACATTTATTCGGAAGTATAAGGGACCCCAAATAGCCAAAAACATCCAGGAAAAGAACAAAGTTTGAGGACTTAAACTTTCCAATTTTAACTTATTTCAATTGTACAGTAATCAATACAGCTTGGTGCTGGCACAAGGACAGACATATAGTCCAACTGAATCAAACTGAGAGTTCAAAAATAAACCCCCTCATCTATGGGAATTGATTTTAAAATAATGACTCTCTCTGTTTCTCTCACTCTCTCTCAGTTCTGCTTCTCAGTTGAACCCTGAATTATATAGTTGTTGGCAGCAAGTGAAGAATTATTATTATGGATTTATATATTTAAAGATTAATAAATTTAAGCTCCCATGATATTAACAAAGTAAATATATGTAAAATATATACAGAAGGAATGAGAGGGGACTCAAAATGCTCCACTACTAACTATCTAAATAAATAAATAAATAAATAAATAAATAAATATCAAAGTAAGCATTAACAAAGAATACAGGGACCAAAAATGGTGTAAGATTTAAAAAGACCCAATAAGAAAATGGCTAAAGAAACTTCTGCTTTATCTGTAGTAATTTTTTTTCAAGATTAATTTATTTATTTGCCCCCCTCGTTGTTCTGTGCTCGCTGTCTGCTCTCTGTGAGTTCTTCTGTGTTTGCCTGTCTTCTCCTTTGGTAGCACCAGGAACCGATCCTGGAAACTTCCCAAGTGGTAGAGAAGCACTCAATCTCTTGCACCACCTAAGCTCCCTGTTCTGCTGTGTCTCCTATTATCTCTCATCTGTGCCTCTTTTTCTTGCATCATCTTGCTGTACCAGCTCTCCGCAGGGGCCAGCACTCCTGCATGGGCTAGCATTCTACTTGGACCAGCACTCTGTGTGGGCCAACTGTCCGCTTGGGCCAGCTCACCATGTGGGCCAGCTTGCCTTTCACCAGAAGGGCCCGGGAATCAAACCCTGGACCTCCTATATGGTAGATGGGAGCCCAATCACTTGAGCCACATCCGTTTCCCTATTTGTAGTTATTTTAATTGCAAATTGTTTATACTCTCCATTCAAAAGTCAGACATGGGAAGAAAAGAGAAGAAAAGCATGAAAAACTTTATGTTATTTACAAGAAACTCTTCTTAAATTCAAAGGCACAGGTCAGTTAAAAATGAAAGGAAGAATGGTAAAAATATATATACCAAGCCAACAATCCAGGAAGAAGTAAAACCAATTCTGCCCATATTCTTCCAAAACAATCAAGTGGAGGGAATACTCCTGAATTCATTCTATGTGGCCAACATTACTCTAATACTAATCCAGTTAAAGATACCAAAAGAAAAGAAAATGAAAATTATAGAAAAATCCCCCTATATGAATATTGATGAAAATATCCTCAACAAAATACAAGCAAATCAAATCCAACAGCACATTAAAAGAATTGTACACTGTGATCAGTTGGGATTTATTCCCACTATGCAAGCGTGGTTCCACATAGGCAAATCAATTAATGTAATGTACCACATTAATAGAACAAAGGACAAACCACATGATCATCTCAATTAACACAGAAAAAGCACTTGACAAAATCCAGCACCACTTCTTTAAAAAAAATTACACAAACTTAGTAAAAGAAGGAAACTTCCTCAACATGATAAAGGTCATATATGTAAAAAACCACAGCTAACATCACAATGTTGAAAGACTGAAATTTTTCTCTCTATGATCAGGAACAAGACAGTTGCCCAAAGTAACCACTGTTATTCAACATTGTCTTGGAAGTTCTAACCAGAGTAATTAGGCAAGAAATAGAAATAAAAAACATCCATATTTGCAGTGGAAGAAGTAAAACTTTCTTTATTGTCAGATGACATGGAACTATATTTAGAAAATCCTGAAAAATCCACAACAAAGATATTAGATCTAATAAACATATTCAGCAAATTGCTAGGATATGAGGTCAACATGCAATGATCAATAGTGTTTCTATACACTAATAATGAACAATCTGATGATGAAATCAAGGGAAAAAGTCCATTTCAATAGCAATCAAAAGAATCAAAATCTAGGAATAAATCAAACTAAAGCTATAAATGACTTTTACATAGAACACTACAAAATATTGCTAAAAGAAGTCAAAATTTTAAAAGACCAAAACAAATCAAAGGGCATTTGTGTTCATGGATTGGAAGATTATTTTTAAGATGTGAATTCTTTCCAAATTGATTTATAAATTCAAATTCAATACCATTTAAAATTCAAATATTATTCTTTCTAGATATGGATAAGCAATCATCAAATTTATTTAGAAATATAAGGAGCCCTAAATAGCCAAAACCATCTTGAAAAAGAACATTTTAAGTGCTCACATTCCAACTTATTACAATGTTACAGTAATCAATACAGCATGAAACCTGCACAAGGATAGACATATAAACAAATGGAATCAAATTGAGAATTCAAAAATAAATCCCAACATCTATAGCCAATTGATTTTTGACAAAGGTATCAAATCCACTCAATGGGGGAAAATAGCTTCTCCAACACATGGTGCTAGAAAACTAGATATCCATCTGCAAAAGAATAAAAGTTCACTAATGCCTTACACCATAAATAAAAATTAACTCAGAATGATTACATATCTAAATATAAGAAACAAAACTATAAAACTCCTAGAAGAAAACAGAAGGAAGCATCTTCAGGACCTTGTTTCAGGCAATGGTTTCTTAGACTTTATAAAGCACCAGCAACAAAAGAAAAATAGATAAATGGGACATCACCACATTTTTCTTAATTGCATATTTAAAGTCTATATCACATAAGTAAAAAGACAATCTACCAACCTGCATAATGGGAGAAAATATTTGGAAAGCACATATCTGAGAAAGACTTAATTTCCAGAAAATATAAAGAAATATATATATATATTTAGAATATATAAAGAATATATAAAGTAATCTTATAATTCAGCAACAAAAAGACAAAAAATCCAATTAAAAATTGGACAAATACTTGAATAGATATTTCTCCAAAGAAAATATACAATTGGCCAAAAAGCAAGTGAAAAGGTGGTCAACATCTTTAGTCTTTAGAGAAATGGAAGTCAAAACCACAATGACAGACATTCACTAGAATAGCTACTATACAAAAAAAAAAAAAAAAAAAAAAGAAAATAAGAGGTGTTGAAGACGATGTGGAACATGGGAACACTTGTTCATTGTTTGTGGGAATATAAAATGTTGAAACCACTTCAGAAAACAGTTTAGTGTTTCCTTGGGAAGTTAAATATAGAATTACCTGATGACCTGGCAATCTTACGCCTAGGTTCATACCCAAAATAACTGAAATCAGGGACTCAAACAGATATTTGTACACCAATGTTCATAGCAGCAATATTCACATCTGTCAAGAGAAGAAAAGCACCTCAACAGATGAATGGATAAACAAAATGTGGTATTTATATATAATGGAGGGAATATTATTCAGTCATAAAAAACAATGAAGTTCTGAAGCTTTCAACAACATGGAAAAAGCATGAAGACATAATGTTGAGTGAAATAAGGCAGACACGAAGGGACAAATACTGTATGCTCTCACTTATATGAAATAATTAGAATAAACAATTTAGAGACATAAAGTAGGATACAGGTTACCAAGGACCAGAGTGTGGGTACAGAATGGGCAATCAAAAATTGGTACAGAGTTTCTGTTTAGTGCTGTGGAAAGGTTTTGTTAATAGATTGTGGTGATAGCATAACATTGTGACTGTAATTAATTCCACTAAACAATATATTCATATGTAGCGAGTTGGAGAAATTTTAGGTTGTATATATGTAACTAGAGTAATATTTTTTAAAAAGGACTGTACAACACAATCAGCAAACTACAATTTTAACTATGGACTATAGTAATAGTATGAGTATATTAATCATGTTTCAGCAATTTAAACAAAGTTATCTCACTAATGCAAAGTGTTTATAAAGAATAAACTTTATGTGTGAGTATGTGTGTATGTAGTAGTTGTAATGGTAACTTTATTTCCTTTATGATTATTTTAAAAATTTATAACTTTTCCAATAAAAATAAATAAAAAAGAATGCCCTTATTAGAATGATTATTGTTAGGTCAGGTCCATGAAATAGTTTTGATCATTTTATCCTGAAGGACCTGAGGAGTCACTTAATGGATTAAACAGAGTATTAATATCAGGCTTGAATTTTTAAAATGCAACTATGGTAGCAGTTGGAGGATAGCTTTAAAGCATATGTGCAGGTCTGCTAGGGTTGTTCCATCACAACTTTTAAATTTCTTATTTCCAGTGGGTACTACAATTCTATTTCCTATTTGTTTCAAGGATCATTTACTCGGTCTTCTCTCCTGACAGTTGCAAGAATATACCTATGTTCAGCTTCATGTACAGGAAAAAGGGTCAATTAAATAAGTCAACTGAATGAAAGAGAAACTATAGAACTTACCACCAAAACAATTGATGCTGTACAAGAACATACACTGGAAAACGCCAGATTTCTGTTTCATATATAAAAGATAGGTCACTAGAAATTGAGAGTTGTGGTTCAGTTGCATGGTTGCAACAAGTCTCTTCATGTTTCTAAAGTGCTATTTGGAAAACTCAGCTACATGAGGGAAAAATAGAACCTCAATTTATAAAATTAAAATGTGCTGTTTGCTCAAATGAGGAAAACAGATTTTAAAAAATCATATTAACTGAAGAAAAAGAATTAGACACAGATCATCTATCTTTCATTCTGTACAAAAATACAGCTCAAAATCTACCCACTTTTCACAGAATAAAAGAAACCAATATGCAGGATGACACATTTTTAAACTTCACATGACTCATTGTGCATTCAGTTTTCAGAATTCTTTTCTGTATGACTTGCATTAATTCTGTATTATTTTGGAAATGAAATGTTATCAGTAAAAAATATTGGACCTAAAATAGATTACCTTTCTGTTAACTATTATTTTTAAATTAAAGCTATTTAGGAAAGTATAAAAGTAAAAATTGCAATTTTGAGTCATACAGTGAAGCAGCAGAAATTTTTTATTCAAGAGAGTTTAAACAAATTTTTCTTAATTATGCATAATATATCCCTGTTATTTCTAATGGAGAGTTAAACACTTATTTTGATAAAATCTGTATGTATTAGCTTCAGTGTTGTTTCCTGCCTCTTTTATTTACCATTATATTAATAACATTTCAAAATATTAAAGAAATAGAATTATCTCTGAGAGTCAAAACATATTGTTCACAAAGTTTATAAATAAGTGCAAAATAGTCTGATAATCTTTTCCATTTTTTTAAATTAACCAATGGGCAAATTTGAAAATAGCATATATGGTAATATTTTATAATTATTCTACCTTTGAAGAAGTTGGAGAAATTAATGTATCATACCTTTCATCAATTATTCAATTGCTATATTGTTAGCATAGATTAAAAAAAAACAGGTAGTGTTTTAATCAATTTAAATTCATCTTCTCACATCTTTCATTTATGCCATATACCAAAGTTACTGTTGGTATAGCAAATCAAAATGGACCTCATCAAAGATTCAGTGTAAGCCACTATTGCCTCATATTAGTATTTGTAAATCTGATTTCATTAATATCAAAAGCAGAGAGTTTTAATTATGATATATAATGTTGTGCAGTGATTTGAATTAAAAGAGTACATTAGAAAATTACGCTTATTAATCCCCTTTGCATTCTACCATCCATAAAAAAATTCAAACACAATATTTATGTACATTTCCCAGGTGTCTAAAAGTCAACGTGGATAACTAATTACTGTGGAAATTTTTAACAAGAGTAATGTTGACTCATTGAATGTGCTTGAAAATAGTCAAAGAATATTATGTATAATATTTGTTAAAATCTATATGATATTTGGAAGTCCAGTTCCACACCAATGAGACTTACATATCAAATTATTAATTTACAGAATTTACAGATAACTGATGCTTGATATTACATTGTTCATGATAGTAAAATGCTCTCTACATGCCACTTTCTTTAATATACTCAAGCTGTTACTTTTAAAGCAGGAAAAACAAATACTCTAAATTTTGAATTTTAAACAGTATCCAAAATGGCATTAAAATATATATTTGTAGGGTACAGATGTGGCTCAAGCACCTGGGGGCTTGCCTACCATATGGAAAGTCCCAGTTTCAGTTTCCGGTGCCTCCTAAAGAAGACGAGCAAGACAGCAAGCTAACATGACGGGCTGGCATGGCGAGCTGATACAACAAGACAATGTAACAAAATAATACAGTGAGATGATAAAATGAAGACACACAGAGAGGAAACACAATGAGAGATACAACAAGCAAGGAATGGAGGTGGCTCAAGTTTTTGGGTGCCTCCCTCCCACGTGGAAGGTCCCAGTCTGTTCCCAGTCCCTCTTAAAAAGAAGACGAAAAGAGAGCAGACAGGGAGCACAAAAAAAATGAGGCGGGAGAGAAATAAATAAATCTTAAAAAATATATGTATATCTGTAAATATAAAAATACTGTCCAAAATACAGGGAAGCAGATGTGGCTCAGGCGACTGGGCTCCCATCTACCATATATGAGGTCCCAGATTCATTTCCCGGGGACTCCTGGTGAAAAGTGAGCTGGCACATGAAACCAGCTGGCCCACATGGAGAGCTGGCCTGTGGAGGAGTGTTGGCCTGCGTGGAAGAGCTGGCGCAGCAAGATGATGCAACAAACAGAGACACAGAGGAGAGATGACTAGAGATGCAGCAGACCAGGGAGCTGAGGTAGCACAAGAGATTGAGCGCCTCGTTCCTACTCCAGAAGGTCCCAGAATCAGTTCCTGGTTCCGCCTAAAGTGAAGACAAGCAGACACAGAAGAACACACAGCTAAAGGACACAAGAGCAGACAGCAACCGCAAAAACAACGGGGCAGTGGCAGGGGACACAGATAAATAAATAAATAAATCCTTAAAAAATATATTGTACAAAATACCACTCTGGAAGATATTTTAGAATGAGTCTTGTATAAAAGATGGGGAACAGGGTGCAATGTAATCATTATCACCATGATGGGTTGAATTATGTTCACAAGCAAAAGGCAGATTCTTAATATTAATCAAAGCTCTTGTGGGTGTGAACTCTTGTTAAATAGGATTTATTGGAGATATTATTTTAGTTAAGGTGTGGCCCAAATGAATCACGGTGGGCCTTAGTATTTTACTGGAGTCCTTCATAATCAGAGGAAATTTGGACACAACCAGAGATGGTCTTAGGAAGTAGCTGGAAGTCAGCAGGAACTAGAAAAGCAGATACAAGGAGAGACAGATCACCATGTGGTGGGAGGCAGTGGTGCCAGCCAAGAATCCCAAGGATTGCAGCAAGCCAGCACCAGAATGCTACAGAATTTGAAGAGAAAGCATGGTGTTGCCAATACCTTGATGTTAGACACATAGCTTCTGAGACCATGGTAAAATAAATTTCTTTTTGTAAGTCAACCTGATTTTGTGGTATCTGTCATAGTAGCGTGGAAAACTAAGGCAGTCACTAAACCTCTGTTTAAATGTTAGAATTCTTTGTGGGTAGTATAAAGAAAGGGAGCTGAATTCATATGCATGCATTTAATGTATTTTGAATAACACATAATATACCAATTAGAAATATAAACAGAGAAAATAGTTTTCCACTATATGATGACCACATAATTTTTAATTTCACTAATAGAATCTTAAATTCAAATTTGTATTCCAGTATTTATTGGAAAAGATGCTTCCTTAAACTAATGAACCTAGAAGTGATTTGGAGTCAGTATATACTATTAGTATTAAAGGTAGCAATGTAAGATGCAGTACATGCAAGAATGTACTGAATGTAAGAATACAGTAGCCTGATTTTGTCTGGTCAGCAAGAATAAAAAATTGATGCCCGCTATTACTGACATGATATAATTATTTCCTAGAAGTTTTGATAATTCCTGTGGGAAAAAATGAAAATTTCCTTTATCAGCAGTTGCTATAATAATCAACTTTGAAACCTTATAGAAGTCAATTGGAAAGCTATTATCTTTTATTCATATTTCAGGTATCAGTTTAAATATCATCTTCTAGATAAAATTTCTAATAAGCTCTTATATCATCCTAAAACAGTATTTTTTCCTTCAAAATTTTTATCAGCATCGTAATACTGTAATTATTTATGTTAAGTTTTGATGAAGAAGCATAAACTCAATATTTCCCAATACATGCTAACAGGAATATCAATGTGTAATGTGACAATGTGTTTCTAAAGTTTATCTGGAAGAATAAATCAGCACAGGTAGTTAAAAACATTTGTAAAGGAAAATGAGAGGGGAATCATTTCACCACTATTCATTAAATGTACTGGCATCTAATCTCTTTAAAATAGTGTTGTTTTGGCTTAGGAACAGAAAGAAAACTCAGAAAGCAAAACATTTATATACATGCACAAATGAGTGAGAATTTTCCCAAGTCCACTTAGGAAAACAAAGAATTTATATGAAACTGTTGGGTTTAGGACACATCATTTTCTCATGTGTTCGCAAGTCAAATAGAAACAAGCAATTTTGGGTAGCTTGAGTCTCTTTTTCTCAGCTTTTCTCGAGTCACAGTTTCTGGCCTGTCAGCCTTTGAAATACCTGATGGTCTTAGTAATAACTGGTGTGAGGGCAGGCAATGATTGTCCAAGGCAACGACAGCAGAATGTCCAAGTAGAGTGTCACTAGTTCCCTGCATATTATGCTATACGCCTAGCTGTGCAGAGCCAGTTACTGACCTTCTTAATGTTTTCTCAATATTTTGAGAATTTTCTTTGCAATATTCATCACAAGTTCAACTAGATATGAAAGTCTTTACTTTGCGAAAGTTCAGAATCTTAACTAGGAATATACTGGTCATTTCTTTTCATCTTTTATGAACTGTCTTCTAGAAATTTTGTTCCTTTCAACTGGGTGATTTACTTTTCTTCTTGTTAAGAACTATAATAGAATTTCTCTACATAGGAATTAGAGTTTATTTATAAATGTTCCTTTTTCAGATATTTATATATATAATATCTTCTCTCTATTTCTAGACAATCTTTAAAGAGTTTGTATCCTTTGATGTTTAAATATTTTTTACGTAAATTAATGTTACCAAAAGTTTCATTTATGGGTTTTAATTTCATTAAAATTTGTTTTATTTCCTTGAGGTCATACTCTAAATGTTTTGAAGTATTTCATTCAATATGTAAATATTTTTTAGACCTGGGTTTTATAGTTGTCCTTGCTCCTTCAGTCTTTTTTTTTTTTTTTTTGGAGGTACCAGGGACCTCATACATGGGAAGCAGACACTCAAACTTCTGAGTTACACACGCTCTCCATTTAATCTTCATTTTTACATATGAATTTGTGGATGAGCTTGTCAAGTTTCACAAAAGAAAATACATTTAGAATTTTGAATAAAATAGCATTGAATTTTAAGATTAGTTTCATGACTTTTGGCATCCTTACAACATTAACTCATAAATATATCTTTCCATTGATAAAAAATTGTTAATGTGTTTCAATAGTTTTTACAATTTTTCTTTGAGTCATATACCTTATTTTCAATCTTCCTTGGTATCCATACATGCCTAGCAATTTTTAAATATTTATAAATATTTTTTCTAAAATAAAATGCATACATCCATTGAAATTGCTTTAACTAAAAATTGCTGAAACTTTATATTATTTATTTTTCTTAAGATCTGTTAAGCTTATTTTGAAGACCATGATATTGTCTGTGAATATTGGTAGTTTTGCTTTATGTAGTTTTCCTTATATATTCCTTATAGTGTTTATTTTACCCTGGTTGTTTAAAGAATTATTATGGCCAGTAGTGCTAAGAATCTTTGTCTAGTTCTTGATTTTAAAAAGACAATAAATATTGGCCATTTTAATAGATGATCTTAAGTTACATTATTATGAAATTTTGGAAAATGATAATGAGTATCAAATAGATTTTCTAGAAAAATTTTCTACATTTAGAGAGGAAAAAAGATCAATGTTTTTTCATTTAATATGTTAATGCAATGCAACACATTTATTGATTCTCTAATGTTAAATCAGCAAAGCCTAGCCTAGTTTGATGTCATGTTCTGCAACTTTATAAAATGAGCAGGAGCTCATAAACTATCTTTCAATTGTCTGAACAGATTATTTTTTAATTAATTACCTGTTTTTGAATGTTTGAGAATAATCAGATTGAAAACTATCTGGATCTGATAATTTTGTGACAAATAGTATGTTTTTGACTAATACTTAAGTTTTTAAATGTTATAGTTTTATTCAGTTTTTCTCTACCATTTTGAATCTGCTTTGGTAAGAGGTCACTTTCTCTTACATTGAAATCCATTATGCAAAAGTATTCATAATATTTTAATTTAAAGTATCTGCCTATTTATCTCTTTTGTCCATGACTTTATGTTTTTCATTTCTTCTAGCAGAATAATTAATGGCGTAATGTTTACAGAGCTCAGTTTTTAGTATGCTACTGGCAAACTGCTAAAACTACTAAAAGGAAAACTTGTTATTTCTGTGACTTTAAAATGCATTCTTTCTATAAACTTCAATTTAATCATTTGTTTGAATATAGATAAAATGTTTACCTCAAAAAATATTGTGATGAATAAATGGATCTACATATTTAAACTTCACTGATGGTTTAAAAAGCAGAAAACAAATGTGTTATTTATTTTCACCAGAATATTAGACCAAGATACTAACTTATAATTCTATAAAATTTCCCATGCCAAATAAAACATTTAATCTTATATAAAGTGGCTAATCTTTGTTGAAATCAGTTTAATTAAACTTTTCTTCAGTGAATTTTCTAATACATAGTCCTATATTTGCATAACAATTTCAGTGATACAAATTGTATATTCAAACAAATTTAATCTGTATATCAATTCTTTAAACCATGGAGTGGAATCATATTGTTCACATATTATATTAGTCAGCCAAAGGGGTGCTGATTCAAAACACCAGAAATCTGTCTCCAGGGCCCTATTCTCTCTGGGCTCAGCAGCTCTGCTCCTCTGTGTGCTCACTTCCTGGGCTCCAGCTCAAAACTCCCAATTCTTGTCCTTTGCTACGTCTTTCCTCTGTGAGTCTCCACCTACCAAGGGGAAGGGGAAGCAACATCCTACAGACATGGCCCAATCAAAGCCTTAATCATTATTTAAAAATGAAACCTCTGAATCTAATATAATCTATTATGCCCGGAGGGACAGACCAGTTTACAAACATAATTTAATATCTATTTTTGGAAGTCATAGGCAATATCAATAAGGTTGTGCTGCATTACTTGCCTGAAAGAGTAAAATCACAAATTAAGAAAGGTAAATTTAGAATGGAGACTACTTACAAACTAAAGTGATTTTTGTAAGATTAGTGAATATTTCAAAGAGAAATGTATTTGCAACTTTTGTTACAGTTTAGTAGCAAGTCTGCAACAATTTATGATTTGATGCCATGTCAAATATTTTCATTTTATATATATATATATCCAGTCTCTCCAGGATGAGGCATACAACACTCTCCTGGTATGCAAGTCCACAAAGCACCTGCCTAGGATGACTTGTACACCTTATCCCCTATTTTAAAAGAGAACTGTGTTCTGCCTGAGCTACTCCAACACCATCTTGGATACCATCTGTCTCCAGGCTAAACTATAGGCTGGGACATAAGTCAGATCTCATAAATTTAAAAACATTGAAATTATACAAAACACTTTCTCTGACCATAATAGAATAATAAAGTTGGAAATTAATAACTAGCAGAAAAAGGGAAAATTCACATATATATGGAGATTAAACAACACACTTTTAAATAATCAGTGGGTCAAAGAAGAAATTGCAAGATAAACCAGTAAATACCTCAAGACAAGTGAAAATGAGAAAGCAACATATCAAAACGTATGGCATACTGCAAAGGTAGTGCTAAGAAGGAAATTTATAGATCTCAACGCTATCATTTAAAAAAACAGAAAGGGCTAAATCAGTGACCCAATTGCATACCTTGAGGAACTAAAAAAGGACAGCAAATCAATCCCAAAGCTGAAAGAAGGAAAGATTAGAGTAGAAATAAAGGAAATCATGAATAAAAACAAAACAATAAGGAAAATAAACAAAAGTGAAAGTTGGTTCTTCAAGAAGATCATCAAAATTGGCAAACTCATAGCTAGGCTGACAAAGAAAAAGAGAGAAGATGTAAATAAATAAAATCAGAAATAAGAGGGGGGACATTAACACTTGCCCAACAGAAATAAAAGAGGTCATAAGAAGATACTATGAATATCTGTATGCCAACAATGTAGAAGACTTGATGAAATGGACAAATTTCTGGAAACACATAAACAAACCACACTGACCCATGAAGATACTGAAGACCTCAATAAAACAATCACAGGTAAAGATATTGAAACAGTCATCAAAAATCTCCCCAAAATGAAAAGTCCAAGACCATATGGCTTCACAGGTGAATTCTATCAATCATTTAAAGAATGGTTTTATACCAGCTATACAAGGGTGGTTCAACATAAGAAAAAAAAATCAGTGTAATACACCACAAAAACAAATTGAAGAAGAAAAATCATATGATCCTTTCAATATATGCAGAAAATGAATTTGACAAAATACAACATGCTTTCTTGATAAAAAAAACATTTTGAAAGATAGCAATAGAAAGAAACTTTCTCAATAAGATAAAGTGCATATAAGAAAAACCCACAGCTAGCATTGTTTTCAGGGAGAAAGCCTGAAAGCATTCTTGCTAAGATCACAAATAAGACAAGGACACAAACTCTCTCCAGTGTTATTCAATATGGTGATAGAAGTTCTAGCTAGAGCAATTAGACAAGTAAAAGAAATAAATGGCACCCAAATAAGAAAGGAAGAAGTAAAACTTGATATTTGCTGATATGATCTTATACTTAAAAAAAATCCACAACAAAATTATCAGAAATTACAGAAAATTTCAGCATATTGGTGGGTACAAGATTAATTTGCCAAAGTCAATAGCATTTCTATACACTACTCATAAGCAATCTGAGGAAGGAATCAGAAAAAAAAAATTCATTTACAATAACTGACTAAAAAATCAAATATTTAGGAATAAACTTAACCAAGAAAGTAAAGGACCAGTACTCAAAAAACTATAAAACATTGCTAAAAGAAACCAAAGGTGATCTAAATAAATGGAAGGATATTCCATGTTCATGGGTTGGAAGACTAAATATCATTTAGATATCAACTCTACCCAAACTGACCTACAGAATTAACACAATCTTGGTAAAATTTCCAATATCCTTCTTTATAGGGTTGGAAAAGCTAATTAGCAAATTTATTTGGAACAGTAAGTGTTCCTGAATAGGTAAAAATATCTTTAAAAAGAAGAATGAGGTTGGAGGACTCCCACTTCCAGACGTTAAAGCATATCATCAAACTACAGTGGCAAAAACAGTATGGTACTGGCATAAAGATAGACAAATTGACCAATGGCATTTGAGAGTTTGGAAATAGAACCTCACATCTATGGTCAAATGATTTTTGACAAGGCTTTCAAGCCTATTCAGCTGGGTCAAAATAGCCTATTCAACAAATGGTGCTTGGAAAACTGTATATCCCTATCTAAAAGAAAGAAAAAAGGTCTCTATCTTATACCTTATACAAAAACTAATTCAAAATGGATCAAGGATCTAAATATCAGAATCAACACTGCAAAACTCCTAGAAAAAACATAGAGAAATATCTTCAAGATTTTGTGGTTGGTGCTGGTTTTTTGGACCTTACACCCAACAAAATACAAAAAATAGATAAATGTGACTGCTTCAAAATTAAACGTTTTTGTATTCAAATTATCTTTGTAAGAAGGTGAAAAAACAGCCAACTGAATGGGAAAACATCTTTGGAAACCACATATCTGAAAAGGGATTGATTTCTATATTATATAAAGAGAACACACACCTTTACAACAAAGTGAAAAGCTATCCAATTGAAAACGAGCAAAAAAATTGAATTGGCATTTTTCTTAAGTGGAAATATAAACAGCCAAAAGAAACATGAAAAGATGTTTAACATCACTAGCTATTAGGGAAATGCAGATCAAAATTACAATGAGATATCATTTCACACCATACAGAATGGACATTGTTAAAAAAAAAAAAAAGAAGAAAGAAAGAAAGAGAGAGAGAGAACAACAAGTGCTGGAGAGGTTGTGGAGAAAAAGAAAGGCTCCTTCACTTTTGGTGGGAGTGTAAAATGGTGCAGCCTCTGTAGAAGATTATTTGGTGGCACCTCAGGAAACTAAATATGGAAATTCCATATTATCAGGAAATCCTGCTACTAGAACTCTATTCAGAAGAACTGAAAGAAGGACATGTAGAAATATTTGCACACCTATGGTCATAGTGGCATTATTCACAATCGCTAAAAGATGGAAACAACCAAAGTATCAGTCAACCGCTGAATGGATTAACAAGATGTGGCATATTTATAGGACGGAACACTGTTTGGCTGTAAGAAGAAATAAATTGGGGAAGCACTTGACAACATGGAGGAACCTTGAGGATATTATGTTTAGTGAACTAAGCCAGACACAAAAGGACAAATATTGTATAGTCTCACTGATATGAACTAAATACAATTAGTAGACTTATGGAGTTGGACTATGAAGTGTAGGTTGGGGGAGACAGAATGTGGATTGAGAAGAGAAAGATTATACTGGATATATGTAGAATGTGTAATAAGGTTAAATGTAAATATGTGGTAATGGATGGACTTGAAGGCAACACTTTATAATGAGTGTAACAAACACTGTTGATTTATGGATGTAATTATGGATGACACAAGTAGTTTAAGAAGGATAATATTAGCTGGACAACTGAAGGATACTACAGGGAATGTACAACAATGATTTTGCCAGTAGGTGAGGATTGTGGTTAATAATATAAAGACAGGAATATTTTCTACAAGGTATTAAGAATGTGGTGATATATGGGAAAACATAACTAATGTAATTTATAGACTATAGTTAACAACAATATTGTAATATTTTTCTAACACAAAAAAAGAAGGTACTATATTAATGCTAAAGGTCAAGAAAAAATATAGGGTTTGGTTTTGTAAGATATGAATATGATTAAGCTTTTTTTCTCTTCATTTTTTTTTAATTAATAAGAAACCTTGACTATGTCATTTAACTAATCTGTGTTCATTTATGTATCTTTCTGAACACTAGAGGAAGAATTGAGTTAGTTGTTGTAATCAAATGAGATAAAAGTGCTTGGACAGAACTTTTTAGGAGTAATGCTTCCATAACTTGTTGAGCTGTCCAACTGCTATTATATATATATATATATATATATATATATATATAGGTTTGAAATGAAGTTTGTAAGAACAAAGGAATGAAGTTCTGATTCATGATATAATATAGATACATCTTATTGAGTGATATAAGCCAAATCCAAAAGAATAAGGATTGTATGATATCACTTATATGAAATACCTAGAGTAAGAAAATACATGAAGACAGAAAGTAAATTAAAGTTTCCAAGGGGTCAGGGTGAGGTGTGAAATGGAGAGTTATTGCTTAATGGCTGCAGAGTTTCTGTATGGGGTGATGAACATGGTTTGAATATTGAATGGTGATGATGGTAGTAGAACATTGTGAATGTAATTAATACCACTGAATTATATACTTCCAAGTGATTAAATGAGAAATTTTACACTATATAAATGTGTGTTGTATATGTGTATGTGTGTGTTGTAGTTTCCTAGGACACTCAAGCAAATACCATAAAATGGGTTAGCTTAGTCCAAGGGTTCTTAACCTTTTTTGTTCTACAGACCCCTTTGCCAGTCAGGTGAAATTCAGGGACCCCTTCTCAGAAGGTAGCGGTAGATAGTTTTAAGACACTCAAACTCAAC
Organism: Tolypeutes matacus; assembly: GCA_026826555.1. NCBI lineage: Eukaryota > Metazoa > Chordata > Mammalia > Cingulata > Chlamyphoridae > Tolypeutes > Tolypeutes matacus. The sequence continues at coordinate 24,102,532 of JAKSZT010054334.1, forward strand.
ATGACTTTAAATTAAATTTTAGGATTATTCAAAATTATGTTTTCCAAATTTTCCATAATTTCAATACTTGATAACCTAACGTGGTTCAACATCTGTTCAAATGGTCATTTTCGGCAAACATTTAGAAACTTGAGTTTTCATAAAACCATCTCTGCCATCCTTACCAACCTTTTTGCAGGCAGTTATCCACTGCACTCAGAAAATGCTACATCAAAATAAAAATCATACTAAGTCCACACTATACTGTGTATTATTTTATAAGTACATCACATCTGCACCAATGCGTCCGCACAACAATAATGTGTTTTTGAAATTTCAACTCAAGTTCACGGACATCGTGGAACCTTGGTTAAGAACCCCTGGCTTAGAGGATAGTAACATATTAGGTTAGAGTTGTAAGGCTATAAAAAAATCCAAATCAATAAATCTTCAAGGCAATGTTTCTTTCCAAAGACTGTGGCATTCTGGGGCTGATTTCCAGCAATTCTTGGCTCCTTTGTCACATGGCAAGACACATGGCTACATCCCCAGGTCTCTTCCTTCTTGTCTATATTCTTTTGAAATAGCTCCTTGTTTCCTGTGGCTTTCTCTCTTTTTGAATTTAATTCTCTTAAAACAGACCCTAGTAACAGGATTAAAATCATCCTGATTGAGATGAGACACATCTTAACTGAAGTAACCTCCTCAAAATGTCCTAATTATTATGGGTTTACACCCACAGTGATGGATTAGATTTAAGAACATATCTTTCTGGAGTCCATACAGCTTCAAACCACCAGAATAGGTGATTACAATTTTAAAAGTTAAATAAGAACACATTGACTTTCACTTTGATAATTCAAATATAGTCACTTTGCACATATTACAGATTTCTTAGCCAATTTTTTATAAATGGGAAAGTTTACGTTTTTCAAATTCTTTTTACTCTTGGTTTCTGTGTTGTGTCATTTAAATGTAATTATCAAATTCTTTTCATTTTAATTATCTTCAGTGAACACTTAACAAATCTAGAGTGGTAAAAATTTGATGCACGTACAAAATAAATAATATTACTACAGGTTATAAGGTATTCATTAACATGCATTATATCCATTATATTTGAGCATTATGTGGCATCTCTTAAGATACTGAAACTTTTATTGTGTGGACTTTCAATACACTATGCCAAGGAGATTTCTTGCAATACTTTAATGCCTTGTACAAAGTAAGCAGTCAATAAATGCCTGTTAAATTGAATGGCTGAAGCAACTGAATTGTATATTTCAGTCAGTTAGTACCATTTCATGCTACAATTTATTTATAAAAGGTATATTCTATTTAGCACATGAGGTTTACATAAAGTTTTTATTTCCCCTTTTACTATTTAGAAGACTTGACAACTCTGGAAATATATTTCCTTTAACATATTAAGTACATTAAGTATATATAGCCTACTTTCCAGGACATACATTTGGAACATTGAACTATGTTGTATAACTGCCCCAAACTAAACTCTCTATTTGTAAAAGCTGGTGGATACTGATACTAATGTTTTAAAAACATCCAAATTTAAAAAACATCTAATTTAAATTGTAGTCTAGGAAAAAAAAAAAAAAAAAGGTGACAATTTACTGAGCTGTGTTGAGCTCTTTACAAACAAAATTAAATAATTCCGAAGCTCCCAAAGGTATTGTTGATTCATATACACTAGAAATTAATGGAAAAAGTACTGGAAAACTATTTTTGAAAAAATATTGGAAAACTATTTTTTAAAAAGACAGAGTTTAAATTATTACTGTTCAAATTTACTTTTTTACTCCCTTTTTACACATATTTCACCATTTGGATTTGCTCACATCAAATAAAGGTGAATGAAGTTTCATCCATCTACAGTAAATCAGATTACGTAAAACTGTATACAGTTTCTTGCAGGCTCAGAACAATAAAGTTGCATCTGAATTGATGTCTTTGGAGTTTCTGATGGAAATTTGTCTTAAACATGTCACAATAATCCAGTTTCATTTGGCAATTTACTGCTAAATGTCACTCAGGGATATTTTTAAATATTTTTTATACTTCAGGAATCAAATTTTAAAGTGGAAAGGGATAATATCTATCATTTATGTCAAAACCATTCATTCTAAATTTGAGAATACTGTTGCACAGAGGAAGTAAGTAGCATGCTGAGTCACATAGCTAATGGAGACATGAACTGAAAAATATTGTTCTGATGTGACTAGATTTTAATGTCTAATATTCATCAGGGAAGTGATATAAAGAGGATTTTGGATGTGGAGACAGTCTTTTCAATGTATGTTTAAAGGAATTTCACATGGAGGCATGAGTTCATATAGTTGTGACTATAAAAGATTCTCAGTAGTTAAAATTGAAAAATGGAGTTGTTATATTAAATATAGGATACTTTTTTGTTAGGACTTCTTCAGCTCTTTTCTTTTCTTATGCCTGGTCCAATTTAAAGGCACTGCCACACTGTACCCTCATGTAGCTCTGCTAACTTCAAAGCTCAAACCTTTCCTACACTGATTATAGGCTATTTGTATCCAATTGGTTTTCACTGGTTAAATGTTAAACAGATTGTTGCAGGATAGCTCTGTCAAGTACTAGCCTGTAAGCCAGTTCCAATAAGTATAACAGATGTCACTTTATAGTGCCAAGTATTAGGGTTCTTTTTTTTTTTTTTGAATGTATACTTGTTTATTTCATTTTGCAATGAAATTATTTTATAAAGCCAGAGAAAATATAACTCTATTTTCTCTGTAAAGATATAGATTAGTCTATTCTGTAAATGTGTCACACGTGTCCAGAAAACAAATACAGCAAAATGCACATAATAGGATCACAGAATAGATAGCCTCTCGGTTCCTGATCTCCTGTTTTTTCTTTCTCATCTTACTGCCTACCCATATCCATAATTCAGATAAAATATTTGTATTTGAGGCTTTTCACTTTTTTTTTTCCTTTCTTGAAAATGGCAGGATGATCTTATTTTACATGTACTCTTTATCTCTTTAAGAACAAGATAAGAATCTCTCCATAAAGAAGAAGGGGAGGCATTACTTATTGTTGCATATATCAAAAACAGAATCATTGTTAAATATGACAGATCATGCTGTAAGTAAAACAAATATATCAACCAATTACATGGGGAAGTTTTCTTAGGAAAGCTTTAAGGATTCATGATGAAAAGTAGTTGAGTCTTGGGGTTTTAAGCACTTTAAACATCTTTAGCATTTTAAGGTGATATTTGAAATTGACTGATTAGGAAAAAACATGTATACAGAGAGGAAATTCATCAACAGAATTTTAGTAGTTTACTTTATTGAGTCTTACTGTAGAATAAACTTTTGAAGTAAGATATTTGTGAAGCTGAGTTTGGTAATTTATGTTTATATTAAAGGGACAAATAAGCATTGTGGTTAATTTGTAAATTTTTATAATTAAATTAATTTGGCTTTTGATAAATTAATAAATTCTTTTAAAATTATTTTGTGGAGTTTAATAAAAATAAAAATGTGCTACCTGTAAGTGGAGAGAATCCTTATTCATAAAGTTCTTTTTTACTTACATACTTGATCATAATATACTCATTTAAAAATGTATGCACTTAATTTATCTGTAAAAGCAATGATATCTAAACAAGATATTAAGTATTAGATATTAAGTAACTGGAATTGCCCCAAAAGAAACTGTACAGGAAATATACTATCAAGATGTCTAATCTCCTATAGAGGATATTTCTGATTGAGGATGCTGGACTAATATTAAAATATGTATTTGAGCCAAAAGACAAACTGTCGAAGATGAATATAAATTTCCCGAAACCTCTCAGATAAAAGAATAAACAAAGCATACATGGTAGAAAATTAAAAATTGTAAGAGGTGTATATTGACTAACAAGTTTTAAAATCTCTATGCTATATAGTCCATTATAATTCATAGATTTTTAAGGAAAAGAGCATGCAGACAATACATTTAAAAATCAATTCTCTTTAGTGGAGGAACTAGGTATATCAGAAAAAAATAAGACTAAAAATTTTGACAACTGGAGTCAATAAGTCTATAACATCTTTTAATATCTGCAATTAAGTTTTCTCACGGATAAATTTAATTTAATATGAATTTAAAAGGGAACAAGTAACCCAATCTTGTCTGTAAAGTGCCAATAAATTTTGACACAATCAATAGCACAATTATCCTGTGGTCCTCTCGAATCCAAATGTGTGCAACTTCGATATAACAGGCAAGCAGCAGAATGATCTGGACTTGGTGGGAACAATGGAATTATCCTACATAAAATTTGTATCAATAAAAGGAGGCTTTTTATGAAAAAAAAAGAAAAAAGAAAGGTATTTAAATTGTTGTAGAATGTATCAAAATTGTTTCCAAATATATACATAACCCCACTGAAATTTTGTTTATCAGGCCTACCTAAAACATGAAAATGAAATTTTAAAAATCTCTTATCATTTCAGGCATTCTCATTAACTCAATGTTAATAATTAAAGGTGTCATTTTGAAAATGGAATATAGTCCAATTTAAAAGGACAAAGTCAGTGGTTTCCAGGTGATTTATTATTTTGTTTATTAATTTTCAGGTAATATTTAGTACAATCTGAAAAGAATGGTGATATTTACTAAGCAAAAGCAATAGCATTAACAGATTTTTGATTCAGCAAACCAACTATCACTCACCTCTTATATCTGATTTGTTTCCCCCAAAATCTTATTGGATACTTATAAATGTCTCATGCCCCATTTAATGCATTTCTCTGGGCCCTATCTATTATGAGGGTGAGTGCCCCATTTTATAACTTTCTGTAAAACCTATTTTCTTCTTAATGTGATAGAATGAGAACTCCACAACATGATCTGAACCTCTCCAAAATGAAGGGGAAAAAAGACAAATCCAAATTTCAAGATATTCTACGAGAAAATCATAGATATTGTGAAATAAATAAAAAAAAAAAAAAAACGAACAAGTGTGAGAAGGAGTTGCATTGTCCCATATTAAAGGATATTAAAGGAAGCTGGAAACCATGTTATAAGGTAAGCAGCCAAAGAAGCCACTGTGGGGTGGGACTGAGCCCTCTTCCCAACCAGCAGCACGGACTTGCTAAGCATGACAGTCTGCTACATTGGAGGTCCATCCTCTAGCCCCTGTCACGACTTTATGTAACAAATGTACCATACTAATGAAGGATGTTGTTAATGTGGGAAAGTGTGGGAGGGGGAGGGAGTGAGGAATATGGGAATCCCCCATATTTTTTATGTAACGTTTATTTAATCTAAAGCTTCTTTAAAAATTAAAAAAAATAATAATTAAAAAAAAAAAAAAAAAAAAAAAAAGACTTCTTTAAGTGAATGCAGCTCTTGCCAAAACCTTGACTGCAACCTCATGAAAGAATCTGGGGCAGAGTAATACGCTTGAATGATAACTGAATTCCTGACCCACACAATCTGAAAAATATAAATGTTTACTTTAAGCCACAATGGTGTGGAGTAAAATGTTATGTAGCAATGATAATTAATACAAGATGTATTAGTAAGCCAAAGGGGTGCTGATACAAAGTACCAGAACTCTGTTGGTTTTTATAAAGGGTATTTATTTGGGGTAGAAGCTTACAGTCACCAGGACCTATAGAGTCCAATTCAAGGTACCATAAAAGGTACTTTCTCACCCAAAGTTATTGGCCACATGTTGGAGCTAGATGGCAGGCGATGTCTGCCAGTGTTCAGCCCTCCTTCCTCTTAAGGTATGGTGGTCACAGCTTCCTCCAATCTCAGCTGTAGGCTGGCATAAGACTTTGTCTCTCTCCCTGGGGCTAAATTCTTTCTGGGCTGCTATGTTCTCTCCACAAGTTCAGCTGTAGACTATCAGGCTCTCTCTCTTCCCGGGGCCTCTGCCATGTTTATGGAGCTGTCTCCCTTCCTCTGTGTTCTTCTCTTGCGTGTTAGCTTCCCGGGGCTCCAGTATCAAAACTCAAAACTCCTCTGCCATGCCATTTTTTCTGTGAGTCCCTGCCCACCAAGGGGGTGGGAACTCAACAACCTACTGATATGGCTGAATCAAAGCCTTAATGATGATTTAATCAAGTAAAAGTGAAATGTCTGAATTTAATACAATCTAGTACTCTCAGTAGAACAGACCAGTTTACAAATACAATCCAATATCTATATTTGGAAGTCAACAATACCAAACTGCTACAAAGGCTAAAGGATTTTAAATAGACATGACTCCAAATGCAAAATGTTTGGGGAAAAAAAAAAAAAACTTATCCACACTGTGTTCCATTCCTTCAGTTGCCTTTAAAAGAAAAAGAAAGGAATATAACTTATTTTATTAAATTTTAGCATTTTAATTGATATAATTCAGCTACCACATAAACATGAACTATCTATAAATATGTTACTATTTCAAAATTATGTAACATATTTGCAAATTTATAAAAAATCTTCTATAAAATATAAATGTAAAAAAATGCTAAATGTAAGGTACATACCTTGTTTTATTTGGGTGGCAGGGAATTATTAGACAAGTAAGTTCCTAAGATTATGGTCTTTATATAAAATTACAGAATCATTTTGCTAATAACAAAGGCTAGATATAAAGAATGATTTTTTCAAATGGGTGTATATATACTGGACAAATTGTTGAAGGTTAATTGGGGCAAATTTTTCTTCCATACTTGATATTAATTTAAATTATTACATCTTGTGACTAATTCAGGTGCATGAATAATATATATAAAACAGATATTCATTTATATTTTATATATTATTAATATATTATATATTATTCATATATATTACATATATAATTCATATATATTAGTGTTATGCATCTATATTAGTTTCCTGTCTTTACATGACGTAAGTAAATAATTAACAAAGATACAAGGAGTGCTGGTGGTTGACTAATGGAGATTATTTTCACAACAGATGGAGAGAATCAGATCAATACAAATCCTAAACAATATGAAAATGCTGAAACTTCTTTCAAAGAACTGAACAAAACACTTCAGCATGCTAGAAATGTATATAGCATTGTGGTTAAAGACATTGATTACTAATACAGATTTGTAAGTAGAAATCTTGCTTTGGTCAATTTCTCAGTTTTGACTATTGAAAAGTTGCCTAAAATGTCTAGTTCTCAAATCTACATTTAAAAAATGGATGGCAATAATATTATACTTATTTTATAGTACTGTTGTCAGATTTAAAAGTGTTAGTTAAAATAAAATGCTAAGAACAGTGTTTTACAAATTGTAAGGACTCAAAAATTATTAAATATTACAGTTAATTAAAATATATAAAATACAGTTAAGATAAGTAAAACTTATAAATTAGTTTTTATTCACCTTCCCTAGTAACCTTCAATTTTGTTCATTTATTCATGCATCTATAAAATTATTCATTCAATTTAAGTCATTTTTGTTTGTCACCTCAATTAGCTCATCAGCATGCACAAAAAAAGCAGTTGATGGAATTATGAATATATGAATAAATGAATTTAATTAATCAATTTGGAAATGACTTAAATTCCCTAATTCACTGTTCTTTGGAATATGTTTACTATTCTTTTCGATCATTCTAAATACAGGTTTGTATTTAGAACAAAATTTTTAAATAACCAAATTTTGGTCAGATTAATTTTTCTCTTTTGTGTTTCTGGTTTTCTATTGCATTTATTTATGCTTTGACTGCATTATTTCCTTTCTTCTCTTTGTTTTGGGTCATGTGTTTTTAATTTCTCTACTATCTTAAGGTAGAAGCTTAAGCAGTAAGAAATATTTCTTTCCAAATATAGGTCTTACAGTTATAATTTTTCTCTATCACCATTTTAATTATATTCTTAAATTTTAATGTGTGAGTTTGCATTTTTATTCTGCTCAAAATAGTTTCAAATTCCTTTGTGGTTTCTTCTTTGACCCATGAGTTATTTATATATGCGTTGTTTAATTTGAGGATTTCTCCTGTATCTTTCTTTTTTTGATTCTTTTGTGGACAGAGAAAAAAATTCACATGATTTCAATCTTCTTAAATGTATTAGATTTGCTTTATGCCCTAGGCTGTGGTGTATCTTGGTGAGGCTTTCATGTGTATATGAAAATATATGATTTCTTGGGCCACTGTTTATATATATACACACACACACACACATATATATATAAATAAACTCAATGCAACTGATATATATATATCAGATAAAGTTATTCAATTCACTAATATCCTTGTTGATTTTCTGTCTAGATTTAATATTAATTATTGAAATCTGTGGATTGAAATACCCAAATATAATTATTGAATTGCTTATTTCTACTTTCAATACTGTCAGTTTCTGCTTTACATATTTTGAGGCTCTGTTATTGGGTATATACACATTATATTTAGCTCCCTACTTTATCAATGGCTTTATCTTCATGAAATAACCTCTCTGTCTTTGGTAATATTTTTACCTGATATTTTGAAATGTCAGTACTCACTTATACATACTACTTAATGCTTGTTTGTTATAATTTTCCAGTGCTTTAATTTGTAATCTCTTCTTGTCTTTGAATATAAGGTGGTCTCTTAGAGATAGCATATAGTTAGGAAGTTGGAACTGATACTTTTAAACATCTGATTATGGTGTTCCTTTCCTATATAATGGGTGGTTGTTCTTCTTCCATGTCTATAAAATGTGTGTGTCCCATTCCAGTAGCTATAACTTCACTTTTTTTCCATTCTATATTCATACCCAGGACATTATTGTGGAAAAGTCAGATGGAAGATGGACAATGACATTTTTTATAAAATTTAAGTATACTTAAGTTTGAATTCCCCAAACCAACTTTTGGCCGTACTCACATCCAGAGGGATTGCCAAGTAATCAGGCCAGGAATTGCTGTTATTAGATAGAAAGACACATCATCCCAGGAATGGTGAAGAAAGGAGCCTCAGTTTTCAACATAGTTTATATAAAATCCCTGCTCATTTTTTATTAATTTTTACCCAGAAAGCAACCAAGAGGAGCTAATCCCTTACTGGGGTCAACCACATCAAATGACTGCCTTGAAAAGTGTATGAAAGAGAAGGAGATCATGGAAGTAGAGTGAGACTATTGTTCTATTTTACCAGCTTTTACAATAAAAGGTTCACCATTTTCAGATGGAAAATAGCCTGGAAATCCAAAAATATACTATAAGTTAATTTCAAAGTCCAAATTTGTGTGATTGGATTTTACTGATATAAACCCTGAAGAACTGATACTAGTGGTGAGTCACCACCAACAGCCAAGAGAGGGGGTCAAACATCCTACGTAGTTAATCTGCCACGGGTGGGAAAGGGCAACTCCTTTTGTGATGAGGCTTACTTCTCTATAAGACAAATTGGTCAAAATTGATGAATCACAAGTCTGGCATGTAGTGAGAGGCTCTATACCAGGAACACAGAGCCAGGTTCAATCTTTAGTATCATTCCAGTAAGTCTCATCATAACATGGGTCCATACAAAGAATATCTGTATGATTGACTTAGACTATTTGATCAGGGGAATAAATTATTTCAACAGATTGTAGTCCCAAAAAGGAGAATCTTTAATGTGCCAGTGTGCAGATTTCCAAATGGCAAACCAAAGAGCTAAACCATTGTTAACAGCCCAAGAATTTGATTTTTGTCAAATAAGCGGAGCACCACATCCACATTGGCTCTTCATAGTAGACACTAAGGCAGGATAACCAAAGCGTCCCAGTGATCATTGGGTTTTCAGTTTAGTTGAACTCTCAATGAATAAGGCCCATGCATGGGGAATCTTGGGGAAACAAATGCTCTTGAGCTAGTTACTTTGTCTTCAAAGGAGTCACTTCACTTTTTTCACTTTTTTCTATTTAATAAATGAGGCTTATCAGGCCTTTTCCACTTTGTTGGTCATTGAGTCCAAGTTGATCCATCCCAAAGTAAGAATACTAGGGCCAGTGTCACAAGACTTCCATAAGTCAGGAATTTGCTAGCAATCTAGCAGAATGTGAATAACTTCTCTTCAAAGAAGGGGTATTTGGCAACCATGTTGCAGGAGTCAGGGAAATCTCTAGCTGTAATCTTATTCCTGGAGAAGCATTGTTCTGACAGATGCTACAATTGACAACAACATTAATCACAGAGACTCCTATTGTGTCTCCAGTACCCAAAGATGCCAATAAGGTGCAGAGCCTCCATTTTGGAATGGCCAAAGAAACAGTAATTTTTCCTTGAAATACTAAGGGACTTACCACAGTCAATCATACCACAGGTTTCCAGGGAACTTTATCTGGTAAATTGCCTTATGAATTTTTCAGGGGGTTCTTACTTACCACAGTTGGAGCTCAGGTCCATTGTGACTGAGTCTGTTGACTTGTCAATCAAAAGGACATGACATAGTAAAAGCTTTGGGTATCAGAGTTACTCATGCTAAATTATGACCTAATCAATGGTGGTAAGTGACAGTGGAATTTATCCCACCTGTTCAGTGCAAGCATATAACATTGATTACTATTACAGATGAGACATAGAAGCAACATAGACAGTGCATTTAATCAGCCCAACACACCTTGTCCACATGGTCACATTAACTTCATTCCTACACTGTGAAACTTCTCCAAACCACTTGAGTTGGAGATGTGACCTCTCCTCCAATTACAGGTCTGGAAAGAATGGTTACTTTTATACATGTATCCAAAAGACCCATAAAAGTTCATGTCCTACTCCTCCCTGACTTACCTCAGTATATTAAGATAGTATATTAAGATAGTTCATATGGCCTTCTGTCACCCACTGAAGCAGAGAAACCAATCTCTCTCCTTATAGCATGTGAGGTCAAGGTACAATTACAGCAAGGGATCAGAATATACACAGGGAATGAGCATGCCCATTATCAATAAATAAGGCCTCATTATCTTCAGATTCAGTTCACTACCAGTGTTGCTTAAAAGATCAGATTTCTAATGTTCTCTCTCAATCCACCAAAGCTCTATTTCAGCTTTGGGAACTTTTTGTCCCTTTGGCTACTGATTGGAAGAGAGGGAAGAAAAACCAACATAACTTTCATGTAGCTTGTTTCAAACTAACCCCCTCCCTCTAAGCATCAGTTAAAAGATATGAGAGTGGGGTCCCAAACTCCCCCACACCTCACCCACCACTTGATCAAGGGTATTTAATATCACAACATGGGAAATCTTCTCATACTCCCTACACCCATTTTTGTTCTCTGGGAAAGTTATTGTTTTAGTTTCCTAGGTACCTAAAGCAGGTTCTGGGAAATGGATTGACTTTAAACAATGGGAATTTATTAGCTTATGGTTTGAGGCCATGAGAATGTCCAAATCCAGGCATCATCAAGGAGATTCTTTCTTCTCAATGACTGACTGCCAGCAATCCTTGGCTTGTCTGACACATGGCAAGTCACATGGCAGTGTCTGCTGGTCTCTCCCCCCTTTTTTCCCCCAGATTTTCTTGATTTCAGCTTCTTACTTCTGTGACTATCTCTCTTTGTCTGAATTTCATTCCCTTTTAAAGGACTTCAGTAAGGGAATTAAGGTGAGTCACACTTAAACTGAAATAGCTTCAACAAAAGTCCTACTTACAATGGACCCACACCCACAGGATGGATTAACTTTAAGAACACATTTTTTGGGTGGGTACATACAGCTTCAAACCACCACAGATATGTCTGACAGTATCCTGTTCTCATCTCCCAATATTAAGAACTATAATGGGTCAGATTTTACCTTACCTGCCAGTTAACAAGTTAGCTACAGTTTTATTAATGCTGGCAAAAGACACGAAAATCTTGAGTGAGACACAAAGAACTTCACAAAAATTGCCAGACAGCCAGAAAATATTACCTCTGGGAGAAATCAAAGTTCATGGCTTTGGAAATATGAGCAAATAAATTCTTTTTGTTAAATCAACAAAATTGTGTGGTATTTGCTTTAGCAGGTAGGACTCTAAAACAATTTTTGGTACCTGAAAGTGGGGCACTGCTATGACAAATTTCTAAAAATGTGAATGCCTTTGGAATTGAGCAACGATTAAAGAATGGAAGAATTATGTGAGCTTGAAAATGAGTGAGAGCTATAGAATTTGTATCATCTTAGAGAATACATCATTCATCATGAACAGAACAGTGGTAGAAATATGGATGTTAAAGGGACTTCTGGTGAAGACTTTGAAGGAAATGATGAATGTGTCAGTGGAAATTGGAAGAAAGAAGATGCTTGTTATAATGTGGCAGAGAATTTGGCAAAACTGAGTTCTGATATTAAATGGAATGCAGAAATTGAAAGCTATAAACTTGGATATACAGGAAGGATCTCTGGAAAGTTCTATTGCTGGATGCTTATACCCACTTGAACTGCATTGCAAAGGGGATAAGGTTTTTGCAAAATTTGTATGAGCAGAAGCACTACCAGCCGGAACTGAAAAGGACAGAGGAAGGGATGAATTGAAGTAAGAATGATGTTGTGGGCAGAACCATGGAAAAAATTGTCTGGATCAAAAAGATCTCAGTAGATCAAGAAAGTGGGCCCACCCATGTGAGTGGAAAGAGTAGATCTTCCCCTGTGCTTGGAGGGGAATTACTCTGGCACTTGGATAGCATGGGTCTTAAACTCCATTGTTTGGGGCTAATGTCACCACCCCAACACTCAGATATGGTAGGGTATGCGTCCTGGCATTCATGGAGAGCCTAGTCACCATTCCAGTGCTCAGAGAGAATGGGGCCTATATTCCAGTGTGCAGGACAGCATGTGCTGCAAGTGCAAGTGCTTTAAATAGATGGGGCTACCACTCCATCAGGTCCAGAGTACAAAGAATCAAGCCACAGTTGATTCCCAGTCTTTAAGATATAATGAAGTTTGACATGCTGGGTTTCAGACTTGTTTGGGATCCATGATCCCTGTTTTCTTTTTAATGTTTTCCCTTTGGAATGGGGATGTTTTATCATAAACCTATCCCACCATTGTATATTGGGCACACAAAACTTAATTTCTAGATATGACAGGGCCATCAGACAGAAGTTTTTACCCTAGGATGGACAATATCCACCACCAATTTTGATGAGACCTTGTATTTAGCATTGTTATGAACATCACTTAAGACTTCTGGGATGTTCTAATGGAATGAATATATTTTGCATTTGGGAAGAACGTGTCATTTGAGGGTCCAGGGGGCAGACTTTTGGGGATTGAATCATTTCTGCCATAAAGGGCATGTTCAGTTCTCAACTCCTAGTCTTGAAGGTGTGAACCCATTTGTAAGTAGGATCATTGAAGATGTTATTAGTTAAGATGTGCTCGAACTGAATGGTGTGGGCCTTAATCAAATATGGCTGAAGTTCTATAAATAAAGGAAATTGGATGTGAAAAGGAGAAACCATGGGTGGCAACCAATCCTAGAAGCCAACAGAACCCAGAAGTGAAAGAAGACCCTGTCATGTGTATTGCCATGTGGCAGAAAAGCCAAGGAATCCCAAAGATTGCTGATCAGGCAGAAGATACCAACCCCACAAGGTAGTAAGCCTTCTCGCTCTGAAACTGTGAGCCAATAATTTTCTGCTGTAAGCCAACTCATTGTATGACATTTGTTTTAGCAGCCTGGCAACTAAAACATTTAGTAAACTTTTTTCTCAGTTGCTGTACATTTCAGCTCCAAACTTTTAATAGTCCTCTTTTATAATTTCTTTGACCTAATTCAGTATCTCTGTTTGTTGATTCATTTTGCCCTGCTTTCATTCAATTATTTAAACATGCTTCCCTTTAGTCCTTTTACATATGTGAAACAGCTTATTTGAAATCTTGGTACAGTAAGTCCAGTAATGGTGAAACTCACAGCACTTTCTATTTACTACATTTTTTCCTAAATATGAGATAGATCTTCCTGTTTTATAACATGTTTAATCCTTTTGGTTGAAACTGGGCATTTAGATAATGAAGTTTAGCAAACCTGGAGTCTGGTTTATTTTGCCTGAATCTTGTTCTAGTTCTTTTTGTTTGCTTGCTGAATTGCTTACTAACTTAACTGTCATAAATCTGTAAAATTGTTTCTCCCATGTGATGTGTGGACACTGATAATATATGTATATAATTTTATCATATAATTAAATACAGTTATTTAAATATAATTTAATACCATATATATAATTTTAAGTTTGTTTTCATATGAATTGTCTTTTAGGCATATCTTAGTTATCAGCCACTAATTGGACACAGGTTTCCTTGGCATTTATTTTCCCTTTTATGGGTCTCTTATATACTTGTACAGAGCCTCAGAGTCAACCAAGTTTTTAAAATATGTTGGACCCTTTCTAGTATATTCTGTTGATACTCAGACAAGAATATGGTTTCCCCAACCACAATAACAACTCCAGGCAAGAATAGCTGAAACTTTGGCCCTTCTTGGTTCAACCACCTCTAATATTGTTCCTTCCACCAAAAATGCTTCTATGACAAGAGCAATATTCTCCACTCTAAATTAAGTCTTTACAGCTATCACATCCTGGAAAAACATACAAGGCAATTTTTGATCAAGAGGGGATAGAGGAAACTCCAGGTCCGAACAATACAGATTCTCACTATCCTTGTCCACAAGTTAGTAGCTTGTCAATGATAAATACTTCTCCGATTATTGTGTGACTTTGTTCTATTTCCAAAGTTTCTGATTTTTTTTTTTTTTTGGTCTGTTTTGTCCAGCCACATAGTTGCATTTTAGAGAAAATAGTCCATGTCTTCATAAAGTCATACCTACAATTACTGCGTTGTTACCTAATGTTTTTTTCAATGTAATTTATTCCTTAAAATACCAAAAACGGAACTTAAATCATTATCAGCTTTAGTTCCCTTATTCATAGAACAAGAGGATTGAATGAAAAGAGTGTTATGTAACTACCAACTCCATGTGATATTAAAATTCTTTCCATTTAAGGACCCCATTTATATGGGGAAGGCAAAAACTTTGTTTTCTTATTGTATGATTTATAAATTTTTTGGCTATATTTTAAAACAATTTTT
Source organism: Tolypeutes matacus (assembly GCA_026826555.1). Taxonomy (NCBI): domain Eukaryota; kingdom Metazoa; phylum Chordata; class Mammalia; order Cingulata; family Chlamyphoridae; genus Tolypeutes; species Tolypeutes matacus. The sequence goes on from JAKSZT010054334.1 coordinate 24,117,551, forward strand.
TTAAAGTGTATTGAATTACCTAGCCTTGTTCTTTCTTATTTATTTCTAATAAGGCATATATCATCAAAGAATAAAGTATGAAGCACTGTCATGTACCCATGCTTAATAGGACTAGAAACTTTAGCTTCAAAATATGTAGAAAGATTCTTTCTTGGCAACATTAACACACTTCTCCGAACTGACACTAATTCGCACTTAGATCTCTACCTGTCACTTCCACATGATTGCTTTCTTCTATGTGAGGTTTGAAGAAAGTGAAAAAAGTGACTACTAGATATAAATTTGAAGGAAATTTTTGTGCCTTTTGTATAAAGCCAGGAGTGTTATTAATACCAGTAAAGAACTCTTCTAATATATGAGTAAATTATAATCAGTAAGATAAATTATTAAAATCAGAATATACATGTGAAAATAAATTTTACAGAAATAGTTTTGATATAGCAAAAATTAGAAATATTTTGTAAAATCAATTTTAAAAAATCAATTAAGTAAAAATATCTCTAACTCAAGATATCTGGTAACCCTAGTGAAACATTTTATAATATAGAACAGGGAAAATAACTTATTCTGTATTTCTTTTATATATTACTTCTATAACTGTTTCTCTTTACAATATAATTATATACTTAATGTAGAAATTCTGGAAAACTGAAATAAGCATAGACTAATAAAAGCCTGTTCATCATATCATTACTTAAAATAATAATATAAAACATCATGTTATTTATAAGAAGGATTATATTCAAAATATGGATACATAGATAAAACATATTTTTTTTAGTTTTGATAGTTTATGATGCATCAAAAACATCTTGCCAGATCAATAAATAATTTACCATAACAAACATTTTAATTTGTTCACAGATTTTCCTAATTTTACTTATTATAAACAGTGCTATGAAAACTAAATGTTGGCATATATGCCTATGTATAATCTTCCAAACATTTCTTCAGGACAAACTAATAGATTTGCAATTGTTTTTCAACATGATGAATGAATTCAAAATGATGTTGAAAAACAAATGCAAATCTATATGTATATATACTTATATATATATATATATATATATATACACACACACATATATATCACTAAATATGTATTCTGGAAATTTTCAAATATTTTTACTACAAACAACTGTGTATGGAAAGTTTATCCATCCAAACCTTCCTCAATATTGGATATAATCATAATTTTTTAAATTTTAGTTATTTCATAAACAAAAATATCTCATTTTTAAATTTGATTTTTGTCTTTTAAGATCAAATTTCTGGGAAGCAGATGTGGCTCAAGTGATTGGGCTCCTGTCTACCATATGGGAAGCCTTGGGTTCGATTCCTGGGGCCTCCTGGTGAAGGCAAGCTGGCCGGCACCATGGAGAGCTTACACAGCAAGATGACACAACAAAAGGGAGACACAAAGAAGAGACAATGAGAGATGCAGCAGACCAGGGAGACAAGGCAACTCAAGCAATTGAGTGCCTCTTTTCCACACTGAAGGTTGCAGGATCAATTCCCAGGCCCTCCTCAAAGAAATGAGGAGGAAAAAGATAAGCAGACATGGAAAGAACACACAGCAAATGGACAGTGAGTGCAAATAACAAGGAGGGGGGAGAAAACAAAAGATCAAATATCCCCATGTGATTTTTTGTAGCTAAACTGCTGAGGAAAGAAATATTTGTTTACATCTGTTATATTATTTGGTTTATGTTAAATAGGTAGCTACTAATGTTCTTAGACTCTATTGGGCCATGCTGTGTAAGAGAGACTCCTACCTGAGAGACTAATGTTGGAAAAAGTCACATCTAGATGATCACAAATGATATCAACATTAAGAACAGTAATTACTTCTTTGTCTGTGAAGAGACTTACATGCCCATGCTTCTCTGAAGAGACTATGATCCACATGGCAAAAGGGTGATGATTATCTATATGTGTATCTCATCCATAATAAAGATATAGGAGTGCGTGAAAATAGGGTGGCAAGAAGGGGTTTACCAGAGGAGGACATTTAATTCAGAAAGAATGGGTTTATATTCTAAGTGCCTCCCAAATGAACAAAGAAAGTTGCTTGTTGTTATAACATATGGGATCCATTGTGAGTATAATTTTTAATATTAAGTTCTTGAATATATCAACTGGAATACTAATAAGAAAATGGATTTTATTATTATATTTTTTGTTGGAAAGGGAAACAAAATTTCTCTTAGGAGGAAAAAGCCTATATTTAGAAAAATACTTTATCACAATTTTAGGATTAGTAAACTATGCAAGGGCTATTTCTTTCCTGTATCAGGCCAAGTCCACACATCTCCAAAAAAAACAAGGTAAAGCTGCCATAAAACAGAAAATTAGAAATTTAATTTGCATGTGCATATAGTGCATGTGTTACCTGAGATGGTGAAAATAGAAGATATGAAAGAACAAAGATTATATAAAATCTGGTTTTAAATTGGACTGAAGGAAAAAAAAACCAGTAAGGTTACTTGAAAGGACTTGAATGAAAAGCAAGACCAATTCTCATTTCAGAAGCTATTCATATAGCTCCAATATAAATTTACACATCTTTTTTCTCATTTTTCTGTGAAATACTAGGCGTATTCCTGCATTATTTAAGTAAGAAAGTGGATGGTTTCAGATTTTAAAGCCACAAGGTAGGTAAGATCTAGAGAGCTTAGTTCAAAAAGAATCTTCTTTTTGGGACGACTACTATAATTCTAAAGTGTTCATAAAGTTTGAATCAAACTTTTCTAAATTTTAAATGTCCAAAGGCTCAAGGTAACTTTTTGGTTTTTCAGTTCTAAGTTTAAAATTTTCTATTTATTTCCTATTTTTCTCAGCAGTAGAGCTGATCTATATAGGAGAAAAATATTACTGTGGTAAACTGAGTATATTTTCAAATTCCTTGGCAGGAGGCAATTCATTACCTGAGGGTATGAGCAAGAAAAATGGTATTCTTCAAAACTATTCAGTATGTAGAAAAACATATCAGCTTAACTAGATGTTTTTGGTAAACGTATAAGTTTTTTGATCTTTGATTGTGCTTCACAGAAAGAGTTCTTTGCACAATTAGATTTTGGGAAGGTTTTTGTAAGTTTATAAATTAATAATATCAAACAATATTTTAGGTAACTAATGGCGGATTGACTCAAATAAATGAAGGAGCATTGTTTTGACAAGTATTCCTACATTACCCAAAGACTACAGTCTTTTAGACAATAGAATGTGTTTTAATCAATTAATGTTTTGGGAGACAGGGACAGGGAGAGTAGAGTAAAAGATGGGATAAGCCTGTTGTGATCCTATCTAAATTTGCTTTCTTGTGCAGAAAGTTTAGATCTCAATTGCAGCAATTGGAAAATAGAAATAATTTAATAGCTAGAAATGACAACATCCTATTAATGATTATAGAACTATATAGCAGACTTTTCTTTCAAAAACATTTTTAATCCAACATTAAAATTAAATGAAGGGATTTTTACAATGTGAAGAGCTTTAAAAAGTTCCATTACCACTCTGATTATAAATAAGAGCAACCTATTGTTAAGAAAATAAACAAACAAAATCAGATTGAGATTACCCAAGTGTTGGAACTATCAAAGAGGAGCTTAAAGAAAAAAACACAAATGACATTCATATGATAGAATTCTATTCAGCAGTAAGAAAGAATGAACTGCTAATACAGGGTACAACATGGATGACTCTCAAAAGCAATATGCTAATAAAAAAATCCATACAGGCTATATGTCAGTATTTACCAGGAACTAGGATTCAGGGAGAAGATTGACTACAAAAGAGTCCAAGTAAACTTCTTGGGAAGATGGAAACATTATATTTCATGTCAGAAGTGATGGTTATATGACTAAATAAAGTTGTCAAACTCTAGTACTGTACACTTAAAAATGGTGAATTTTGTGGGACATATATTATTCCTTAATAAACCTGACTGAAAAAGTAAGTAGGATTTCCATTTTCAGCTCCAGGCGTGTAAAGAGGTGGAAGTTGCCCTGCCATCTTTATAAGAAGGAAAGGCTAAACAAACTGAACAATCAGTGCCATTTATCAGACACATCAGAGAATTTAGGTTCCATGGAAAATCACTATTCACAAAGATCTGGAGAGACAATAAATTGAGTCACAGCCAAAACTCTATTTACTTAAGAAAAAAAGCTACAGGAATCATTAACTTCTAAGAACACTTAAATGACAATTTTTACTAAATGCTGTAGGGTAATTGCGAGATCTGTGATGGGAAGATAATTCTGTGGTCCACAGTTTTGTGGGACAACTACACTTTCAGGGTTTTTCCTCCAGAAAAAAAAATTAGGTTCTCGTGGTGAGTAACAAACATTCCCTTGTGGCTCTGGCAGGAGAAGTGGCCGCATAAACAGTGTCTGATAAATACAGAGCATTCCTCATGAAAAAGGCCAACTCTTCACAGAAAAAAGTCTAACAGAGCCTTATTCCACTTATGTCCTCACTTGCCTATCTGTTCACCTTGAAGAAGCTTTAAAACACTTATAAATGTCATAGCTCAGGGACACAGGTCCACTAAAAGAATGAGATTTAATAATATTTAATAATAGAACATATCTCCTACCTCTTCACTTAACAACAAACCAATAGGAATCCCCTAACCAATAAACCACATATGCCTTGCCATTTGACAGAGGAGTCCAGGATCACCAGTAGCTGGTCTTGATGGAGAAAGCATCACCTGATGATGCCTTGATTTGGACATTTTCATGGCTTCAAGTAATGGTTTATAAGTTAATAATTCCCCTTTGTAAAAGCCAACTCACTTCTGGCATACAGCTTTTGGCAACCTAGCAGACTAAAACTATCTCTTTGTCAGATTAAAATTATAACTCAGACCAAAGGCCTATTTGCCTCAGCTTTATTACACAATACATGTTTAACTTCTAACAAAAATTATGAGGAATGCTAAAAGGCAAGAAAAATCAGTCTTCAAGAGAAATAAAACATCAGAACCAGACTCATATTACACAGATATTGGAATTATCAGATATGGAATTCTAAAAAATCATGATTAATATTTTAAGGGGTCAATAAAATGTAGACAATATGGAAGAACAAATCAGGAATGAAATCACAACAATGGAAACTCTAAGAAAGAAAATCAATTGCAGAAATCAAAAACATTAAAATAAAAAAAAGAGAGAGAGAATCATGCCTTTGCTGGGCTCATCAGTATATTGAAATGGCTGAGGGAAGAATCAGTGAGCTTGAAGATATGTCATTAGAAATATCCCAAAGTGAAAAAAATTAGAATAAAAGAAAGAAACAAAATATCCAAGAGTAGTGAACAATTTTAAAAGGTTTAACATTTGCATAATTGCAAAACCTAGGAAAAACAGAAAAGCAGAAAAGAACAGAAGATTATGAGAATTTTAAGGAAATTGCATTAATTTATGATTAAAATTAAAGAATATATTGTGACCTAACATGCATCCAATAATAATGAGAATGGCATGATATATGAAATACATAATATAGAATCACAAAAATATAAGGGAGTTTAGAAAGATCTGAGTAAGTGGTCAACAAACTTATAATTATGATTTAATATTTGTTAGCACATTTAGATATTCTATTGTATATATTAAAGAACATGTTTTTATCATTTTAATCATGCCTATAAATCACTTTGAGATATTGGATTTATTTCCTTTCCTTCTTTTTAACCATTTCCTTAATCCCTTCTCTGTCATTAATTTTCATTCACCTAGCACTATTTTTTTCTTAATTATCATAGAAAAGGTATATGGGAGGGAAAGAAGCAGAAATTGTCTCTGACTTTCTGTTTATCACTTCAAGACTCCATTAAGTATAGAAGGGATAAGTCAATATACAGAAAGCGAAAATTCCCTTTGGAAAATCTGGAGAGAGAAGGTGTGGCAGATTGAATTTATGTACTCCAGAAAATCATGTTCTTAATCAAAGTCCATTAATGTGCATTTGAACTTATTTTAAATAGGACATTTTGAGGAAGTTATTTTGAATTAAGCTGTGGTCATTCCTGTTACTGGAGGCCTTATGGAGAAGGTCACAGAGGGAAAGTCATGGGAAAGAAGCTTGTAGGCAACAGGATCCACATGAGAAAGGGAAATGTGCTGCCATGTGCATTGCCATGTGCTGGAAAAACCAAGGACCCAGCATCTCCAGAAGCTAGCCCCAGGATACCACGGTCTAAAAGGAAAAAGTATTGCTTTGCTGATGCCTGGATTTGGGGCTACTACCCTTAAAATCATAAGCCAATAAATTCCTGTTGCTAAACAATCCCATTATATGGTATTTGTTTTAGCAGCCGAGAAACTAAAGGAGAAGGTTAACTTTAAAGAGGTTTCTACAGTGTGTTGAAAAGACAGAGTTCTCTGGATCCCTGCGCAATGAGGACCACATGTTTTGCTCAGAAGCACCATAGTTCAAGTGGCAGCAGTGGCCACTAGAAGTTCTGAGGGCAGGGAGAGGGAAATGCCGGTGAAATATGGGTGCAGTTTGGGGAATTGGGAGTTTTCCTGAATGACATTACTGTGACAGATAGGCACCAGTACATATCTTGCCATAACATACAAAATTGTGTGGGAGAGGGTGTAAACTACAAAGTAAACTATAATCCATGCTTAGTTGTAATGCTCTAAAATGTTTTCATCAATTGTAACGAATGTACCACACTAATGAAAGATGTTGTTAATGTGGGAAAATGTGGGAGGTGTAGGAAGCGAGGCATATGGGGAACTCCTATATTTTTATGTAACATTTATGTAATCTAAATAGCTTTTAATATATATATATATATATAAATTAAAATGATCTTATGAGGGTAAAGGTGCTATGCTTCAACTAGGTATACAGTTGTGGAGCTAGTTGTTATGCAATATATCATGGGAACACTGGTTCAGGCACAGCAAAGATTTCAGCAAATGACGGCTTTATTATTCACACAGCACAAAGACTCCAGAAGCGCAGAGGGAGAGATCCCATCATGGCTGGTCCCGCGGGATGCCAACTCCTGGGATCAGGTTCTGTAGACGCCTCTTTGCTCATTGAAGAAATGTGATACTTATACTGTGAGAGAGCTGAGTATTTATATAACCCCAGGGGGAGGGGACCTAACACTGAGAGTTCAACCCTGATAAGCAGTTAGAATTGCTTATTCCTTAATTTGAGGTTAAGTTACTGTCCAGTCATTCCATTAGACCTAAAGTCTGCCCCACCCCCACCCTGGATATGAGTTGAAAATGTGTTGAAACATCTGCACATAATAGGAAAGGAGAGGGGAGTAACAGGGGCTGGGAGATGGCTAATAGGCATGTCCAAGATGTGTCTAGCAACAGTATCCTAGGTTTCAGTTTGTCCATGCTTGAAAAAAAAAAAATCAGTGTTACAGCACATTGTAAAACCAGTGGAAATTTGCCAGCCTGAAGAGAACAGAAACAAGACAACTCAGATGACTGAAGATCAAGGAAAACCACTTCCCACCCCATCAACTTTCATCCATTCCTTAACACCATATAAGCCTTGTTACCTGAAAAGTTATATCTTTGAAGGCTATTTGTAATATGAGAGATGAATTACATGTTTCAAGATATCTATGATTACACTATTTTATGTATAATTCATTTCATATAGGTTAACTAGCAGACTCCTATGGCAAAAATGCAAATTTAAGTATTTTGTACACTAAAACTCACTGAAAAGAGCATACATATAAATTGTAATCAAAAGGCCTCATCTCAAATCTTGCCTCTGCTGCTACTAAAATCAGTGCTTTTTGCAAGTCATATATCATCTTAGAACCAGTTTTCCTGCCTATAAAGCTTATGATCATAATTCCAAAGTCTCTTACGTGTTTTAGGGATCAAATGCTTTGATGAATAGTTTATATATAAATATATATATATGTAGATAGATAGGTTATCACAAATAATCAGAAAGGCATATAAAACTATAGAGAATTTAAAAATTACAGGTCTATCATTATGAGATAAATATTTCCTTTATACTTATCAAGAAAAAGAAGAAAAATATATTCACAGAAGTAAATGATATTTGAGGAAACAATGATATGTGATTTAAATGATAATTTTGTAATGTTTATTTATGTAAACACATTGTGATCCAAAATTAATTTAACATTATTCATTATAATGATATAATGGTTCACTTAGTATTTTGAAGTGAAAGTTCAATAGAGTAAATCTCCATAATAACTGCTTTCATTTTATCAGTAATTTAGGAAGCCCATGTAGTTGAACCAAGAGGCTATAATAGAGTACAAGACACATTGTAAACCAGCTAGTGAATTCCTTGAATTGGAATATCATGTACATTAACAGCGAAAACCTCCCAATTAACAATAAACCCTTACTATCATAAATAATGTTGTTAAAGAAATTACCTCTGGACACACACGTTGGTGAATGTATATTACTTAAGGGTATTATTAGAGAAATACATTTAAATATATTTGAAATAATAGTTTAATCAAAGTTTTAAAATGGTTAATCATTGAATGAGCAAGTGATTTAAAAGTACAGCTCTTATATGCTACATGCTAAATTATTTTACACAATATGAGAAACATGTCCTAGATAAAACAGTTTTCTTGAGTCATCAATGTTATTTGTCTCTGAAAAAGAACTTTTTCTTCTATATCAGCACTCAGCAGTACTGTGAACATATTGATCTGTAATCAAGTGCTGACACAGTTATTTGGCTTAAGCCATATATTTTCTGAACTGCAAACACAGCATTATGACAGGCATATATAAAACAGTTTTCTACTACACACAAAAACTCATTGCAAACACTTTATCTAAGTGACAATTTCATCTGCAGTTTTCTTTCTTCAATTTGTTCAGTGAAGAGTGTATGTTAGCTACCATAAAAGTAAGATATTGTTATGAAACCTCCCCTAAAACAAAATTAATTTTTATTGCCTCATTTAGATAAGGATCATAATAAATTAGCAAAGCCTATGAAAAGCATGCACTCAATATAGATTGATCAAAGAGGATTAACCTTTTGAGAATTAATTTATAAGTAATATCTAAAAAGCCTGGTAAAATCTTTATATATCAATGATGTATTACTTTAATATATATTCTAAAAATATTATAGTTAAAATGTTATAATTCATTTGCCATTTGAAGACAACTATTCTATGATATTTTAGCATATTACTAAGCAAATATAATGAAGAAAAATGAAGTATAATTGTGATAGTTTTGAAGAATTATAAATTTTGCACAAAATTTGTTACTCATAATTTTTTAATAATGCTTATATATAGAAAATTGAAAAAAAAAAAAACATAATTATCAAGTGCCAAGCACCATGTTTGGTTCTTAAGATATAAAAAAATTGAAAAAGTATATACCTTCAGTATGATGAGTTTTATAATAAATGTATGCATGAGAAAATATTCATATAAAAGAAGATATAATTGGCTTTATTTTCATCTTGATAATCATAGAAGTCCTTCTAGAAGAGAAGATGTTGCTTTTTTTATTATACTTTGACTCCTATTTTATAGGATTCAGGGAAGGGCAACCCATAAAACAAGAAAAGAATATATGGAATCATGAAATGGGTAACCTATTTTAGAGTTTCTTGGTCATAACTTCTTACTGTCTGTGTTTACAACTCAAACAAGTGCATTACTGTTAAAATAATATAATTACACATTTTCAATTAAGACACTTGCTAGCCAGCATTCTGAAGAATATTTCTTTCATAAATGGCAATTACTTTTCAGCATGTAATAAAGTCCCCCAAAAAAATATCTCAGGAAAAAATACCCAAAATGCTGGGTATTTGCAGTTTTTAAATTTTTAATTCCTGACCAGTTGTCAGAAAAATATGGAAACTTTTTGGATACCTAAAACAAAAAGGAATCACAAATCCAGAGATATAAATGGCCACTGAACTTGGGGTATCTGTGGATACTTTTTGCTCTTGAAACTGGGCTTAATATGCCATACAGATGGGTTGTGAGGTATTGCATAGGGCAACAGCAAAGCCTAGTGTCCAAATAAATGTCACATAATCCAGTGATTCTAAAGATTGACATATTCCATGGATATAGTAGGAAAACAAATCAATCTATGAAGGGACATAATAGCATAGTAGCAAACCATAGTTACTGAAAATTTACACTTACATAAATTTGGTTTTAGAATTCATATTATCTGAGTAACCTGAAATTCCAAGCTAAAAATGTCATTTAAATGGACTCAATTTATATTTACTGAAAGTAATTTGCAATAGTAAACTCAGGTAATTTTTGAGGCACACTATATTCCCAGACTTCTATAAACAGTTCTGAGTCACAAATTACATATTGGAAAAATTAACTTTTAAGAAATCATTTTAAAGCCACACTGTGGCAAAAATCAGAAATAGCACCATAGAACAGAATCAGACTGCTAAAGACTAAAGTTAATGGAATAATTCATGATTCAGCACATGACACAGGTGTTATTCCAAATACAATGACAATACAGCAAACTATTAAAAAAAGGAAAGGCAGAATTCTAAATTACCAAATAGAAATCTAGAAATGAAAAATATGAGAAAAGGACTAGACATTAAATATATTGATTAAATGGGAGATTGGTAACTTCTGGAAATAAGAGTAATATAACTGAAAATAAACCTGACAAAATTTATTTGGATAATGTAAGTTTAAAACAGAAGAAAATGAAACATATAAAAGAGAATTTAAAAGGGACAGAGAATAAAGGAAGAGGATTTAAAATACGTAAAGAGATTTCCACAAGGCCTAAAGAGAGAAAGTGCATGTGATGGAGGTGGTTTTCAAAATAATAATAATAATAAAATAATAAGAAAGGAGTAAATATAGCCCAGAATTTTTGAAAATTGAAAACCAGGAAGCTCAATGTATTCCAAGCAGTATAAACTAAAGAAAAACTACTACTAAATGAACTAATGAATAATTAAAAGGCAATATAATTAAATTTAATTTGGGTAAATGTGATAGTGCAACTGTAGAAAACTGGAAGGTGAAAATATATCTCAAAGGAGGAATTTATGAAGGAAACATATAAAATCGCTGTCTTGCCCCCCTTGGAATATATTTTTGGAATCCATATGATGTCTGATTGGGGAACTCTTCTGCTGAAGTCAGGGAGTAGGAAAAAATGGTGTAATATGTGGGCATTTTTGGGACTTGGAATTGTCCTGAGTGACATTGCAATGACAGATAGAGGCCATTAAATATCCTGCCATAACCTACACAATTGAGTGGGAAAGAGTGTAAACTACAATGTAAAATATATTCCATGCTTAGTGGCAATGCTTCAAAATGTGTTCATCAATTGCAATGAATGTACCACACTAATGAAAGATGTTAATGTGGGGAGAAGTGGGAGGTGTAGGTAGTGGGGAATATGGGTACCCTTATATATTTTTATGTAACATTTTATGTAATCTAAGTATCTTTTAAAAATAAATAAAAAATATATTTTATAAAAGGGATCTAGGACAAATCTACTCTTTAACATCTTAAATAGGGCATGCAATATGGAAATCTTTTGAATTAACTAAACCAATTTAAAATTAAAGTGGTTAATTTAAGACAACATAGGATATGTGGGGGATGGCAATCAGGAAATTTCAACTAATTAGCCAAAACTAATTATAGGAAGGGCCTGTTATATGTGCTACACAGTGACTGGAGCGTCTGGCAAAAGTCTGCTACTGACAGGGTCAACTGCTGATATTTTGTTGTAATTCAAGGTACACATTTAAAAGGATTTTAGTAGCCTGTTATTGACTTAATTGATACTGCTTCTGGCAGAACATAACATTCCATTGATAGCTGAAAAAAAAACCATGTTCTGAATTATGACAAATTCTCATTCCAAAAGAGATAGCAATGCACAGAAGAGTTCCCTCATTAAAAGAGAATGCTATATTCAAGAACAGATGGCACTGTTGTCCACTGAAGCATCAGGGAGTGTATAAACTAATGGCAGTCACATCTTTTGGATAGTCCCCTGTTAGAGTCTCTCAGGAGTTACCATATCCCATAGTCAAATGGGCCCCTTCTCATGATCTATTATTGGAAGATACCAAACAGACAGCATGGTTTACAGATGGCACCTTAAGGATGGACACTTGATACTCGGTCTGAAAAGCAATTTCACTGCAACTTGCTGATGGATTCCCTATGAAGAGAGAAAAGATAAATTCAATGAGAAGCATTACCATGGGTGCCATTTGTGGCATAAGAAGGAACTAGATAATAACATTGTTACGGTGTGGATTTTTACTGATTCTTGGGCTGTAGCCACTAGACTCACAATCTGGTATGGAAAATAGTTCAAGAACACTGGAAGATAAAAAAAACTTCAATGTGGGATGCTATGTTATGATAAACTTTATGGGGGTAGAGAAAATCAAACAAAGCATGCCTGTTAAACAAATTCCTTTTTAAATTAAGAAGGGGACAAGAAGCAACAAGTGGATGTGTTCAGTTATGATTTGGAAGTTGTCACATGTGTGCATAAGATATGTGATTCTGCAGGCATTCAAGAAATGCATTGATGGATAAGAAAAAAAAAACATATATATATACCTCACAATTTCTGTCAGATGATCACAATATAACTGACAAATGTTCTGTTTGCAAACAAGGTCTTTGAACATTAAACCAGCTACATATTGCCAAATATAGGATCTTCCTCAAAGGATAGTTGGCAGGAGGATTGCCTTGGGCCATTATGAAAGGGCTCATTTGAAATTTGATTTGCATATTAGTTTACTGAAGCAAATACCTTTAACCAATTTGAGGTCAAAATATCAGATCTATTTTAATTTGGACTATGTGTTTATGTATCATCGATTAAGGGACCATTTAAGTGAATTTGCAGTACAAAAACGAGCTAAATACAAGTATATCCAATGGATATGTAAAATATATTGCCATCCACAAAGTAATAGTATAACTAAAAATTGGAAGGTGCAATTAAAACACGTGGTTATGAAATTGGGAGCTGATAAGGAACTGAAGAGATGACTTGGTCAATTGAATGAAGGACTGTTAAAAAAATAATATGCATGAAAACAAAAGAGTTCGTTTTTGATTAGCTTTTCACGCATGCTATTGTGGGGAAAATAGAAAAAAAGAAAAAAATATACAGCACAGAAACAGACAAACTACTTTCCTACATCAATTTTTTTCTAAAATTTTCCTGGTTTCTCTTCTATCTGCCTATGATGCCTCTGTTTCATTTATGAGGTCCCAAGAAAGAATCATTGACTAAACATGACACCATAACAATATCTCAAATATTACTGGTTTAAATTCCTCAGAGAATGAGATAATTCCTTCCCCTCACCTGGAAAAACTGCCTCTTTCCTCTTAAGTGGATGAGGCAATCCTATCAGAGGTACATATCCATATAACTGAGCATGGACAAAGGGGGACACATAGACCAATCTCATGTTGCTAATTGCTCTATTAGTCAGTCATCTGGCTAAATCTGGCAGTCTTACCCCAGGGAAAAGGATTGTTTAAAAGTTAATAAAAATTGGAAAGAGTAATGATTGCTGTAGGAAAAGCATCTTATTAAATTGAAAGTGCAAAAATGAAAATTTAACATTAACTTGGTACCTCATAAGAGACTAAGAAGAGAATATTATTTCTTAGTTATATTTAGAGATGTCCATAAAGGTGAAGGTCTTTGTTTGCAGAATCTCCAAGTTTGTTTTAAGCTAAAGTTCCTGGGTACTCCCTGACAGATTGAAGAAGCCTTAAATCTGAAGTCATCTATGTGATGTGTTTTGATGGTATGAATAACACTTTGTGGATGAACACATGGACTAATTCTAATGCCGCTTAGTCTTTTCATTTCCATTGTCTAGGTAATGCCCACAAAAAGACCCTTAGGAGAAGATATCGTGCAACAGCTGGTCCCCTGGAGTGCCAACTCTCACTGTGTATTTATTAACCATACATGTTAAGCTATTGAGAGAGTTTCCCAGACAAAATAGGTATAAAATATGTATATATGCCCAAACTACTTTGATGGTATCATGTGCCCTAATGCTACAGACCAGCAATTTTTCCCCCTGGAAGATAACAATTGAGTTAAAGAACACTTGGAAAAAGAAGCCAATGTCAGTTTGAGTGGCATTTTATGCTCATATATGTACTTATGTTAGTTTTGATGTCCTCCTTGGGTTCCAATGACAAGTTCTTTGTCATACTCAAACTCGAAAATTGGGGTTTAATATTATACATATGACATTATCCTGGAAAATTCAATAATATATTAAAATACATATTCAAACTGCACAGGAGAAGATGGGCTTATTTAAAGATAAGGCCTATGGGAACATACAACGATGGAGTATGAAACAATACATATGGCTATGTCCATGATAGCCTAGAGATCCAGAATTAACATAGACTTGTCTTTGATTTAATCCCCAATCCAGGACAATACCTGCTATATAATATAAATTCTTTAACATTTTAAAGAATTTTATTGAAGATAATAAAAGATATGACTAAGTTAAACAGTCATCGGGTGGAAAGTTCCTTAAGTGCTAATTGACGTTGCATCCTTCCCCTGAAGCCAAAGACCCCTGCACTGAGGATAAGTCTCTTACTACATCCCTCCACTCCCAATGGCTCCCAGATGTCACTGCACCCTCACAAGTTAGCTAAGGCCTGGGTGCCCAGTGCCCACAGCTGGCCTGTGTCCAAGTGCTCCCTTGAACAGAGTCTTCACTTACTGAGGAGGCTGGGAACACCAGATGGAGAGGAATTGATATATAAGATCTAAGCCAGGACTATGGTACAGAAAGGGACAAAAGCAGGGAGTACCTTGGAAGGGTCCAAAACTGCTCTATGGGCAAGGGCCTCTCTTGTTTAGAAGGCCTAGAAAATACTATTGTAATACATGCAATTAATCATTTAATTATTACAATGAATCGAACCATTGATATTTTTCATAAGGCTCAAATTTCCATGGTGGAAGTAAGCAAGAGTTTTCTAGCTCATGCATGATTATGAACATACTTCTTCGTGAATATTTAGTAAGCTTACTCTTACTTTAAAACAAAATCTACACCTCATTGGATTATATAAATCACTGGTATTTGTCCTTTTGTTTATCTGTTCTAAAAATAGTACAAAAAATGCAGGAAAAATGATAATGAGTGAGTTCCAAACAAGTGTTAGCAGGGTGGTCTGGGTAAGACAGTTATTTAATATGAAGGCTATCGTAGTTTTATGCTTATCTCTCATGATTCCTCAGAGTCTGGTACTGACTTTTGGCAAATTAAGTACTAATTGCCTAACTAAAGATTGAAAGTGAGCTATTTAAAATTCAAAACTCCCTGGGAGCACCCAAGGCAAGCATGTTTATTGATAGCTTAAACTTGGTTTCATTGGAAGGGAAACCTGGCTTAACTACATGGCCAGAGGATATAGAAGACCCCTCTTGAAATGTGATGGGAGGTCATCCACAAAAATGCCTTGCACATATCTTGGTGTTTAATCTCTGGGGGCAAAGCACATTCTGGGTGACTACAGAAAGGACACTGGAAAGGTGTCCTCAGAAGTCTCTTGGGCCCCTGAGCTTGTCTGCACTTTCTTCTTCCTGCCCTGTGTTACCCTTTTACATTTATGTATTTATTTATTTATCTAAAATTTTTAAATGATTTTCTTTATCACACTTGTAAATTGTAGGAATTAGATATCATTGCCCTTAACTGCGATATTTCTTCTTGATTTAATAACATGATAATTCCCAAGGAAGTTCCATTTACAAATGAAAGTGGAAAGCTTGGCTGGTTTCTCCAGAGGAAAAAAAAAAATGTTAATAACTTTATATTTTCTTCTCTATATTTTATATAATGAAAATGCTTAATCTTAATAGACTGAATAATTGGTTTGAGTGAAATAATGGGGAGATCCATTTAAATTAAGAACATATATTCACTAAAAATATATCTCTACAACTCTAAAGCAATTCCAAAAACATATATATATCATGAGATGACATGCTAAATATTACTTGCCAGTCATATTGACTTTTATTTTAAAATGTTTTCAGTTTTAAAAAATTAGGTTATAAAATTAGTTGTGGTCATGTGAACATAACCTTTGATTCATATTAAATTAAAGTTCCTGGAATTCCAATTTATTTTTTAGTATTTGTTAATATTTAGTATTTAATATTCACTATCTGGGCCAATACATAGCCTTACATATATGCCCTTTTTTAAAATATATATATATATTTTAAAAGATATTTAGGTTACATAAATTTTTAATAAAAATATAGGCCATTTCCATATGCTCCGCTCCCTAAACTGCCCATATTTTCCCATATTAACAACATCCTTCATTGCGGTACATTCATTACAATTGAAGAAAACATTTTGGAGCATTGCCACTAAGCATGGATTATAGTTTACATTGTAGTTTATACTCTTTCCCGCACAATTGTGTAGGTTATGGCAAGATATGTAATGACTTGTACCTGTCATTGTAATATCATTCAGGACAATTCCCAAGTCCTGAAAATGCCCCCATATTTCACTTGTTTTTCTCTTTCCTTGCCCTCAGAACCTCCAGTGGCCACTGCCTCCACATCAATAATATAATTTCCTCCATTGCTAGAATAACAGTAAGTCAATATTAGAATAAGTAAGTAATCTGCCAGTATGTCTACTTTAGTTCATAGTTCATTCCCCAATTCTGAGGATTCTGAGATGGTGATGCCCACTCCACCTCTGATTGAGATGGTGTTTTGATCCCATAGGGCAGATGGATGGCACTTTCTTGCTTGCAGTTGTAAACTCTCTTGGTTTATTGGGATAGTCTTTGTCCATCATCATCTCCTTGTCAGTTGTCCTGGGTAAGTCCAATGAACTGAAGAGTAGGTGTTGCAACTCTGTTGAGATTCAGGGTACAGTTGGCATATGGAAAGCTCTGTCTTACCCTACTAGGCACTGCCTATGCTCTCGAAAGACACCCACCCCTCTATTTGGAAACATAGCAGGTCTCCCCAACATGGTATCCAACACCTTCCCTCTCATTATGTGGGTCTCTATCCATTGATACAACCCATTATGACAAGGTCAACACTCACAAACTACCTAGAAGCCTGCCCTAAGTGTGCCCTGTCCCAAATGAAACATCCAACACCCTAAACCAGTAACCCTCCCCTGCCACATTGCCAAAAGAACATTCCAAACTTTGTAGTTTTAACCACTTACTCACCAATACCCAGTATTCACCCACTCCCTACCCCAAACCTTCTCCTAGTTCAAATGGCATTTTAACCCACCCTCCCCATCTTACTCCCCTCACAAACCAGCACCATTGAAACCAAAATATCACTGCACTACTCTCATGCCCCTCCACTGCCTAACTACATACTTCCAACTTATCAGATTTTGCCCCTATGGGCATTGGCTACAACCTTCTTATCACTTTATAACTCTTATAAACCTGTCTTCCAGATGGTAGCTCTGTGAGTCTGTTCAATTTACTTAATTCATATCAGGGAGGTCGTGTAATATTTGTCATTCAGTGCCTGGCTTGCTTCAATCAACATAAGATCTTCAAGATTCATCCATGTTATCGCATGTGTTAATACTGCATTCCTTCTTACAGCTGAGTAATATTATAGTTTTGATTTGCATTTCTCTAATAGCTAGTTATGTCTAGCATTTTTTCATGTGCTTTTTAGACATTTGTATTTCCTCTTTGGAGAAGTGTCTATGCAAATCACTTGCCCATTTTCGAATGGGTTGTTTGTGTTTTTGTTTTCGAGGTGTAGGATTTTTTTTATATATGCTGGATATTAGGCCCCTATCAGATAGATGGTTACCAAATATTTTCTCCCATTGAGTAGTCTGCCTTTTGACTTTTTTCACAAAGTCCTTCTTAGGTGCAAAAGGTCCCATTTATCTAATTTTTAATCTATTCTTTCTTTTGCTGCTCATACTTTTGGTGTAAGCTTCATGAAACCATTTCTTATACAAGGTCCTATAAATGCTTCCCTACATAACCTTCCAAGATCTTTATGGTCTTGGCTCTTATATTTAGATCTTTGATCCAACTTGAGTTGATTTTTGTATAAGATATGAGATGGTGTTCCTCTCCCATTCTTTGGATATGGATATTTAGTTCTCCAACAACCATTTGTTGAAGAGTCCATTCTCCCCTGGTTGAATGGGCTTGGGGGCCTTGGCAAATATCAGTTGATATTATATGCAAGGATCTATATCTGAACTCTCAATTTAGTTCTATTGGTCAGTATGTCTGTCCTTGTGCCAATACCCTGCAAGTTTCATCACTGTAGCTTTGTAGTAATGTTTTAAAGTGAGGTAGTGTGATTCCACCAATTTCATTTTTCATTTTCAATATGACTTTGGCTAATTGGGGCCTCTTGCCCTTCCAAATAAATTTCATAGTTAGCTTTCCCAATTAAGTAAAAAAAAAAAAAAGTTATTATTAATTTTTTTTTTCAGAGTGCTTTAAATCTGTAGATCAGTTTGGGTAGGATAGATATCTTAATGATGTTTAGTTTTCCTATCCATGAACAAGGAATATTCTTCCATTTATTTAGGTCTTCTTTGATTTTCTTTACCAGTGTTGTGTAGTTTCCTTCATAAAGTCATTCACAACTTTAGTTAAATTTATTCCCAAGTATTTGATCCTTGCAGTTATTATTGTAAATAAGCTTTTTTTTTTTTTTCTTGATTTCCAACTCAGATTGCTCACTGTTGGTGTAAAGAAATGCTATGATTTTTGCACATTAATCTTATAGCCTGCCACTTTACTGAACTTGGTTATAAGCTCCAGAATATTTGTTGTAGATTTCACAGGGCTTTCGAGGTTAAGATCATATCACCTTCAAACAGTGAAATTTTTACCTATTCCTTTCCAATTTTGATAACTTTTATATCTTTTTCTTGCCTAAGTGCTCAAGCAAATACTTCTAACACAATGTTAAATAAGAGCAGTGACAGTGAACATTCTTGTTTTGTTCCAGATCTTAGAGGGAAAGCTTTCAGTATTTCACCACTGAATATGATGTTAACTGTGGGTTTTGCATTTATACCCTTTATCGTGTTGAGAAAATTTCTTTCTATTCTTATGTTTTGAAGTTTTTTTTATCAGGAAAGGGTGCTGTATTTTGTCAAATGATTTTTCTGAATCTATAGAGATGATCGTGTGATTTATTTCTTTCAATGTGTTTATGTGGTGTATTACATTGATTGATTTTCTTATGGTGAGCCATCCTTACATAACAGGTATGAAACCCATGTGGTCATGGTGTATGATTCATTTGATGTATTGTTGAATACGATTAACAAGTATATTGTTGAATATTTAAGCATCTAGTCTTATTAGAGAGATTGGTCTATAGATTTCTTTTCTTGTAGTATCTTTCTTTTGCTTTGATATTAGGGTGATATTGGCATCATAGAATGAGTTAGGCAAAGTTTCCTTCACTTCTATTTTTTGGAAGAGGTTAAGAAGGATTGGCCTTAGTTCTTTCCGGAAGATTTGGTAGAATTCACCTGTGAAGCTGTCTGGTCCTGGGCTCTTCTTAGTTGGGAGGTTTTTGATGACTTATTCTATCTCATTATGTGTGATTGGTGCATTGAGTTCATTAATTTCTTCATCATCAATGTAGGCTGTTTGTTTCTAGGAATTTGTCCATTTCCTCTAAATTATCCATTTATTTGGCATAAAATTTTTCAAAGTATCCTCTTATGATACTCTTTATTTCTGTTTGGTCAGTGGTGATATCCCCTTCCTTGTTTCTTATTTTATATATTTGCATCATCTCTTTTTTTCTTAGTTAGCCTAGCTAACTTCTCAATTTTATTAATCTCAAAGAACCAGCTTTTGGTTTTGTTTATTTTTTTCTAGTGCTTTCTTATTTTCAATTTCATTTAGCTGTGATGTAATCTTTGTTATTTCCCTCTTTCTCTTTCCTTTGGGCTTAGTTTGTTCTTCTTCTAATTCCTACAGCTGTGCAGATAGAGCATTGATTTTAGCTCTTTCTTCTTTTTTAATATAGGCATTTTTGTCTATTTATTTCCTCCTCAGTATAGCTTTTGCTGCATCCCATAAATTTTGATATGTTGTGTTGTCATTTTCATTCATTACAAGTTAGTTACTGTTTTTTTTTGTGATTTCTTCCTTGACTCACTGTTTGTCTAAGAGGGTGTTGTTTAACTTCAATATCTTAGTGCCTAGTCTGGTCTCTGCCCCATACTTATTTCCAGCTTCATTCCACTGTGGTCAGAGAAATTACTTTGTATAATCGAAATCTTTCTGAATTCATTGAGTTGTTCTGTGGACTAGCATGTGGTCTATCTGGAGAATGATACATGTGCACTTAAGAAGAATACATATTCCTCTGCATTAGGGTGAAATGTTTTGTATATGTATATTAGGTCCAGTCCACTAATGTACTGATCACAGTCTTTGTTTCTTTATTGATTCTCTGTCAAGACACTATAATTGTAGAGGCACCTATTTCTTCATTTAGTTTTTCCAGTGTTTTGTAGCATGTATTTTGAGGCACCCTGGTTAGGTGCATAAATATTTATGACTATTCTTCTTGATAGATTACCCCTTTTATTAATATATAGTGTCTTTCTTTTCTCTCACAATAGTTTTCTGCATTTAAAGTGTATTTGTCTGATATTAGAAAAGCTACTCCCACCCTTTTTTGGATGTTGTTTGCTTATAAAATTGTTTTCTAACCATTCACTTTTTGTCCTTGCATTTCTGGGTCTAAGGTGGTTTTCTTGTAGACAGCATATAGATGGGTCATATTTCCTTATCAATTCAGCCAATCTGTGCTTCTTGACCACTGAGTTTAATACATTAAAATTCATTGTTATTACTGTCAAGGAACTACTTACATTGGCCATATTTTCTTTCAGTTTATCTTTTCCATATGTTGTTTTTATTTCTCTTTGCATCTTTTTAGTTGTTCTTACACTCTCCTCCAACCCTCTCTCTCCTGTTTTTTCCTTTCAACCTGTAGAACTCCCTTTAGTATTTCTTGAAGAGCAGGTTTCTTATTGACATACTTTCTTAATTTTTGT
This sequence comes from Tolypeutes matacus, assembly GCA_026826555.1. Classification (NCBI taxonomy): domain Eukaryota; kingdom Metazoa; phylum Chordata; class Mammalia; order Cingulata; family Chlamyphoridae; genus Tolypeutes; species Tolypeutes matacus. The sequence continues at coordinate 24,138,695 of JAKSZT010054334.1, forward strand.
TTATATGTTAATATTTTGAACTCTCCCTCATTTTTGAATGCCACCTTTGCTGGTTAGAGAATTCGAGGCTGGAATTTTTTTCTTTAAGCACCTTAAATATGTCACACCATTGCCTTTTTACCTCCATGGTTTCGGATGAGAAATCAGCACTTAATCTTATCGAGATTCCCTTGTATGTTATGGATCTCTTTTCTCTTGCTGCTTCCAATATTCTCTCTTTGTCTTGAGCTTTGGACAATTTGAAAAGTATATGTCTTGCAGTAGGCCTGTTAGGATTTATACTCTTTGGGGTGGCCTGCACTTCTCGGACTTGTACATCCATCTCCTGCAATAGAGTTGGGAAGTTTTCAGCCATTATTTCCTCCAACATACCTTCTGTTCCCTTCCTTTCTCTTCTCCCTCTGGGATTCCTTCAATGTGTATGTTCGTGGATTTTGTGTTGTCATTCAAACCTCCAAGTCTCTGCTGGATTTTTTTTGTATCTTTTAATCTATCTGTTCTACTATCTGCTTGATTCAGATGTACTGTCTTCCACATTGCTAATTCTTTCCCCTGCCTGTTCAAATCTGTTGTCTTGTGCTTCCAGTGTATTTCTGATTTTTTGGACTGTGCCTTTCATCACCATCATATCCCTTATCTTTTTATGTATGTTTATAATTTCTTCAGTATGCTCTCTCACTGTCTTCTTAATATCCTTAATTGTTTCCTTCACTTCATTAAGTTGATTCATGATATTTGTTTGGACATCTCTGATTAGTTGTTCCACATTCTGCCTCTCCTCTTGGTTTTTAGTTTGTTCATTGGTCTGGGCCAAGTCTTCCTGTTTCTTAGTATGGCTTGTAATTTTTGTTGGTGTCTAGGCATCTGTTTATCTTGATTGGTTTATTCAGCTGATTAGCTTCTCTCTCTACTCTAGGATTTTATTTTGTTGTTGTTTTTGTGTGTGTTGTAAGGTTTGACTTTGACACTTTGTTCCTCTTATTCTATTTCCTTGCTTTGGTCTATGTTCTCTTGACAAGCAGTTAGAAAATGAAAATGAAAAGAGAAATGAAAGAGATAGGAAGAGAAAAAGAATAATAGTAATAAAATAGTAAAAGGTAAGAGAGGAACCATACAAAACCTAGGAAAATAAATAATTAACTCAAGTAAGAAGTATAGAAGAATAAGATTTAAAAAGTGGAATAGAAACAATGAAACAAGACACAGAATAGAGAAATATATAGAGAATGAAATAAAAGCCTAGAATGATGAGGAGAGGAAAAGAAAAAAGAAAAGAAAGAAAAAAAAGTAGAAAAGAAAGAAAACTGAGAAAAAAGGAGAACTAAACACAAGAAAATTTGAAGACCAAACAAAAGGAGGACAAATGAAAGAACAATATAAAACAGAAGATAGAAAGATGAAGGAGAGAAAAAAAAATAGCATAGGTAGAGAAAATTGCTAAGCAAAGCAAAGCAAAACAAAACAAAACAAAAAACCAGGGAAACAAAGGAAAAGGAAACACAACACACAAGAAACAAGACAGCAGCAACTCATGTAAAAAAAAAAGGAGAAAGAGAGAGAAAAAAAGAATTAAAAACAAAAATAGATACAGAAAAACAGCTTTCCCTTGTAGACCCCTAAGGATCTTCTCGGGCTACTGCTGTTCATCAATCAATCACCCTGCAGCCTCCTCTGCAGGTTTTGAAGTGGGTTTTAATGAGTAAAATAAGCAAAATAAAAAAAGAAACCTGCTGTTTCTTTGTTTTTTAAATAAGAGATCCAAGAAAGGCTAATACAAAGAGAATGTCTATATGTTTCCTGTCATAAAGTTTCAGCTGATTGCTTGATAACTTGGTGGATCACTTCTCTAAGAAAAGCTGGGAATTGAACTGGGGACCTCTTATATGCAAAACAGGATTTCTTCCACTGAGCCAACCTGTCTCCTTAGGTTAATTAGCCTTTCAGAAGGCTATCCAACCCTTTTCCTTCGGGAAAGTTAGATTCCTTGTAATTTGCTAGAGTCCTGCTGATTAGGCACCTGCCTGTCCCTGTCTTCTCTCTGATCTACTTCTTCTTTTTACCTGTGTGGGTGGGCATGACAGCCTGCCTGAGGAGAACCCCCTCCCCTCTACCTGTTGAATCAGGGTCCCTTCCGAAATTCAAGGTGGGCTCAGCTGACCAAATTCACTACAAAGAAACCACTCTTTAACCTCCCAGACCCCTTTTGCTCCCCGGGAATCCACCCTCACACTCTGTTCGGAGCTGAGAGCCAGCGGCTCCACCTAAGGTTTTGCCCTGAGAGTGGGGTATATGTGCTGCTTCCAATCACAGGGGTGAGCAACTCATGAGCTTCCTTTGGATTCTTTATCTTTCCAGTACCCTTCTAAATGACTCAGAACACCTTCCCATTCTATATATATATATATATCCAAAGCAGATGGCAGAGAGGAGGACATCTGCTTTCCTGTCAGTCAGATGTAATTTGCTAGGAGATTTACCCTTGCTTAATATCTCGGTGGTGGGGGTGGGGAGACCTTCCTGGCAGTCTGGAAGTTTAATAACTCACGATTAGTTGTTTTGGCTTCTTTGTCTCTCTTTCCCTTACTCTCTTGGGTGTTGTGAAACAGTGTCCTGGTCTGCTGTACTCCAAAGCAGGTCCCCAAGGTAGCCTTTGTCTCTTTCTACATTGTTTTAGTGAGTGCTGAGCCTTATCTGTTTGACCCACGTTCATGTTCCTACAATTCCGTTAACATTTATTGATGTCTATGTGAGGCTATTCCAGTGTGGAGGTGTGATATAGAAACTACAGTGAAAAATAAGTAATACAAAGAATAAAAAGAAAAGAAAATAATCTGTTTGTAGGTACAGAAGTAATGCATAATTTCTATAATCCTGGTTTTCTCTAACTCATCAAAAAGCCTTAGATGGTATTTCTTCCATCTTTTTCCTATGTTGTTTCATGTTCCACTTGCCCGCCTCACATCCCAGCAAGTATAGCAAATACCCTTATTATTGGTTCAGTATCCACTAGAATATGACTATGTGCTAGTGATATGTTTTCATTAATTTTTCCTTGGAAATAATGGGAAAGTTAGTTTCCTTCAACACAGAACACTTTTATTATGACTTTATTTACTACTTCTGCAATGTGTTTATTTATATTATTCAGAGACATCAATTATTGGTATGTGAGGTGATCCTTCTCTCCTTTGTGGCTATACTCTTTTCTTTCATCATTTTGATACCTTTTATATTTACTTTTCATACCTTAGAATCATTGTTCATAAACTATCTATATTACTGCTTGCATTCTTTGTATGCTCAAATCTTCCATGTCAAAGACTCTTTTATTATTTACATTTTTCATGTGGTTCTCATTTCAGGCTGCCTTCTAATCATCTTATTCTTTTCAGACTATATTTTGTCATATAATTTTAGATAGTAAATCATGTCATTAATGTCAGTTTTCCAAAATTTTATAATAATTTTCTAACTTTCACAGCTTCTCTAGTAAATTATTTCCCAAAATACAGATAAATAACATATATTATCAATAGCTGAGTTCATGATAGATATTATTTTATGAAATATGACAGATTGTAAGAAATACATATTTAATTTATACAATAAAGATTATATGTTTTCCCTTTGATGTATAGTTCTTTGGAATTCTAGAGATAATCTCAATCTTCAAATTCATGTTTAAGAATCTCTTAACTGATAACATATATATTTATCAAAGAAATATAAATCTGTAATTTAAGAATGGGATTGGGAATTTCTTCATAAGTCATTCACTTCCATTGTTTAGCAAAACAAGAGATGAGTTTAGAAAGATATTCAGATAGTTTCTTTTCTTTTCCTTCCTTTCTTCCATTTCTTATTTCTTAAAATACAGATTATTCGTGAACTTTACCCTTACGTAAGTACTGAAAATCCTCTGTATGCTTTTCCTGTGCATAGTGAGTGCCATAGTCTCTACATGAAAAGGTCTATGTAGATACCCACCCACCTGTACCCAGCAGCTTTGGAATTCTAGAAATAGTATCTCCTGAATGTGTCAAGCATAAGAAGTATGTCCAAAAGACATATATCTCTGAAGGAAATTTTTGAATATAAATTGAATGAGAGGTAGAATTATGGTATAGGGTGATGGATGTTGAAATGATATGCTGACTCATACCTCACATGGGCATATTTTTTTTCCTCAGAAATTCTTTAAAACTTTGGTTAATGGTAATTAGGACTGTGAACTTATTATCAGAAAATGTTTTTTATGCTTCATTGATTCCAAAGCTCATACTATTGCTTTTTTCTCAGTATTTAAAAGTAAAATTGATGAAGGTATTTTATGAAGCAATATTTATATCCCTATATTTATAGCTCAGAAAGTTCATTAATAGTTAAAATTGGCATTCAGTTACATGGTTTCTTATCATGGCTTCTCAACTGGCTTTAATGATGAGCACAGACAAAACAAAGCTTCAATAAAGAATTTAATGACTATGAGTAAGTGTATTTAGGAGTGGTATTTATTTTGAAACATGAACTTTACAATTTTATCAGTTAGCTTACTCCATAACAAAACATTTCAAAGTCTAAAACAACAATTGTCTATTTAATTCATGGATTTGCAGGTTAGGCAATAGGTTAGGATCAACTGGGCATTTCTGCTTATCTGAGCCACACTTAGCCAACCCTGGCTGGACTCACTGCTGGGTAAACCACAGGATGGCTTGTCCATGATGTTTCTCCTGAGATGACACATCTTTGTGGTCTCTCACCTTCAAGAAGGCTTTTTTCAGATGACAGCTGTATTAGACAGCCAAAGGGGTGCTAATGTAAAATACCAGAAATCTGTTGGCTTTTATAAAGGGTATTTATTTGGGGTAGAAGCTTACAGTTACCGGGCCATAAAATATAAGTTACTTCCCTCACCAAAGTCTGTTGCCATGTGTTTGTGCAAGATGGCTGCCAACATTCAGCCTTCCTCTTCCTCTTAAGGCTCCATGGTCCCAGCTTCTTCCAATATCAGTTGTAGGCTGGAAAAAGTCTTGTGTCTCTCCTGGGGTTCAATTCTCTCTGGGCTCAGCTGTTCTGTTGTCTCCACATAGTCAGCCGTAGATTATCAGGCGAACGGCTCGTCTCTCTTCCCATGGCCTCTGCCGTGTCTAAGAGAACCTTCCTCTCTTTCCTCACTTATCTGCTTCTCCTGTGTGTTTACATCCCGAGCTCCAGGATCAAAACTCCCACTCTTTTCTCTGCCATGTAGTTTTCTCTGTAAGTCCCCGCTCCCTTGGGCCACGTCCTTCTGACAGTGGCCCAATCAAAGACCTAATCATAATTTAATCACACCTAAGTACAGACCAGTTTACAAACATAATCCAATATCTATTTTTGGAATTCATAAACAATGCCAAACTGCCACAACAGTCCAGGGTAGTTTCCTAGAGGAGAATGAAAGCATGAAAGGCCTCTTGTAACCTAAACTCAAACCATCAGAATGTTACTTCCATTTTGTTTTGAAGGCTGTATCAAATCACCATGCTAGGCCAGACTATAGGAATGAAGTTAAAGTTTCTCCAGTTAAATGTAAGATTATATGAGAATGGTTATATGTGGGAGGAATTTATGACTATTTTCAAAATGTACCATATCATACATTACAGTGTTTTTTTTATATTACCTTCTCAAAGAATTTCATTTAAGTGAGATTAAATAAAACATCAAATTAGTAAATCAATCAGTAAAAAAAAGATTAAAAAAGACATTCCTTTATCATGAGGTCAAATCTTCATACAAAAATGCTGTATTAAAATGTATGCATGCTCCTAATGACAAAATACCCTTTTTGTAGGAAAAAATATTTCAATCAATAATATGTCTAATATAAAACTATCATGCAGTGGTAAGCATTTTAAAAGTGAATGTTTCTTTCAATATTTTCTTTTTTCTTACTGATGCACTCACTAATTCAATGTTTTATTCATTTCCTAATTTGGTTATTATTTATTTGCAGAGAATCATAACCTACTTACTGAATGACTCAGAAGAGTATTAAATTATATTTTAGAAGTTGAAAATGTAATATGATATTAGCTGACTGATATTATGACTAGTATAATGCCTACTCAAAAGGAATATTCTTGGCTTTTTATCTGATGACAGATATGGGATTTCTCCTAAACTAAAAGACAGATCAAGATGTGCATTGCTATAATGGCTTCTTAAATTGCAAAACATCAAAGTCTGATGATAGATGGCATATCTGTTGCTGAATTCAAGGGCATTGATGAGATAATATCAAAGTGACAGTAGAATCTTTTGCTCTATTTGTTATACTTGGTATGATGAAAGTTCGAAACTGCTGCTGACATCAGTTTGGTGATATAAAGATGAACATTCTGATTGCAGCAGTAGTTTTCTGTCAATTATCTTAGAAATTGGGAAAGAGAAAGCATGTATAAATGGAATTCTATGTATAATCCCTAAATTTAACTCTTATCTATATTTAGATATTATAATTTAGCCAAGTTAGAGTTCTCACTGCCTCTACCAAATCCATGTGAAAACTGAATACGGAGTAAATCCATAGAGGTAGGAAACAAGAGATAAATTTGTGAAAACATTATGAATAATCTCCATGGTAAATAATTTAATACAATATTGAAATTAAGTTACACTACATGTTTGTGATACATGTCCTTTTAAATATTTTCAGAGAGATTTATAAAATGTAGGTTCTATATATATCTGGAGAATTTCCTGATATGAGAGAAACATGAATGCATGTATTTGGTTATACCTTATATCTGTGGATGACATTGAAGTCTTGAAGTAAGTATAAATAAGTAGTCAAACTTTCTTAAGGAAAAGCATGTAGGGCCCAAAGGTATGCTAGAAGTGATTCATCCTAACCTGTGAACAACAGTTGATAATTTTTTAAGAATGTTTTGAGATTGTTTATTTCATATTCATTTCTTGAAAATGGCTGTGGTTTGTGCAATGGAAATTGCAGATTCTAAAAGCAGGACTTTTTCCTTAAGAGAAGGTTACTAAACCTTTACCAGCATACTACTGCCTGTAACCAAAAGTTTTAGTAAGTTAAGCTCCTTTAAAATATTTTCCCTTAGCTCTCCCTATTTCTCTGACTTTCCTGAATTATGAGGTGTTTTTATAAGTTAAAAATTATAATAGTAAAATGTTTAATTTAATTTGATGTTTTATCAAAAGACAATACTTATACCAATTACAAACCTATTCTTTAATATCAGGTGAAAAAATAATAATACACAATGATAGATTTAATTACTTTTAAATAATTTTTCTAATGATTTTTGTAAGAGAAATGATAAAGATCTGATTTCTGTGACTAGAGATAGAGAGCATAGAAAAATGGATCATGAAACATGTGGTTTCAATAAGAAAGATATTGATATCTCATATTAAAAACTTAAAAAAAAAAGAGAGAAGCAGATGTGGCTCAAGCAGTTGGGTGATGATGTACCACACGGGAGGTCCCACGTTTGGTTCCCAGTGCCTCCTAAAAAAGAAGATGAGGAGACACAGAGCAAACAACAAACAGACACAGAGAGCAGACAGTGAGCACAAACAATGGCGGGGGGGGGGAGGCAGTAAATAAATAAAATAAATCTTTAAAAAAATTGAAAAAAAAATCACATATCTAAAGATACACTTGGTGAGAAGTAGCTCATCTCCATAAATATATTGTAATCTCTAATTTGTGTAGTTAACTGATATAAAATTTCTTTCAGGTATATCTTTTGCATTTACTCTGCAAACTCAGTGTCAGACACAAAATTGAAGTCCATATGCCTATATAAACATATATTATGGTTTCTAGCAGTATTCTGTAGTGAAGGAAAATAATGTTTGAAATGTGTATAACCAGAATCAAGTCTATAGTGATTCCTCCAATCAGTTGAAAAACATTAAGTAGATAATTTAGTTGTTTTCTTTATCTTTATTTTTTTATTTTTAAAGAAGCTTTAGATTACATAAATATTACCATGGCGAATCAGATAATGAATGTGTTCAACTCAGTATATTCAAGATTATTTATTTTATGAGATAACCTGCAATGAACTTAAAATTTCAACACTTATATGAAAATCACTGTAGAGGCTATCCCAAACCTGAAAGAAATCCAAATAATTTAGGTGGCATTGACAACAATGTACTACTGTGATGCCATGCTAAATTTTCTAAACAAATAATATACAAAGAAAATTTTGATTAACATGGTAAAGAAAAGATCAAGTGGTCTTTCAATTTCCAGGGGAGAATTATATTATAACATAATTATAATATGCATGGCTGAACAGAGTATGCAGCCAAAACAAGAAGAATAAAAAAAGTAGTACAGTGGAGTGACAAGAAATTAATTATAAGAACTATTTTGTTATTTTCTGGTATTATGTGGTATTTATGTGATTGTTAGCTTTTAAAATTTGTGACTTTGGGAAGCGGCTGTGGCTCAATTAGTGGGGCTCCCGTTTACCATATGGGAGGCCCTGGGTTCGGTTCCCAGGGCCTCCTGGTGAGGGCAGGCCCGCCTGCACGGCGTGGTTGGCTGACCCGGCGAGCACAAGCAGCAAGGGGGGGATAAATGAATAAATAAATAAAATCTTTAAAAAATAAAAAAAATAAATAAATAAAATAAAATTTGTGACTTGTTACATTTTCTCCAATTATTGTAGTCAAGCACTGATCATTCACTTTTTATACCTAATTATATATATTCACATATGTATGTGTATATGTGTACTTTATTCTTTTTTTATGGAGGATTCTTCAAATTGTATAAGCATCAAAACTCATATAACCTAAATCTGTGCCTGTTCCTTGGAGGAATTCTCCTATTAGACCACGACATACTCCAGTCCTGAGTTCAATCTATTATTATTTTCCTTGCTTTCTGTTTAATTTCTCTCTTCACAGAATTTTCCCATTGAATCTTTTGGCACACATTTCTCAAAAATTCACCTTCATACATGGAGCTGGATATTTTATTATTTTGAAATTCAACTAGTAATTACTTTAATTTTTGACTCTTTTATGGAAATCTATAGGTTCTTTTTTCAAATAGGAATAAATTGTTTGAAATCATTTAGCGTAGTTATTCCAATAGTCAAATGATGGTTCCCTGTTGTCTTTCTACAGACATGCTTCATCTTTAAGAAATTGTTTCTTTGGATCCTGCTCACTCAAAGGCAATAACTTCATTCTGCTATATGAAATCTTTCCTCTCATCCCTTCAAGATTTCTTTGCATGCTAGTCACAGTTTCTGAATTAGTATCAACTAAAATATATCCTTTGTTTTATGCACTTTAAAAGCATTTAAACATTGATAACTTCCTATACTTTTTTATATGTCAAATGCATGTTTCAAGATGTAATTTTACCTTCTACTTCCTTCAACTGTCTTACACAAGCTATCTTATAGCAACTATCTTGTACAAATGAAAATGCTCCATCTCAGCCCCAAAATGAGAGAAGTAGTGTTCTATAAGTGAATTTATCTATTCTTAAGAACAGATATTCCATTCAATTTGCAGTTCACCTCCTTTGATCTGTATATGGTTCTTTATGATAAAATAATATATGAAATGAATTGTAAAATAGAGAAGAAAAAAAATAACACTGATTAATCTACCCATAAAACTACTTCTTACTTATTTCTTAATATCCTTTTTATATAACTAACAATAGGCCCTAGACAATAATTCTACTTTCCTTCATTATTTCATGTTCCATATACCATTTCACTACAGCAAGCATAGTGACAGTTTCCACAATGCCCGATTCATTGTCCATGTGGAGGCCTACTGCAAAATGTTCCTGGGTCAAAACCCCATTTTTCCCTAACATTCATAAGCACCCACTAGTATCAGGGAACTTTCTTGGTTTGCTTGTCTCCCAGGTGAGATAAATGGCAGATTAGAGGCAGTGTCAAAGAAACCCAGAATGTACTTTTCTTTCCCTGTATTACCAGAGTTTTGCTCTATTTTTCTTTAGCGAAATTTTGGGATAAGATTTACGCTTCTTACTTATGTCAGCGTTGCAGGGACCTCTTCCTTTAAAGGGTTTCTGAGTCCTTGAATTGGCTTATGCCTGGGATCTGGATGACAGGACTTGACTTCTTATTCTGCATTTCAAGGATTACATTTTTAACTTTTATAATTGGGAAAATTTTAAACATTCTCAAAAATATACTCTAGTAAATGGAACTCATGAATCTAAAACCTATCTTCAAAGTTTATCAATTTATAAACAATTTTACTTTATACATAAATGGACACATTTCCCTTTAATTACTGAATTAGAATAGCTGTATTATAAATTTTATATAGATTTTGCATTCATAGATCCTATCACATAACTTTCCAAAATTGTTGTACCAATTTTTATTTTAATGTGTAGCTTATAAAAGTTTTGGTTGCTGTACATTCTTGCTAACATTTGATATTTTGTGTATTTTTCATTTATGTTATTCCAATGATGTAGTATCATGGTGTTAGTTTGCATATTGGAAATGAGCAATTGTCATAGGTAAATTTCCATTCAAATATGTGATTTTTGGAAGTTTCTGTTCAGAATAATTTTGCATATTTCTATTGTTTTCTTAATATTTTTCTTATTAACTTGTAGAACATTCATATGTCTAGCTAACATCTTGTCAAATGTATTTATTGTAAATGCCTCATTCTGTGACTTGCTTTTCACTTTATTAATAAAGTATCTTTATGATAAAAAATGTTAATTTTAATGTAGTTTTTTAAATTATTTTCCTTACAGTTAGCATTTTGTGTCCTGTATAAGAAAGTTTTGCTACCTCAAAATTATGAATTTAATCTCCTTATTTTAAAATTTTATCTATTTTTTGCTTTTTCATATTTAGATATACAATTAAATTTAATTGATTTTTGCATATGTGTGAGATAGGGATCAAGATTAATTTTTCCTTTTTTAAAAGAATATGATGAAGACTGAAAGAAATACTGGGCTATAACATGTCCATGGATGGGAATAATATTGGGATCAGTCTATAGCAGGGATTCTTAACAAGGTGGTACATGAGCTTGAATTGAAATTAAAAAAAAAAATTACTCTTATGGGGACGTGTTGGTGTGGGTGTGTTATATTTAATAAATAATACACAGTATAGCATGGATTTAGTATGGGGTCTGTGGTTTTCACCTGAATGGCGAAGGGGTCTGTGGAACAACAAAGGTTAAGAACCCTTGTCTGGTCTAGAGAATCAGTTCAATCCCAGTCAAATTTTCAGCAGGATTTGTGCATATGTGTGTATGTATGTGTGCACAAATGTGTGAGTGGTAAGACAAGCATAACTGGGAGATATTGTGGGTTCAGTTCCAGACAATAGATGTTATTCAATAGACTGAATGTTACAGTATGCAAGTCACACAAATTTTTTGGTTTCCTGGTGCATATAAACATTATGTTTACACTATAGTCTATTAAGTGTATAATAGCACTATGTCTGGAAAACAACGTACATGTGACACAGAGACACAAAGTGTGCACATGCTACTGGAAAAATGACACCAAATATACTTTCTTGATGCAGAGTTGCCACAAACTTTCAATTTTTAAAAAACTCAGTATCTGTGAAGCACAAGAAAGCATAGGGCAACAAAAAGAGATATGCCTGTACAAAGGTGACTGTTAAATTTAATGAAAATACAAAATATAAGAACAGACAAGAAAAGACTATATAGTCATAAACATGAAGAAAAGTAAAAGAACATACTCTAGAAGGTATAAAGATTTATCACAAAGCAAAACAATCAACTCATGATGGTTCAGAAACAGGCATTTATAAATAAAATCATAAATTTGGTTAGTTTTCCCAGAAAGGCAATGCTGAAGTGATATCTTATTTTAAAATACTGGTCATGGAAATTACCAATTTATTTTTGTAATTAGTGTTGATAAACTGTGCATTCATTCATGATAAAATTTCTTGGTAGTTGTGATTGTTAATAACAGATGTCAACTGGGCTAGGTTTCAGTGTGTAGCTGTTGGGTCAAACATTGCCCTGCTTGTTACTGTGAGGGGATTTTGTAGATAGGACTTGCATATAGAGGTAGCTGATTGCATCTCTGATCAATGCAGATTGTGCTCAGCAATGTGGGGAGTTTCCTTATCCAAAGAGTTTGAGGTCTTAACAGCCAGAAATGAGGATCTGAGAAATCAGAAGAATAATTTCTGCCTCAATTCTGTGTGGGCTATTGCTGGAATTTTCAGCCAGCCAGCTTCTCATAGGGAAATTGCACTAAAAACTTTAGCATCACCTTTATCACAGTTTCCAGCTTATGGCTTGCCTACAGAGTTCAGACATGCCCACATGGTTGCATGAACTATTTCTTTATAATAAATTACTTATAGACAGAGAGATAGATAGATACCTATCCTATGTCTATATCAATATCTGTACATGTTTATTCTTCGATTCTGTTTTTCTGTAGATTTCTGACTTATACAGTATGATAGGTAAAAAAATCCAGATTAATATAAATATTGTCTGTACTAACATATATAGACTCATAATACTACATTATTCTTCACTAGGTTAATATATTACCGCATGGAAAGATATAAATTATAAGATAATTATATTATAAAGAAGTTACTAGAAACTAATCCAATTTTTTCATCTTGTTTTAAGTACATTTATACTCAATTTCTAAAGAGCCAACACTTGTGACTCCATGACAGGTTGTCTCTGTCACATGGCACAACATCTCTTAGAAACTTTTCATTGGTAAAATCATAATATATATTTCTATTAATTTAGTTATTTTTAATATTGTTCATTTGGTACCTTCCTTTGTTTGATGACCCTTTTGCTTATTTTATATTTGATCAAATGAATAAACTGAAGAGAAAATTATATATATATAGGTAACATAAAACATATGAAATAGTTGTTCTAACCCTATTTTGATTAATACTTGAATCATATACATGTAATAATAATGCATTAAATATTTTATCAATTTTAATACTGAACAAAATAAATTAAACACAAAAGAAGAAAAGTAAAAATATCTACAGAAATGAAAAAAATAGTTTCTCCCTATTTACATTCTGAAATAACAATAAAGAAAAATCTAATTTCTTAATGATTCAGGAAGGTTTATAAGATTAAAGTTGTATCAAAGATGACAAGATAAAACTTTTCAAGAAAACAGAGAGGATCATGACAATGAGGTATGTACTAATAGTACCTCACTTTTAACAGAAAGTGACCTTTATTCAACTTTCTAAACTTAAACCAAACTTGCATTTTCAGCAGAAACAAACTGATTCAAACGTTTCTTTTTAATTGATTTGCTAATATTATATCTAAGATATGTGCTTATAGGTTCAAAGTACTATTAGCAGTTCATTTCCCTTTCTTGAAAAAAATCAGTTTTCCCTCTAGAACATGAGGAAATTCCACAACTGCAACAAACAAAAGAATAAGCAAGAATGATAATTTGGAAAAACATTTTAATAGGAATATATGCTATAAATAGCTCTCATGGAAGTTTATTTAAATTAGTTCAGGAATTCAGATGTGAAATTTTAATATGTTATGCAAAACCAAAAAAAGGAATTTTTTATTACCTTCCCCCCAACAACAACAAAAAATCAATAGCAACAATCTGATCATCACACATTAGCTTAACTGATGGTTATTTGAGGCAGATCCAATTTAACTTTATAATCTTATGGATAGATCTTTATGACAGTACACTTACATTCCGTTGCATTCAAACCATAATATCACTATTTTAAAAGTTCTTGGCTTTCCTATGCTACTTTTCCTCATGTTTCTGACTTAAAATTTTCCACTTTACATCTCTACAACATATAGAAACTCCTCTAATATCCTATGTTATCCTGGGCCTTAAGCCATTTGTAACAATTTCCTTTTCTTAATAGCATCAAACTTTTCCATGCAAAATGGATTATTCATTTTACTAAGTATGTTAATTTCACATGACTGTACCTGCATTAAGGCACCACTAAGTTATGTGATTTTTTTGTTTTTAAGGATATAGCATGTTGGTTTCCATAATGTTGTTTTGAGGCAAGCCTATGTGAGGACCTTGAAAATAATAGGTGACCAATACATTTTTTGTTCTTTAGGTCATTTTTATCCTTTCAGTACTTGTTTGTTCCATACTAATTTTTTACAAAATTATACCCCTTGCCTCTGGTCACTAAAAAATTTTAATAAAATTTTGAATTTCCATTTCGCTTTTTCTCAGATTAATATTTTAACAGTATTTTATTTTCTGACAAGAACTTATTTATAATTATATTATCAAAGGTACTCAAAAATAATGTTTTAGACAATTACTTCACAATTTCATAATATGGTATAAATGTCAATGACAATATTTAAAGAAAAATAATGAATTCATAAGCAATAACTTTAACCTGTGAAATATTATGAAATGATAACTTTGTCATGTTTTTGTTCTTGAATGTGAAATATTTTTACTGCTGCTGGGTTTTTCTGACCTTCAAAAGCAAACAGGCAAATATGTTTATATAAAGTAAGAGATAATATAGTAAAAGAAAATGATTCACACATCATTATAATAGAATTCTAAGATCTTTGTTGTTCACAAAATAACCTTTTCCTCGCAATAAAATAATACTCTTCCCTTCAGAGAAAAAAGAACTTTCCATAATTATTGAAAAACAGAGCCCTGTGGAAAAAATGCATTTAAGCCACACATTGATTTGTTTTCTATTTCTGACTCGTGAGGTAATACAATATTTTAAAAATTGCATTTTATTTATAAACAATTTTTAAATCACTCTAATAAATATATGACCCACATAAAACAGTGATAAAACAAGATTTTATCATTAGTATAACACGAATAAAAGTCAATGAAATTAAAATATTGAAAGCATTAATGCATATATTTCTTGAAGTAAGTATGCTCTTTGGGTAGTTACTTTTTGTTTTGCTCTTTTCTTCTGATAAAGAAAATATTAGTACAACTTAGTATTTAATTTTACTTGAGAAGGTAAATACTTTTCTGTGTCCTATTTATGTTGTGAAAAATTAATCCCTATATGGTAGAAATCAGTGAATCTAGATCATCACTAGATAAAAAGATGATTATCAATCAGTAGTTTATTAGTTTGGGAATGTGCTTTTAATGGTTTCTAATATGTAACTGACCTAATCACAATGATTTCTATCAATTAAAAGAGATTGAAGGATTTTCAATTTTACTACACATTGACAACTATAACAAAATCTTGACTGCATAGCTACAGCTATGTTTTTAGACAAAATTAATTATTAAGTGGAATTACAACCATATTAAAGAGTATATACAAGTACCTCCTCCCTTCCAGCTAAGTTAGAAAATAATCAGAATTGTCTATACTCTCAATCTCTACATCCCCTTCTTTCCTTTTCCCTTGAGTACAATAGCTAACTGGTTTTTGTTTTGTTTTTTAAGTCTACAATAAAAAAGATTCATGTTTGTTATGGTCACCACCAACTTCTCCATTTCCAAATCCAATGGCTATTTCTCTGTGCCATTTATTTTCCCCTCTATCATGAAAATGTTCTTCACTTGGTTTTCAGCACTGCACTCTCCTCTCTCTGTGCTGCTTCACTGACCACTCCATCTCAGTACTTTGTTGGGTGGTCTTCTCTTCAAGCTCTTTAAATACTACAGGATGCCAGTTTCACTCAATGTACTTCTTCTCCTTTCTAGTTTCCTAGGCAATCTTATTTATGGGCATTAAATGACCTAAATATCCACTCTGTATGCAGATTCAATATAAGAACTGCCTTCTGGATGTCAAATAGATGCCTCAATTACAATACATTTAAACTCATACATTTGTTCCCCCATCAATCTTTTTCTTACTGATTAATCCCATCTCAGTGTCTGAAAATGGAAATTGAAATACGTTACATTTATTTGACAATTATTATTTAATACTGATATTTGGGGATTTTTTTTCCTTTCTTAAAGTTGAAAATGACAAAAGTAATAAAGGATGCCCAGGAAAAAAATAACAATACTATTATTGCAAATAATCATCATCATGATGGAACTAACTTGGGAAATTCACATCAGGAAAACCCTTAGTTCAATCTTAAACCTGTTATACAAAACAATGGTGATGATAATAACTGAGGAAAAAAATAAAAACAAAATAGCATCTACAGACTACTTAATATATGGTAAGTATATTTTAAGCTTGTGAAATAGATAAGAATATGTAATCTATGGAGCAGCCAAATGAGTAAGGCAAACACAATGATAGAATGAATTTTGCCAGACCATTCACACTATTCTAAAATACTCATGAGCTATAACTGACAACAAACTAAAAATATAGGAAATACTAAATCAAGTATTTTTCCACTCTGACATTATATTTGGGCCAAAGAAGGAATATAAATTTTTTATTTTCCCTGGTGGAGGACCACAGCCTTACACACAATGCTAAGTTAATTTTCCGGATAGTGTGATTTGTACTTTCTTTCCCTCCCTTTAAAGGAAGAAAATATAATAGTTTTCTAAGGAAACTTTTTCACTCACTATTATTCCAAGAAAAATGATGATAATTAGCCATTCAATAAACTTCCCATATATATGGTACACGAAAAAGCCAAGCTAATATAAGTCCTGAGAATTATGAAAGAATGAATACCCTTCTTGGAATCTTGGTAGTGAGGAGGTCACAAGGAAATTCAGTTAGTCTGAAAGCACATATAGAGTATATCTGTGAATATCAATTTACACAAAGTCCTGTTCAGAAAGGATGCCTAGACTCTGCTCTTACTCAATTACCAAAATGGCAATTCCAATATCTACTGTGTTCTTGGAAATAAAGTTTGATACTTTATGTCTATGAAACACTTAAGTATGCAGTCTTTCTTTACTAAGGTAGTCTACAGAATTTATAAAATATGTAAGTGGCTTGTAAGTGCCCTTTGCCACTGCTTCAAGGATATAATTAATGGTATTACGCAGGAATTTTCAAGAAGCTGAACAATAGACATTCTGTTACCTACCTAAGAATATAGAGTATGTAATGAGGAAAAAAGACTATATATAACCCTTAATTTATTGGAATGGACAGTACACAGACACTAGAGAAAATACAGGAAAGAAGAATGGCTCAAGTTAGGGAAGACTCCAGAGCAAAGCAAACACATTAACAAGCTCCAGTTTTCCTAGTAAATAAAGTTGCCTGCACTTTGCAGGATATATTTGAGGATAGTATCCCTGTAGAAAGGAATAGATCATAATTATGAAGCGCCTACTTCAAGAATTTGGTCATTCAGAAAACACTGAAAATAGAGAACTGAAACAAATAAGGGGCAATTTGTAAAGCAAAAATGGTGTCATATTCAGAAAATAAGATAGCATAACTTGGGAAAAGAGGAATTAGAAGTACACATATTTTCATTGCCATTTTGCTACAAATGAATTATGAAAGTTCAATAGAAACAAAATCTGGTATTAGAAAATCAAGTTCCAATAAATAGAATTTCCAGGAATGTGCATGTATATGTCAACATTACAAATGAAAATGTCCTATTTTGGAGTGGCCATTTAAAAAAAAAATTACAGTTTTTGGAGAAAGTTTTTTGTTTTTTTTTTTCTTGAGGAACGTAACTTTATATTTTGAAGTCTTACAGTGCAGTTAGAAAGAGAGTAAATCCCTCACCTAGCTTCCTACAATTTTAATATTCCACATAACAACCATACAACTATCAAAGCTGAGAAACTACTGATTTTATTTGGATTTCACCAATGTTTCAAACAATGTTTTTCCTGCTTCTAGATCCTATCCAGGATTCCATATTGCATTTAGAAGTCACAGCATTGAACTTCTTCCAGTGATTGACAGTTCTTCAGTCTTTTCTTGACTTTCATGACCTGGATATTTTGAAGAGCATTTCTCAGGTACCTTGTAGAATATCCATCACTTTGAGTTTGCTTATATATACTTATATGAGGTCATGGGTTTTTTGGGAAACTACGACACCAGTTATGTGCCCTTCTCAGCACATCATATCAGGGGACACATGGTATCTACATGCCCCATAACCAGTGATACTAAACCTGATAATGTTTAAGGTGGTATCAGGTAGGTTCTTCAATGTAAAGTTACATATTTCACCCTTTAGTATTCAGCAAATATTTTGGAGGAGATCCTTTGAGGCTATAAAAATTTACTCTTTCTCTTCAAACTTTTGCTTACTAATTTTAGCATGTTATCTGTTTATCATGCTTGCAGAAAATATTACTCTTCTGTTCTAATCATTACTTATATTTCCCTCATTCCTTCTATATTTATTAATGAGATCTTATCTGGAAAACAGTGTTGCCTTTTCTTCTCCATTTATTAAAATATTTTGATATTATTATGAACTTGATATTTTATTATTTTGGTTATAATCCAAACTGTCACTATCATTATTTATTTTGTTGCTTAAATAATTTCAGCATTAGCCATTGAGAGCTTTATCAGTATATATGCATAGCCTGATGGTTTGCTCTTAGGGAAAAAACACATCATGGAAAGAATGATTCAGGATGGCTCTTGAATATTCAAAATAGGTCTATATAACTCCCTACCACTTTTGTCTCAATCTTACCCGAGGTAGCAACAACAACAAGAAATTATTATTTGGGGGAAGATGGTCACATTCAATCATCCAACTGCCTTATAAGGTATGTGGATCAAGAGGAGTTGAGGAGGGTAAAATGATAAAACTTATAATCTATTCCTCTAGGTGGCTGTTCCAACACTCAGCCATATCAGATGCCTCTGGATCTCAGGGAGGTTAGAAGGTTTCATTAAATATCTTGATTATCAGACCATTTTGAAGTGTCTTTGTAATGAAAGGCATGCTATTATCAGATCTCAAATATTCCAGAAAACCAGAAACATGGTGCAGATTAGTTTCAGTGGCCACAATGGTGTGACCTGAGTCAGTGGAAGGTAACTTGAAAAAAATGTCAGCAGTGGTAAGACAACATAGCCCAGAGAGAGGAACAAAAGTCTGATGTAGTCAATTTGTCAGTAGCAGACAAGGGCAATTCCTTGTACAATATGTCTTCCACTGCTATAGAACAAACTGGTCAGCTTTTGGCAGATGAACAAGTCTGGCATGCAGTAGCAAACTCTGCCTCATAAACAGAGTCCTTTATTTTCTAACCAGGTTTTGATTGTTAATGTATGTCTCATAATGGTGGATCTAGGCAGTCATAGTGGCATAATCTAGTTGATGCCAGTCCTTCAGCAGATTGGTGTTAGTTTCATCAGAGAATAGCTCATTTTTTTTTTAATGGGCATCTGCAAGAATGACCCAGACAGACTGATCAGAAAATGATTTGGTTTCCACAGTGTATATCCCTTAGGCAGGGCGACTTTAAACTTATGGACTCTAGTTTTCCAAGTGGAAGACCAAACATCTAGGATGTTAGCAGCAGTTTAAAAATCCATAAAAATGTAATAAGTTTCAGCAAGGGAAATATTGACTAGAGCTTTGAAAGCAGCTTTGAGCTCTGTCCATTGATTGGAATGATTAGTTCCTTTTACTGGTTTTGTAAAACTGCTGCTGAGGTTGAACAGCTGCAGCAGTCCAATGGACATCATCAGCTTTATGCTTAGCTTGAACATCAGTGAAGCAGACCCAGGCATTTTAGAGAATTTCTGTGATTTGTGGGGCTCATTGAGCCATTGCCTTTTTATCTGAGGGAGAATGGAAGATGACGTTTATCCTAAAGGGAAAGCTGTCATTTATTTTACATTTAAAGCTAAGTACCAGCTGACTGCATTCTTAAGTGTACTATTTCCATCTGACAAGAAATATATTATGGTATTTTACCACCTTGACAGTCATAGCCTGAGCTGACCAAGGCCAAACTGTGACTATCAGGCGTGAAAATCTTAATGCCTTCATGGGTCAGGTGTTCAATTTTGATAAGAGCCTAGGGGAAGCTAATGGATGATTTTTTAAAAGGGATAAACCAGAGAGCCATGTCAGGGAAGTAAGGAGTCCAAACATACAAAGGGAACCTATAGAAATAAGATATCTTTCTTTCCCAGGAGCTCTTATCATTAAAAGCATCAGTCTTGCCTTCTCCAAAACACAATGAGTCCAATGATATTCTAGACCACCATTTTTGGTGAGGGGCTGAAAGAACAGCAGTTTTTTTTTTTTCCTTGAATGCTGTAAGGATTGAAAATTGTAAGTCTGTCACGAGAAACTTCATTATATATCAGAATCAAGCCCTTCAATTTTTGTCAGGATTTTCAGCCACCCATGGTGGAAGAGTTGTTATAATACCATAGTCAGAACAGCTGACATTGGGGATTCTGAATTCAGGTTTCCCTTCCAATCACAGATCTGGAAAGGGTGGGAACTTTGATGCCTGCCTCTTACAGAGACATAATAGTTTATGTCACACAGTATTGTGGGCAAAGGTGGCATCCAGGTTCAACTGATGGAGTTTGGGCAGGGTTCACAGTGGGAGAAGAAAGATAATATCACCTTGTAGAGGGGTTCTATGTGCTCTTTTTGTCATATCTATATCTTAATGCATAATAAGAATTGATGTGGTATATGCTTGTATATCCTTATCCCATAATTGCCAGAGAAAATAATCCCATTTAGGGGAAAGCTACAGGTAGTGCTAGTGAGATAAACCCCACCATTTTCTACCAGTGAATGGTCACCTTTTAACAGGAGTGCTTCTACCCACTGATGTATAAAGTTTACACTATAGAGATGAGATGATGTTCTGTTTGACAAGTCAGTGATTTTTCTTATTTATTGTAACCTGGTATGTGGAGAGCCCATGTACTTTCTTTTCCAGAAGGCAGGTCTATCAATATACCTTCCTTGTCACCGAAAACTGTCAAGAATTGTTATGGGCTCAAGATTTTACCCTACTTTCAGGTAAACACTAGCCCATCACAATTCCATGGGAAGAGTAGATAGGAATGCAATATCAGAGGAAAATGACTTTATCACTCATGCCACAGCAGGCAGCATAATCTTCATATTCACTATGGTTTTTATAGGAATGACATAGTGGTTGACATTGCAAGAAAACTTGCCCAAACTTGGTCCCAACGTTTTCTTTCTTATATTAAAGCACAAATAAATTTGACCTGTGCCTTAGAGTAACTGTTCCTAACCTCCAAAATTATGTGCTAGGCAAACATCCCTGAAAAATAAGAGCTCTCAGTCCCTTTGCTTGTGGGACATGGAGAAATATGAGAGGCCAAAGAAAAGTTGCCTTAAAAAAAAATAGCTATCTGAAGCAAGGGCAGGTTCTTGCCAAAGCAAACCATAAAGAGATCAAAACAGAAGTATGAAGTTCTGGGAAAGTCCTGAGAGGGCATATACCCTTCAGAATGCCCTGTGTTCCCGGCCGTGGTATTATAGAGCCTGCATCGATGTTCAACTTCTCCATTTGCCTAATCCTACTTCTTCCCTTTCCTTTGCAGATTGATCTCTAATCCCTAAAAAGTACCCAATACCTCAAGTTTCCTGCACAGTGTATGTTTACAGAGATCACATCCTATGACAGGCGAATTATTTATGTTATCAGTGCCCATCATCATTGCTACAGGCTTTCCAGTTCATACCTTCTGTTCAATTAAATCTATGGCCATTCTCCCATTCATTTTCTGTTTCCCAAAATTCTACTGTATCATTAATATCTTGTTTCTTCTCCAGGTAATTTGCTCTTGGGCTATAATATTTTTTCACTCCTTCTTGGCATTTTGTTGTAGGTGTTATTAGTTTAAAGAGACAAAGACAATAATACATACAGTTAAACTATTATGTTTAACTGCATATTTCCAGCCTAATGTATTTTAGTTTTAGTTTACTTCTTTTATCAAAGTCTTTTTACCTCTTCAATATTATTCACATAATGAAAGAAATGTGCTTTCTCAAAATAGGTCTGAAGTAAAATGAGTGAGTATATAAGATATATTGCTTCCAAGGCTATTTTCTTACAATTTTTGTGGACCAGTTCCATGTAAACCCTAAAATAACTTAATTTATTTTATTTATTTTCTATTTTGTTTTTCTATTTAATTTTATTTTGAGTTATTTCTGCCAGTAGGTTCTTCAGGCCATGCTTATCAAGCCAGCATGCAGGAGAATCTGTCCTTTCTGAACCTTCCTGCTGTGGCTACTGCCTCCCA
Source organism: Tolypeutes matacus (assembly GCA_026826555.1). NCBI lineage: Eukaryota > Metazoa > Chordata > Mammalia > Cingulata > Chlamyphoridae > Tolypeutes > Tolypeutes matacus. Next base: position 24,160,936 of record JAKSZT010054334.1, read on the forward strand.
AGGCTTTCTACTCTAAGAGTTGCCTGAGATGCAAGTACAGCAAATTCCACTATCCTGAAACTCTGTGAATCCACAGAAATTCAACTAATCTGTTCTTTATCAGTGGGATTTCCCTTAAAAACGGATACTCTATTTTGCTTTTGGCCTTCACATTTCAAAATTGATGTTAATATAGAAATGATACATTCTCTGAACTTTCATATTAAAAATTCATTGTACAATAACATTTTCATCAAAATAAAATATGTAATTTTATATAAGAGCTGCAATATATTTATAAATATAAAAATTTTATGGAATCTCAATCCCAAATGATTGTTCATACAACATATTATCATGGATATATAGTGATATATAGATAAATATTTATGATAAGAATATTGAAGCTGAACATTTATTTAATTTAAATACTTGCACAAATATATTATTGGTTCATTAGGTAGTTTCCTCATGGTAAATTACAAGTTTTAATATATTTTTTTAATATGTATCAGAAATTATCTTTACCTTGACATGTTTAACTTTTATTAAACTTTCTTTTAAATTATTGTTGGCTATAGAAACAAAATGCTAAATTAAAAGATAAGATTAAACATCAATGCTATATGAAATATTTTACAGTTAAAATATATATAGTCATAAATTATTTATTAATTCTGTAATTTTATGGTTAAAAGAGAAATTAAAATGAATTGTTTATTTTTATTTCAAATACCCACAAAATATGTAATATTTTGAAAATTAAAAACCATAAGAATTCTCACATGATATATTTACTTGTAAATCATAGTAAATTCCACAAAAGCCTTTTTATCTGAGTTTATTAAGTTATAAGTAGGTCACTCCTCCAGAGTGTAGTGAAATTACTAGGTTTTTCTTAAAACAATGATCGATTTCAAAAGCCAAATAGCAAATTACAGTCTCAGGAAAATTCCAAAGAGAAAATCTTGCACAAATAATCGGCAGCATTTAGGTTCACTAAAGAACAACATGATAGTTTATAAAAAGAATAAATGTCAAAATGACTGGTAAGCTCCCTAGACACCTACACACTTCTTATTTTTAGACATTCTAAAAGAGATAAAAGGTTGCTAAAATTAGGTTTCTTCTTCAGGCAGCTTTCTTTTCCTGAATTAGTTCTATAACCTAGACCATTTTAAAATATATTTTAGGATTTTTGTGCAGTTTCCTTTGTACTATAAACCAGTATCTTCTCATACAGAATATGATTTTATTAGTTATTTACTAATCAGGAAGATTTTCCTAGGAGCTATTTGGTATTGTGTTTGTTTCTTACATGTGTATGTATAATTATATTTATATTTGGTCTTTATTATATACCTCTGCCTCTTGGGCTTTGTGGTGTATTTTCATTAACCTTTGGTAAGTCATCTATTCCCATTACCATCTCCTTACTTCCTCTCATGTAATTCCATTTTTTATCACAAGAAAATTAGGCTGATATTAAAATTTCCCATTTCTTTCCAAACCTTGTAGAAACCTGTAAGGCAGTAAAAGAAATAAAACCATTGGAATTAAGAAAAAAAAAAATAAAAAAGACTAATAGTAGGACTTGGAATCAAGTGCTTCATCCCAAAGATATAGAGAACATAAAACCTGGAGATAAGCACTTGCAACAAGTCCTGACCCCTGCAGAGAGAGGTTTATTATGTTGATCTCACACTTGAGTAATATTTGTCCCCCTTATACTCTAATCACTCTAATTAGCACCCTCATCAAAATAGTGAGTATAACATTTTCTTAGGTCAAGGATGTATTTTTCTTTATTTTTCTAGAGTTTGCATTGAAAAATCCCTTCATGTTTTCCTAATTACACTCTCCTGTCCTCATGTTTAAAGGAAGGGCCTTTCTGGTCAGTATTCTCCACCTTGCCTTTTCTTTCTTACTTCAATGCTCTGTTTCTGAGGGTGCTAGTGTGGCCTCTATATTTGTTCTACCATTTTCTTTGCATGAACTTTATCTTTATTGGAGAAAGAAAGCAATGAAATAAGACTAAGAGGAAAATAACTCAAAATTTAAAAAATGCATTTTCACATTATGAAACATGAATTACACTGCTCAACTAAATGCATTATGTTATTTTATCTGTTGTGCTTTACAATCCTGGTTGTTGTTCTGAGGTATCAAATCCCTGAGGGCAGGAAGTGTTCCATTAATTGATCTCTGCATAATTTCATCTGCTCCAAGAAGTCGTATACATTCAAAGATCCTAAGTCATAGGGAGGTCAATAGGTATAATGATGATAATTTTATTAGAGTTACCTATTCTGTTACTGGTAATATCATATTGAGGCTGATGATATGAAGGCCCAGAAATTTAAATTCCTTGTGGCATTCCTGAACAAGCAAACCAAAACTCCACGGAGGAAAAAGACAGGTTATGAGTCAAAGTGCAATATTACTAAATCATGACCTGCTACTCTAAGAACTGGCATTTTAGAAAATTTTTAAAATGTTATATTGTTTTACTCTGATTTATATAAATATGTATATATTTATATAGTAACTTTATTTCCTTTATTTCTCCCTACATTTTCTTTAAAGTCCGTTTTTATATCAGAACAATCACAATTTTTCTAAAGGAAAACAATACATTATCAAATCAGCATTACAATTATTTTATTGCAGAATTATATGATTTTGTCTTCCATTCTCCAACATGATAGAACTAAGCATTGTTATTTTTCTATTACATTACAGAATTGACTAGCTGGAAATCAAAGGATTAGAATTAAAACTGTTAAGAAAAAGTTAACATCTGAAGCAAATTTAATGAGATCTTGTGAATATTTTAAATATTAAAAATAGTTGCATTATTCTTTACTTTTTAATGAAGGTAACAAATAAGAATGAAAGACTGGCTAATTATATAATAATTATATTAATATTTTATATGTTTGTAAAATATGTCACTATTTTCATAACAGTTACAAAATTGTACTCATATGAATGTATCAGATAATATTTTTATCATTTAAGTATACTCTTATTTGCCAAAGTGAACATTAGTTACTAATATTTTATATGAAGATTGTCTAAATTTATCAAGAATTTTTATATTTTACTTGGTAGACAACTAAATATACAGATATATAAGTAAATATGCAAAGACAAAACTTAAAGCAAATAATCCTTTCTTGATTACTTTGATTGTAAGGAAGAGATTAAAACTTTATTTTTTAATATAATTAAAAATGATTTATACAGTAGAAAATCGCATACAATATATCCAGCAATATATAGACAAATATTATTCATATGCAAATATTTACAGTAAACTGCTATCTTGGAAACTAGCTGGAGAAAAAACATATAAGCAAATTAAATGATAATGGCTTCCTAAGTATCTGATGTGACCATTGCACTTCCATAAGCAAGGGAGTTATGGGGAAGCATCTTTAGTCAGACATCTCCCTTTTTCAATTGCCATCTAAAAGGCTCTAGTGGATATTTGCTGATGGCTTCCCAGTTAGTCCAAATTCCATTTTTCTCTGGATATAGAGGGAATAGAAGTATAAGACTGCTACTTCAGTCTTGAGACTTGGTTGTGATGGTTTTTAAGAAAGTTGCAATAGATTGTGCACAGTTGTCTACCAGAGAATGAGATTTGATTTGTTTATGTTCACATACCACATTACAGACAAACAGGAATCAATAACAGTCAATTTGACCCCTCCGAACTATTGAGAAAATAAAAATCGAATATAAGAATACTGAAGTCCCAACAACTGTTTGCACTATCTAGCAAATAAGAGAGAAGAGCATGCCAAGAATAGAAAGAACTTCATGGATGACATAGAAATTGACCCTTACCTTAAATAATTAGTTATTCATAAGCAGAGAACAATTCAAAAGTAAATTAATAAACAATATAGTGTGGATATATATATATGTATATATGTATATCTATATATCTATATATCTGTATATCTATTAATCGATCGATTGAGAAGTTTTTTCCCCCTCACCTCAGGGTATTCTGATGGTACAACCAAGAAGTTACATTGATTCCCTGTAAAGCTAAATCTTTCTCCTTATTTAACCAATATATTAAATATCAACTAAATAAATAAAACAAATGATAAGGTAAAAATAATAAAAATTTTCTTTAAAGAAAATGTTCTTAAATGAACTAAATTCAATCTATGTAAAAAAAAAAAAAAAAACACTGAAGAGCAATTGTGGCGATTGTGGTAGGTTGAATTATGTACCCTTCCCAAAAACAATACGTTCTTAATCATCATCCATTCCAAGGGTGTGAACTCCTTGTAAACAGGACCTTTTGAAGTTGTTATTTTTAGTTAAGGTTTAGACAGCTAAATCAGGTTGGGCTTTAATCTGGATTACTGAAGTCCTCTATAAGCAGAATGAAATTCACAGGAGAGAGTTAAGCCACTGGAAGAGGTGAAATCTGGAAGTCAATGGAAGCTGGAAGAGAAAGGAACAGATATTGTCATATGCATTGCCACAGTCTGGGGGAAAAAATCATAGCCTTGCTGATGCCTTAATTGATATTTCTCCTAGCTTCAAAACTATGAGCCAATAAATTCCTGTTGTTAAGCTAACCCATTATATACGGTATTTGTTTGAGCAGGCAGAAAACTAATGTAGTCTGTGGTACTAGAAAGTGGGGTGCTGCTATGACAAATACCTAAAAATGTGGAATTTGGATAATGTTTAGAGGAAGGAAGAACTGTGAGGCACTTGATAATGTATAGATCCCTTTGAAGAGACAGTTGGTAGAAATATGAACATTAAGGATACCTCTAATGAGGACTTAGAAGGAAATGATGGATATGTTATTGGAAATGGGATGAAAGTTGATCTTTGTTATAAAGTGGCAGAGATCTTGTCAAATTTGTGTTCTGATATTGGATTGAAGTCAGAACTTGCAATGAACTTGGATATTTATCTGAGGAGAGCTCCAAGCTAAATGTATAAGGTACCACCTGATTTCTCCTTCCAGCTTATAGTAAAATGTGAGAGGAAAGGGGTAAGCTTAGAATTAAGCTCTTAAGCAAAAAAGAACAAGAAATTGATGATTTTGAAAATTCTCAGGCTATCCAGTTATCATGCTCTGTGACTAGGGCCAGAAGTGGCTCTATCTGGGACAACCTTAAGCTTCTGGGAATTGAGTTCCAGACAACCACGCTCCACATGAGAGTTTAATGAACAGCTCTTTGCTAAAAAGGGTGTGGCTGAACATGGATACAGTCAGCCATTTCAGTGGAAGTCGGAATTGCAAATGCAGTCATTTAAGAAGAATATGTGGGAAGTCCTTTTCTCTGATAGTTTGAACCCTTTGAACCATATGCAACACCAACAAGATTGCTGCAAAATTTGTATGAACAGAACCACTACTCATCTAAACTAAAAGGAACAGAGAAAGGATGAAGTGAAGGAAGAATGTCTTCAAGGGCAGACCAAAATGATATTCTTGGGCAAAAAGAGTAGGCCCACGCATGTATGTGGAAAAGGCAGGTCTACCCATGTACTTGGAGAAGGCAGGCCATTTGCTCAGTGCTTGGATTGGATGGACTTTGCACCCTGATATTCAGTAGAGTGCCATGACCCCAATGTTCAGAGATGGTTGGGCCTATGCCCCAGCATTCATGAAGCACCTAGCCTACATTCTAAGAGAGGGTGGGACCTATATCTCAGAATTTGGGGACAACATGTGATGGAATGAATGTATTTTGCATATGGGAAGAACATGTCTTTTGGGGGTCAAGAGAGCAGGCTACGGTTCATTGAATTATGTAGCTGAGAAAAAAAGTTCTTATTCTTAATCCATTCCTGTGGGTATAAACCCATTGTAAAGAAGATCATTTGTAAATTGTATTTTTAATTAGAGTGTGGCCAACTGAACCAGGTCTATAACTACATTGATCATGGTAAGCATCAAAGATAAATAGAAAATATTCAATGTAAGCTAGTAGGAAACAGAGAAAATTATCTCATAGTTTGCTTTGAAGGAGAATTCTTCCCATTAATGCCAGGAGATACTGTAAAGTATCTAGAGAAAGTAATTTTCAATGAAAATACCTTGATAAATCCAATCAAACTGAGTACCAAGTAAAGATATTTTCCCATACACAAAAAATGTATAGGAGATTTATTGATTGTCAATGAACTGGCAAACTTTATATGGCTACAATCATAATAACCAGGACAGATTATATCCTTATTTACAAAGTGATATATTTTAGCACTTGGTATGCATTAGCTTTTCAGAGAATCTGGTAAACTTTTCAAGATACTCAACCACATTATCAAATGCTTTAATTAAGAGAGAGTCAAATGAGATTAGGATAAAGAAAAAAAATGGAGGAATTGTGAGAACAAGGCCATTGGGTCAAGGAGATAAGGCTCAGATCTCACTAAAACAATGGAAAAAGAGCCAAAGGATGACTTGGGGATCTACTTTGTAGTACAGCAGACCAGGACACTGTTTCACAACACCCAGGAGAGTGAGAGACAGAGAGACAAAGAAGCCAACACTAATCGTGAGTTATTAAACCTCCCAGCCACCAGGAAACCCCGAGATATTAAGCGAGGGTAAAACTTCTGGCCGATTACATTTAACTGACAGGAGCGCAGACATCTTCCTCCCTGCCAGGTACTTGGGATATATAGAGAACTGGAAGGTGTTCTGAGTAATCTAGGAGGGTACTGGAGAAATAAAGAAGTGAAAGGAGAATCTGAGTTGTTCACCTCTGTGGCTGAAAGTGGCATATATACCCTGCCCCTAGGGCAAATAGCTTAGGTGGAGCCGCTGGCGCCCAGCTCCAAACTGAGTGTGAGGGCTGATTCCCTGGGAACAAGAGGAGTCTGTGAGGGTAGAGAGTGGTTTCTTTGTAGTGAATTTGATCAGCTGAGTCCCCCGCTTGAATATCAGAAGGGACACTGACTCAACAGGGAGAGAAGAGGGTGATCTCCTCAGGCAGGATGTCACACACAGCTGCCCAGGGAAAGAGGAAGTAGATCAGAGAGGAGGTAGGGACAGGCGCTGAATAGCAGGACTCTAGCAAACTGCAAAGAATCTACCTGTTTAAGGGAAAGAGTGTGCATAGACTTCTGAAAGGCTAACTAACCTAAGGAGACAGGTTAGCTCAGTAGAAGAATTCCTGCTTTGCATATACTAGGCCCCTGGTTTGATTACTGGCTCTTAATAGAGAAGTGATCCACACGGTTATCAGGCATCCAGCTAAAACTTTATGACAGGGACTATATCGACATTCTCTTTGTATTAGCTTTTTTTGGATCCCTCATCTTTTTTAAAGGTTCTTTTTTTTTTTTTTTTTCCCCCTTATTTTACTTACTTTAAATGGGTTCGAAACCTACAGAGGGCAGGAAACAGGGTGATTAACTGAAGAACATTTGCAGCTTCAGAAGATCTTTAGGGATATGAGAGGGAAGGCTGTTTTTCCATGTTTATTTTGTTGTTGTTCTTTTTTTTTTCCTCTTTTTAAGCTTTTTTTTAAAAACAAGTTTCTGCTGTCTTGTTTCTAGTTTGTTATGTTTCATCTTCCTTTGTTTTTTTTTGCTGCTTGTTTAGTTTTGATTACTTTTTTTCTCTACTTATGCTATTTCTTTTCTCTCCCTCGTCTTTCTATCTTTTGTTTACTGTTGCTGTTTTTTCATTTCACCTCTTTTTGTTTGTTTTTCAATTTTCCTGTTCTTATTTCTCTCTTTTTTTTCTGTTTTCTTTCTTTTCTACTTTTTTCTTTCTCACTTTTCTTTTTTCTTTTCCTCTCTTCTCAACATTCTGGACTTTTAATTCATTTTATATATTTTTCTCTATTCTGTGTCTCATTTCATTGTTTCTACTCCACTTTTTATATCTTATTTCCCTCTACTTCTTACTGGTTTTAATTATTCATTTTCCTAGGTCTTGTATAGTTCCTCTTCTACCTTTTACTCTTTTTCTCTTCCTATCTCTTTCCTTTCTTGGTCATAATTTTTTAAAGGAACATAGACAACACGAAGGAAATAGAATAAGAGGAATGCAGTATCAAAATGAAACCTTATCACACACACAAAAACAACAAAAAAATAAAATCCTAGATTGGAGAGAGAAGCTAATTGGCAGAATAAACCCATCAAGATAAACAGATGCCTAAATAACAACAAAAAATTACATGCCATATTAACAAACAGGAAGATACGGCCCAGCCAAATGAACAAACTGAAAAGCAGTAGGAGATGAAGAACATAGAACAATTAAACAGAGATATCCAAACAAATATCATGAATCAACTTAATGAAGTGAAGGCAGTATTTAAGAATATGAAGACACTGTGAGAACATATTGAAGAAATTATAAACATACATAAAAAGATAAGGAATATGATAGTGATGAATGGCACAATTCAAAAAATAAAAAATACACTGGAAGCACATAACAGCAGATTTGAACAGGCAGAAGAAAGAATTTGGTGATATGGATGACAGTACATCTGAAATCAAACGGATATTAAAACAGATAGATAAAAAGATACAAAATATCCATCAGGGACTTGGGGATTTGAATGACAATATGAAATGCACAAACATACACATCCTAGACATCCCAGAGGGAGAAGAGAAAGGAAAAGAGTCAGAAGGTGTGATGGAGAAATAATGGCTGAAAACTTCCCAACTCTATTGAGGGAGATGGATGTACATGTCCATGACGTGCAGTGCACCTCAAACAGTATAAATCCTAACAGGCCTCCTCCAAGATATATACTTGGCAAATAATCCAATGCTCAGGACAGAGAGACAATACTGAAAGCATCTATCACATAAAGGGAAGCTCAATAAGATTAAGTGATGATTTCTCATTTGAAATCATGGAAGCAAGAAAGCAGTGGTATGACATAGTTAAGGTAATTAAAAGAAAAAACTTCCAACCAAGAATTCTCTATCCAGCAAAGCTAGCATTCAATGAGGGAAAGTTCAAAATATTCATAAATAAACAGAAATTAAGAGAGTATGTCAATAAGAAACCTGCCTTTCAAGAAACACTAAAGAGGGTTCTGTAGGTTGAAAAAAAAAAAAAAAACAGGATAGAGAGAGTTGGAGGAGAGGGTAAGAAAAACAAAAAGATAAAAGAGAAATAAAAACAACATATGGCATACATAAACCTAAAGAAAATATAGCTAATGAAAGTAATTCCTTGACTGTAATAACATTGAATGTTAATGGATTAAACTCACTAGTGAAGAGACAAAGACTGGCAGAATGAATAAGGAAATATGACACATCTATATGCTGTCTGCAAGATATCCACCTTAGACCCATGGATGAAAGAAGGCTCAAAGTAAATGGTTTGAAAACAATTTTACAAGCAAACAATAACCAAAAAAGGCAGGAGTAGCTATATTAATATCTGACAAAATAGACTTTAAATGCAAAACTATTGTAAGAGACAAAGAAGGACATTATATATTTAAAAAATGGGTAAGCTAATCAAGAGGAAAGAACAATCATACATATTTATGCACCTAACCTGGGAGCTTCAAAACACATGTGGCAAACACTGGAAAAATCTAAGTGGAGAAATAGATGCCTCTACAATTATACTGGGGAAACTTTATACACCATTATCACCATTAGACAGAACATCTCAACAGAGACTCAATAAAGAAACAAAGACTTTGAATAATACATTAGAGGATCTGGACCTAATAGACATATACAGAACATTACACCCAAATACAGCGAGATATACATTCTTCTACAGTGCACATGCATCATTCTCCAGGAGAGACCACATGCTACACCACAGAACAACTCGCAATAAATTCTGAATGATTGAAATTATACAAAGTATTTCTCTGACCACAATGGCATGAAGGTGGAAATCAGTAAGGGATAGAGACAAGATTAGGCACAAAGATGAAATTTAAACAACACAGTCTTAGACAAACAATGGGTCAAGGAGGAAATCACAAAATAAATCAATAATTACCTTGAAAAGAATGAAAATGACAACACAACGTATCAAAACCTATAGGATGCAGCAAAAGCTGTACTGAGAAGATAATTCATAGACATAAATGCCTATATTTAAAAAGAAGAAAGAGCTAAAATCAGAGACCTAACTGCACAGCTGGAGGAATTAGAAAAAGAACAATGAACTAACACCAAAGGAAGGAGAAAGAAGGAAATAACAAAGATTAGAGCACAGCTAAATGAAATTGAAAATAAAAAAGCCCTGGAAAAAAGTAAACAAAACCAAAAGCTGGTTCTTTAAAAGATTGATAAAATTGACAAGGCCTTAGCTAGACAAACAAAGAAAAAAAAGTGATGCTGCAAATACATAAAATAAGAAATGAGGAAGGGAATATCACCACTGATCCCATAGAAATAAAGAATATCATAAGAGGATACTTTGAAAAATTGTATGCCAACAAGATGGATAATTTAGAGGAAATGGACAAATTTCTAGAAACACACAAGCAGCCTACATTGATGAAAGAAGAAATAGGTGAACTCTTCAGACCAACCACAAGTAATGACATAGAATTAGTCATCAAAAAACTTCCAACTAAGAAGAGCCCAGGACTAGAGGGCTTCACAGGTGAATTCTACCAAATATTCCGGAAAGAACTAACACCAATCTTGCTTAAACTATTCCAAAAAATAGAAGTGGAGAGAACATTTCCAAACTCATTCAATGATGCCAAGATCACCCTAATACCAAAGCCAAACAAAGACACCACAAGGAAGGAATATTATAGACTAATTGCTCTAATGAACCTAGATGCTTAAATCCTCAACAAAATACTTGCTAATCATAATTAACAACACATCAAATGATTTATACACTATGATCAAGAAGGTTTCATCCCTGGCATGCAAGGATGATTCAACATAAAATCAATCAACGTAACACACAGCATAAACAAATTGAAAGGAAAAAAAAAACACATGATAATCTCCATAAATACAGAAAAAGCATTCAACAAAATACAGCAACCTTTCCTGATAAAAACACTTCAAAAATAGGAATAGAAGGAAACTTCTTTAACATGATAAACAGTATATATGAAAAAACCCACAGCTAATGTCATATTCAATGGTGAAATCCTAAAAGCTTTCCCTCTAAGATCTGGAACAAAACAAGGATTCCCACTGTCTCCATTCTTGTTTAACACTTTGTTAAAAGTACTTGCTCAAGCACTTAGGCAAGAAAAAGAAATAAAAGGCATCCAAATAGAAACAGAAGAAGTAAAAATTTCACTGTTTGCAGGTGATGTGTTCCTATACCTCAAAAGCCCTGAGAAACCTACAACAAATATTCTAGAGCTTATAACGAGTTCAGTAAAGTGGCAGGCTGTAAATGTTGCAGAGGATGTGGAGGAATGGGAACCCTCATCCACTGCTGGTGGGAAGGTAGAATGGTATGGCCATTGTGGAGGACCATTTAGCGGTTCCTCAGAAAGTCAACTGCAGAACTGCCATATAATCCATCAATTCTACTGCTGTGTATATGCCCAGAAAAATTGAAAGCAAGAACAAAACAAATATATGCACACCAATGTTCATGGCAGCATTATTCATTATTGCCAAAAGCTGTGATCAACCCAAATGCCTATCAACAGATGAATGGATAAACACATTGTGGTATATACATACAATGGTATATTACTCATCTGTAAGAAGGAATGCAGTATTAACACACAGGATAACAATTTCACAGAGGGTGGAGATTCACACAATAACTGAAAGAATATCAAATTCCCAACCTGGGGAGCTCTGCCACGTTCTCTAATGGAACATCAAGAATCCCCTAAGTTCATGGGCAATGACTAGTGAAGGAGGAAGGTCCACTTATGTACCCTTAATATTGATGATTGTACTTATCAACCTTTACTCTTGAAATTGAAATTGAAATTAGTATTATAGGATGCCTAAGTGTTACCTGCTGAGAGCCCCCTCTTTGCTCAAATGTGGCCTCTCTGTAAGCCGAACTCATCATATAAATGCATTACCTTCCCCAGAGTATTGGACATGACTCCCGGGGATGAGCCTCTCTGGCACCATGGGATTACAACCAAGCACCAACTAACAATACAACTGGATAAAGACCTTGATAAAAAGGGGGAAAAGTTAAATACAAATGAGTTTATATGGCTAAGAGACTTCAAAGAGATTTGGGTGTTCATTCCTAAGGTTACTCTTATGCATGTCTCAACAGGATCTCTTCGGCTGCCAAATAAATTTCTACCTCAAATAGTGGGGCTCATGTGGGCTCTGGAAACATCCAGACTCTACAGTTAGGGTAGATAGCTCAGGAATTTGATACCTTGCCTGTGGACACTACTTTGGAATTTATGCTCCTTTGTGTGACAGAGTTGGACTCAATTGTGGTTTTCCTAAACATGGCTCTTCTGACCCTTCTATTTGAACCTATAATTAGTAATAGGATTGATAGGTGTATTTCCAATAGACTAAAATCTTTGGGCTGTCCATGTGCCAGCTGGACCTTGAATCTCAAGAGAGTAGCAACACCTACTCTCCAGTTTATTGGACTTACCCAGGACAACTGACAAGGATATGATGATAGACAATGACTATCCCAGGGAACCAAAAAAGTCTACAACTCTAAGGGTATCTCATCCATCTGCCTGATGGGATTGAAGCCACCTCTCAATTAGAGGCAGAGTGGGTATTAACATCCCAGAATTCTCAAGATTGGGTAATGAACTATGAACTAAAGTGTACTTACTGGTATTCTACTATAGACATATTGTGATTCTAGCAATGGAAGAAATTATATCATTGATATAGAGGCAGTAGCCAGTGGAGGTTTTGAGGGAGGGAGAGGGGAAAACAGATGAAATATGGGGACATTTTTGGGACTTGGGAATTGTCCTGAATAATATTACAATGACAGATACATGTCATTACATATCTTGCCATAGCCTACAAATTGTGCAGGAAAGAGAATAAACTACAATATAAACTATATTCCATGCTTAAAGGCAATGCTCCAAAATTTTCTCATCAATTGTAATGAATGTCCAACACTAATGAAGGGTGTTTTTAATGTGGGAAAATGTGGGAGGTGTAAGAACCAGGGCATATGGGAATCCCCTATATTTTTATGTAACATTTATGTAATCTAAATATCTTTTTTAAAAATACATCAAAAAATAAACAACAACAAAAAAAAACATTAGCAAGAAAAGTGGAAGAGAAACACAATTATTCTTAAGATGTGAAAAAAAAAAAAGAAAAAGAAAGGAATTATAGATACTCTTTGATTAGAGGCTAATTTTGGATCTAGAATTAGTTGGCCTTACCAATTTTTTAAGGCTCCTAAAATCTAATATTAATTAATTCTTGTTCAACTCTATCTGCAATTGTTGCAAGTACTATTGTAACAAATTACCTAGTCACAAAGGTTTTCTTTTCTTGTCTTCACTTTGGAAGGGATTGAGTGGGAACAATGGAAGCAAAAGCATATTTCATGACTATAACGGAAAGTTATGGTAGAGAAACTAATTGTACATCAAATACTCCATGTGACCCTTACATTTCTCATCCTCTCTTGCAGTTAAGTTGAAATACCATGATTTCATCTGGCTGATGGAAGTTGAGCATGTCTTTTTCAAGCTGAGGTACTTAAAAACAAGCATGTCTTACCCCTATCTCCTTTCCTCCTTGCAGTGTCTATGGTAGTAATGTGTTCAGGTGGTTGGTAACACCATAAATGTGAGTAATCTTGAAAGTATAATAGAATAAATAATCTTTGTAGAATCACCATATCTAATCAATTCTTTTCTCCAATAATAAATGTACTTCAGTCATGTTATGCTACTAAGATTTTAGGATTTGTCTTTTGAAGCAGTTAAAATTAATTATACTGAAAATGCAAAACTTTACTATATTAAATATTTTTAAATTGTCACAAATTCTTCCACATTTATGAAAAAATATGAAATTTGGTAGTAATGTATGTTGGCCAAGAGTATTATCTTTGTTTAATGTGCATATTCCTTCTAAAGTTTGCATATATTTGAAACTTATGTATACAATTATAACTGCACTTTAATTGTAACTATTGCAATATATAATTGGAAACAATTTTTAAAAATAATTTAAACCATATTTTAAGTGATTCATTAAATAATTACTTTTGTACACAAAAGTATATAAATCTTAAATTGTTAATACATTTCCTCCAACTAGGCACTTGCCATGTCACAAACACTCTGGTTGAGGCACAGAATGTTATTTAGCCACTCAGAAGTCCCTCTTTTGCTTACCACATCAGTACTCGCTCCCAAAAGTTAACTATCCTGGTGTCTTAACACTATAAATATGTCCTATTGTTTTTATAGTTTATATAAATGTAGTAATACAGTATATACTCCTTGTGATTGGATTCTTTTCCTTGAAATTATTGTTGGAAAATAACTTCATAACTTTTTATATAGTTTCAGTTTGTTCAATTTCTAGATTTTTATTTTTAAACTATTTTTCTAGATTTAATCATAAGCACTAGGCTGAAATCAAAGTATGTTGCCAGTATAGTAGAAAAAGGGATAATCATTTCGTTTTCATGACTAATCAAAACAATACTAGGATTTTTGCTTATATCTGAAAAACTACAATCTCCCTTTGTAAGAATTTACCCTGAAGATGTGACTCCCACAATATATATAGAGAGAGACATAGAGAGATATATGCATGCAAAAGGTGATTAAATATAGCATTTTTTTGTGACTGGAAAGAACTAAATTCTCATATGTAGGAAACTGTACTGGAAAAAAATTTAGCAAGTATTGTTCAAACTTAAAAATGAAACATCATGCAGGAAACTTTGTTAATCAGCTAACCAGTGCCTTACTGGTCAACACTTTTCATGTTTCAGGATGAATCATGAGAACTAGAACAGTGGGCACATTGGGGGATGTTTTGCAACAAATAAGAACAGATAGGGTGCATTCCGGGGAATATTGGTTTCCTCCCTGGGAAGGCTGGCCACTTTCTCAGGGACAGATGCATAAACTTTGGAATGTACTGTCTGGAGAGTGCTGTGTTCTTTCCTGAGGAGGCAGGCCGGGTCCTCAGGAATTGACAGAGTACTCGCAAGTTGGCATCTATAGTATCGAGTTAATTGATTATGAGCTCAGTAAAAAGGACAGTCCCTGCTAAGGCCAGGTGAAGTCCTAACCTGGGAGAGGGTGCTCTGCACACGTGTTGTTTTCAATCAAGACTCTCGTATCAGCTGATGATTCGGGACTTCCCAGCCCTGAGCTAGACATTGGTGAACTTATATGTAAGACTGTTCTATTTCTGTCATTTTGTGACTCTGTTCAATATTGATTTAATCTTTTGACTGATTATGTTACTCTTGTTTCTCACTCTAATTGTCAGTATAGGCTTATTAAACTATATATATATATACACACATACACTATATTTATATTTGTATTGCATCCAGTAAGGACTCTGGCCAGATGTGGGCCAGGAAAGTTGGTGTATACCCTGGTTTGGTGAGCTTATATCTATATGTATGTATATTGTGACGGATTATGATGCAGCAGTTGGACCCGTTTGTAGACAATCCTTTTCTTATTTCATATTCTCCCAATTATTAACAGAAGTTTAATAAAATAAATAAATATATGTCTGTGTATTGCTTTCTTATGCTTGCGTTAACTAAGTAAGCATATATATACATATATATAGCAAAACATTTTATTTATCAGAAGAGATTATTGAAAAACATATCCACACAACATCTGCAAAACTTATACCTTGAAATTGTTAAAATAGAAGGAAAGAATAAGAATATATATATGAACTTCTAGAGCATAAATACAAGGATTTATTAATAAAAATATAATGAAAGCAAACACTCTCAGTCTAAAGACATAAAGAACTCTAAGAGTAATCTTGAATGCCATTATTAGGATTATTTTCTGCAGTGGTATTACTGTAGCATTTCTGAAAAAACTTTCTATGTACTGTAGGATGATGTTAGGAGGTAGGTTTCTCACTGTAGAAGTGTGTTGTAAATATGCCATATGGAAAGACTAGGAGGAATCTGTGGTCCTCAAAAGGAGATGGAAATTTCAGTATAAATTCATTATTTTATCATACAAACACATACCCAAAACATACATGTGCTTTTGTATATATACATTCATAGATGCATATTTGCATATATGTTTAATAACTGTCTGCTGAAGGAGCCTAGAAACAATGACTTCCGGTACGATTGGTAACAATGAACATACCTAGATCCTGATTTGGATTTTTAAGTATCATTCCCTAATAAGAATAAACAAGGCACTTTGGAGTGATGTCTGATGGGCTCAGGTCTGAAACAGAGAAAGCATGAGGTGCAGCATCTTTTTGTACCAGAAAGTAAAGAAGTGCTCAGAGATTCGTGGACTCATGTTAAAATGAAAGCTGGACTAAACTGTAGGTGATCTCACAATCAAATCTAAGGCAAATTTAATAACAAAACAAATAGTAGAAAGTTAGGATTAAAACCCACTGAATAATGAACCTGAGTCCATATAGGTAACTAATATCTGATACACAATGCATATATGATATAAATACATAGATAAAAATAGATATATAATATAGAAACCCAGATACAAGGGAGAAAAGGCAGCTCTCTATTACATTAGAATATCCGCTAAGATAAATGATGAAGAAATGGTTAAGAATGACTTTTTAAAAAAATCATCATAGTAATAATGGATTTACAATAATCATCTATAAATGTTAAAAACTGTGGGTTTAAATTTCAAGAGGAAAAGAATATTCGCATAATTTCAATGTACTTGCCTATATGTAGAGAGAAAACTCTCTACATATAGGCAAGTACAATTAAGAAAGCTTCAAAGTTTAACAGTTGGTCATTCTTGATGAGGGTGAATGATTTTTTGCTAACCTTGTAAGTTTTCATTAGGCTTGAAATAATGTCAAAATAAAAGTTTATAAAAGCATTTTGTATACTTCATCTGCTTCAATTTTACTTTGCCTCACAATCGAGAGGTCTAAATATTGAAGGAAACACTGGCAATAGATATCAAAACAAAAACAATTTCTATCAAAGCAAAGAAATGTGTTAGACATGATACAAATTAAAATACCAGATCAGGGCTTTTGATTTGAAATATGCAGGAAATTGATATGAGTTTTACGTTTATACTCTTTGGATAATGTGGTAGAACAGTTCTCTAATAGGTGTAGGCCATATTGACAAATTGTTCCCTGAGAACAGCAGTTATTTTCACACATTTAAATGATTAATATTTGCCTTAGAACTACAGATCCAATAATGTACTCAGTTAATTTTGTGCTTCACAGAATTTTAGATTTATTTTACATCCTAGTTCCTTTGATTTATATTACTAGTAGTTGGTGTCATCCAATTTAATAAAATGGGTTTACCTAGATATGCTCCTTCTCCAGAATATTTATATTAAGAAAGATTTATTATAAGCCATATCTATCTTACAATATATTTTCAAAATTCAAAATATCATTTAAATAATTATTTCCTCAAAATATGAAATTCTTCACATGCTTATTTGACTTTATATGCCTTTTTATTATGAATTATCTCATACTTGGGGATGTCTTTTTTTTATTATGTATTATTACCAATGCACTCATATTTCATTAAAAACTGGATTCTTTGCTACTTCTCTTGTAATTTTCAATATTATTATGCACTCTGTCATAATTTACTACTTAGTGGTATACATATTCATATTGGATTTAAGTGCAATAGAATCAGAATTATTTATATTTTAATAGATCCTGGGCATTTGAGAAACCCACCAAACCCCTTTCTTTAAAACTATTCTAAGTGATCTAAATGTAGATGAGATATACTTGCATAAAATTGTAGTTATATTTAATTGAATTATATAGACCATGAAGCTTGCAGGTGTGTGCTAAATGATTAATAATACTTTCCAGTATTGATCTAGGGTACAATCTGAATACTAACTGTTATATCCACGTGCCTTTTACTTTGTGCCACAAAATAATTTATGAATTAATTATTACTATTTTATATGACATAAAGGAACCAAGGTAAATAAATGCTTCATTTGTTTAAGACAAGTGGCAGAGGTGAGATCAGACTCAAAATTTGCAGGTGGTAATATGTAGTGGATTAAGATCAGGATGCTGGGCCAAACCTTTTCAGGCACTGAACACTACATCAGTATCAAATATGCAAACTTCTGCTATTACCTATCTTCTCCCATAATTCTTTCTCTAATTGCTTAGTTTTCTTTTATTTAAAAAATTACCATTTTATATCCCGAAACCGCTTACTATATAGCATTTCCTTTATATGGGTTTGAAATTTTTCATGAACATCACTGAATATTCCTTCTTTATGTTATTTTTAAATCTGTTTTTTTCCCTGAGACAGACACTTCTAGACAATGTAACTCTTGTCTTTGAGCCATATATTTTTCTTTAAAATCCTTTAATCTCTGATATGTTATCATTCAAGTCCACAGCAATTAGTTCATAGCAGGTTGGATCTCCTATTCATAGTCTTCCTCACTATCCTAATTTTGAACTCATCCTGGAAGATTTAAAGGTCAAGGAAGCAATCCATTGGTTTTGGTATCATCTTTAAGGTAGTCATTATCTTTAGTAACTCAAAGTAGAGTCTAATTTCCTGATTATTGGCTGGGTATCATGTGGTCAGGAAATGATCATTCTCAGAAGCTAAGAATAATAACTATTTATTATTTCACACAAATATCCCATGAGTTGAGCAATTCTGCTGACCTATAGTGGGCTCATTAATGAGTATACAATTAGCTGTCAGGTGAATTGTGGTTGCTGGACTATGATGACCTTGGCTGAAATGACTCAGCTCTGTGCCACATGGTATTTCATACAGCAGGGGATTAGCCCAAGCTTTTTTTCATGGCAGTCCAGGGTTCCAAAAAAGGAAGCAGACATATGAAAACCATTTTCAGGTCTCTGCTTACACCAAGTCCGCTATATTCTGCTATTAATAGCTAAAGAACATCACAAGGTTAAGCCCATAGTCAGTGTAGGATGGTACCATGAAAGGTTATGAATGCAAGAATGCATGAATACTCGGGGCCATTCCTGCAACTAAAATCCCCACTAGACACCTTATTTAAATGTTGGCTTATAATTAATAAATTCAGTTCTGACCACTGAACTCCAATGGTAAGGTTCATTATCGTGGTGACTTTAACAATTCTGGGTTGACTTTATTGTATTTGCAGAAATAAAATTCTGGATCTTAAGATCATATTAGATCATGTAAGTGCTGTAGCCTCAAACATGTAATATATTTCTGTACATCCAGAAAGAGGTAAAAAAAAAATCTGTTTTTGTTTAGGGTTTAGGCAGCAGCAGGATTAATTCACTCTTATCTGTATAGCATCAATTGCCCTCCCAATTAAACAGAAAAGGCAATTGAAAGCAAAGATTATCAAAATAATAATAATAAGTAAACAAGTAGTCAGTAGAAAATATTTTCTGTACATTACTTTAGGGTGTAAACCAGGGTAAATTATCTGGTTAAAATTACCAATTAACCCAGGTAAAGATAGGATGGTATGAAATATCAGCTTTAAGAAAAAGCAAATGACAAACTTTCTTGTTTGTTCATGTATGAAAGTGCTAAATATTGGAAATGCACCTTGAAGGCAATTTCTAATAGGAATTATTGGCTGTGAGAATTATTTTCTTACTTAACATAGAAATGTTCCTTCTTTTTTATCTCTCTCCTTTTTCATTTCTTTTTTTTTTTTTTTTTTTTTTTTTTGGTCCTTTCAGCATATTATAACATGAGCTACACATTTTATTGCTTGGGGCAGTCCCTCAAGTAAGCATCATTACCTTTCATTTCACCCACAATGGAGAGATCCTAAATTCCAACTAGGATAAAGCTAAACTATTATAAGATAAAGGGAGTGAAGGTTTACAAAAGGTACCTAAAATAAATAATAAGGATATGGAGGGAAAAATTACCTAGCATAGCTTAAATCTAGAAAATTATTTATCCCAATGGAGGGAGGATCCCAGAATAAACCACCAATTCTGATTTTATCCAAATTTAGTATCATGTATAGTCTCATTTTTAAGATTCATTAACTTCCATAGTGTATTAGTAATCACAACTTATGGTGGTAGCTAGACTTTATCAAGAAAATAAACTGATCTACTTCTGAAGTATTACATGAAAACTCTTTGTTCACTCAAAAACTTCCTATTGCAAATTTTATACTAAATTACTTGTAAGTCTATTGCTTGATGTTCTCAAGCCAGCCAGTGCTGCTCTTCACTATCTTTGTTGCAGCTGACAGAAAGAAACCCAAGCGGCACTCTTGGTAAGGATGAACAAATTTTATTAGGCATGAGCCCAGAGGAGAGTCAAGTCTCCAAAATATCTGAGCCCCATTTTCCGATTTTCATAAGTTTATACAGGAACACTAAGCAGGCAAATTCCTGAGCTAGAGGGCAGGCAAGGTTACAAAAGTAGAGGAGCAAGGTTAGCTTATCTTCCTAAAAGCAGGCCATTAGGGAGGAAAAGAGTAATTATCTGTTTAGAGTTGTAAATTTCAATTCAAAGGGGCAGGCTGAGTGCTTATCTTCCTGACATGGATTCAATGAGGGGGAGGGGGGGAGGGGAGAAAGGGGGAGGGGAGAGGGGAGAAAGGGGCCAGGGACCGAGGGGAGTTTATTTACCTAAAGCTGTGGGTTTCTGCCAAGGGGTGTTAGGGTCCTGGCACTTCCCTTATCATCCTTACTATATTCTTATCATCCTATCCTGCCTGTATTTATTTCACTCCTCTTCTCTCTTGATGTAGTATAGTCTATCACTTCCAAAAAACTTTTCAACAGGATTTTCAACAACTCTTAGCAAAACCCCAATGCCAGCTCAATCAAGCCATTTTCTTTCCATACCTACACCAAGGCTGCTTTCCACTACTGTAGAAAATCATAAAGCCATAAAAATGAATCCTTCTATAAAGACATGGTTTCCAAATAGAATTGAATACACATTAGAGCCTAGCTTTCCAGATCTTGATAAACTATCCCTGAGAAATGCCAGTTATTTCAAATAATTTTCATTTTTTAGTTATAGGTGTCTTTGAATAATGTATTTAAGTTTCTCAGTCATATATTCCTAACTTGTAAAACAAAAGGCAATAACGATCTTATTGTTAATTATAAAATAGTATTTGCAAGAACCATTACACAATAGTACACCCTTCTTCCCTTCCTTTCATTGTAGTAGCTGAATTAATCTCCAAGAGACCATCTTAATAAATATATTGGGGATGAACATGAAGCCCTTTGTGGTTAGAATGGGTACACTTGAGTTACACAGAGATTTATACTTGTTTTAATTAAAAGGTCAATGAAAATTGTGGGTAGTGTAAATCAAAGAAGAGAATAGATGGACAAGGAAAAAGTAGCAAGGAGGTGCTGGGCATTACAGGGACAATTGGAAGTACTTTTTGATTTGGTTGGTTGAGAAAATATTAATAACTGTGATATTTAATTTTGATTTTAAACATTTTTGTGCCTGTGTCTTGCCATTGGGTGAGTAAACAAGATATAAAGCAAACATAGTCAAATTTAGCACCAGAAAGTCTTACATTCCAGGACTTGCAATTTGTGTCATGACCTTGAATCAAGACTGGCACCAAGGCCTTGGAAACAAATTACTTAAACTTTTAGAATCAAAGGATAGAATGGGTGTGAGTATTCCATTTGCTTACTAAAACTTTGAAGAGGCAGAACTATTTTGAAAATGAAAGTCAATGATATATTAAAACATGCGTAAATTAGTGAATTCACTACTTTTCCTTTCAAAACCCTGTGTTTTTACTGTTTTGCAAACATAAATACATTAATATTAATTGTGAAGTGAAATCAAATTTCAATTACCCTTATTGATTTCTTCATTCTTTTATCTTTAAAACATTTAAATATATGTAACACAACTTAAAAGAAATAGTAAATTTACAATTTCCAACAGCAGAAAAAATCTCATCAAAATATAATTTGGATGAATCAACACTTGAAGTATCTGAAAAACTGTATAAAGACTAATTCATTGGGTCACAGATTTTTTATAAATGGTTAAGTAACGGACACTGGTTATGTAGTGAGCAATCTGTACAAACGTGATTCCCAAGTGATTTGTTTTAAAATGCCACAGTATTAATTACAACCTTATAATGCAAGGAAATTCCATAAATATTCACTTCAGAAACCTTTAGCAAGCCCTGGTGCCCTGCCAAAAATAACAGCTTTCATACCTGAAATAAACAGTATCATTGCAACCCTCTCTCTCTCTTTCTCTCTCTCTCTCTTTTTCCCTCTCTTCCTTTTTCTCAAATTATACCATCAATATACCATTATTCATTTACTTATTTTTTTAATTAACTTTATCATTTGATTTATTTGGACTATGATTATGACAGAGACTATTTTTCTATCTCTTGACCAAGCAGCCAGCCTTACTCCTCACAGGCCCCCACCCACTGTGGAGCAAGATGTTACATGGTGCATCTTGGGAACAGAAACTTTTAGCAAATGACCATTTTACTTACACAGCACAGAGGGTCCAAAAGAGGAGGGAGAGCTTTTCTCATGGCTGGTCTCTGATGGAGAGAAACTGCTTGGGTCAGGTCTGTGGATGGCTGTTCCCAATGCTCTGCTTCTCCTTAGAGAAGAGAGACAAATTTCTGCTGTCCTAGGGTGGAAATTATACAAGCCAGGGGTGATTGGCTCTGCCCCTGAGAGTTCAGTCCTTGATAAGCAGCTGGGACTGCTCATTCTTGTTTTCCTTCCAGTTTTAAAGTAAGGTCAGGACTTTTCATTAGACGTCATGTCTGCCCTGGGCAGAAAAATGGAAACAAGATGAAACATCTACACACAATAGGAAAGGAGGGGGAGTAAGCAAAGCTGGGAGATGGCCTATGGGCATGTCCCTGACTGCCCCAAGCACCCAGTCCCGCCCCTTCTGACTACCTTGAAACCAAGCTTGCAGCTGTGGGAATGCAGAGAAAAACAATTTGAATTGCAGGCAAAAGAGAGAGAGAGAATAGACAACTTTGGATCCTGGTTGTCAGTCAGAAGGAGTGACACCTAAAGAGATGTCAACCCACCCAAAATACAGACATCAGTGTCACCAAAGAAAGCGCAACTCACACAGCACTGGCTGAAGCAACGTTTCACTCACATAGAGAAGAAACAACAAGGTCAGTCTCTCCAGTAGGCTTTGATTCCCCATAGCCAGTGGCTTTTAAACCATGGCCAATACAGGGTAATATTCTGTGCATAGCGCCTCTCTGTTATGTTTGCTTGCCATAGTGTAGGAACACTGCTCCGTCCCTACCAGGGACAGATATACCACCTGGATGTGAGCTGCATGTCGTAAAACATGCCCACCAGAGTCAGATGGTCTCCAGTGAATATTTACATATGTTGTGGGCAATAGGCAGTCCCCTTACCTACTATGGAATTATGTTTTATCCCGCTAGGCTGAAACCACTGACCCTAGCACAATATGTATTTGTGGGTCCCAGGGAAAGGCAGCAGACTGTGCTAGGACTGTCCCCTACCACAGGAACAATTTTAAATATCAAAATTCCCCAGACTTACCCTTCCCCTTTCCCTCTAACCCCAAACTTCATGCTACCTAGGCATCTGAAATCCTTCTAACTAGGCAGTTATTTATCTGGCTCCTCTCTCCCAGGCCTTATAGACACTGGATAGTTTAAGATTTGCAAAGGAATGCATTCAGAACCATGTGATCTTAAGAGCAACTCACTAATCCTTCACCCATCTTGGTGAAACCAAACCATCCTAAGTGCAACCTCACTAAGCCTTTAACCCAACCCAGTGATCAACCCCACAACTAACTTTCAGGGCTTTTCCACCAACCCACTGCCAGCCCTTAAAAAGCTTGCTGTCTTTCTTAGTGCTCCTTGAATAAAACTGTCTTTGCATATTTAACACTTTCCTGTCCTGTGCATATTTTTTTCTTTGCCAGTTATATAATGTCCAATTGAAAAATATATTGTAATGGGGGAATAGAGAAGTAAAATAGAATAGGCCTAGATTTTCTCTAGCATATTTTAATATGTGCTTATTTAAAATATATTAAAGTATCTATCTTTGTTTATGCTTAATATTGATTTTGTATATTACAATTCTCATTTAAATTTGAAGTGAATCTAACATTTTTTAAAAATGTTCATGTATCACGCTTTTTTTTTTTTTTAATCAATCCTTGGTTATGTATTCATGCCCACTTTTATATCTACTTTAAATGCCATGAGAGAAATCCCTTGGGAGGCATTCTATCAGTGTAGATTGCTCCCCTTTATTTCAACACTGAGTTTACTTATAATTGTCAAGATTTATTTTGAAATTATCCTGAGTGACATTACAACAACAGATATAGGCCATTTTACATCAGCATATAACATGCAGAACTGTGTGGGAGAGAGTGTGGTCTACAATGTGAACTATGGTCCATGCTTAGTGGCAGAGCCCCAGGATGTGTATATCCATTGCAGGTGATGTGCCACACTAATGAAGGATGTTTATGTGGGATGTTATTGGAGGTATGGGAAGTGGGGAACATGGGGATCCTTGTAATTTTTGTGTAACATTTATGTAATCTAAGCATCTTTTAAAATATATATTAAAAAAAAAAAGAAGAAAAAACTTAAATCAAAAACCTAACTTCATGGATATGGGCCATTATACATTTTATCAAAACCTATAAAAATGTGCAGTGCAAAGTGTAAAATATAATGTAAAATATTGACCAGGATTAGTTGCAATGCTTCAATGTATTCATCAATTGTAACAAATGTACCACACTAATGAAGGATGTTGTTAATGGGGGTAATAAATTTGGGATGCAGCGGGGATGGGGTATATGGGAATCCCCTATATTTTCTGTGTAACTTTTGTGTAATTTAAATATTCTTTAAAATTTAAGAAAAAAGTACATTAAAGAAAAATTCAATAAAACCATTTAAAAATATTATTACTAACTATTAAAAAAAGATTTATTTTGAAGGATCATCTCTATATGGTGTTATGGCATTTGGTAATTTTAAAAAATTCTGTGAAAGTTTTTATTTGATTTCTCAAATTCTAATCAGGCTTTTTGTGGACTTGCTTAATTCTTCAAATCTCTATGATGACATGACCATTTGGATAAATTACTCTGAAAATTCCATTTCACCAGCCTCTTCTCCCTTGGAGGTAAAACTTGTCAAAAGCCAAAAATGAACTTCTTGAAGGTGAAAACATTGCAGTTTTTCTTTATGACAACAGTATTCATAGCCTTAATTCAACTTGACACTCTAAAACAAAACATTTACAATTTGCTTTAACAGAGAATAAATATGATTCTCTACTTACATTGATATCTAGCTTTTAATTATATCTTGAAATTTTACTTCTTTCTCAAATTCATTTTCTATTTGTGATATCTCTTCTATTTTATGCCATCATTGTTGAACAATTCTAGTCAGGCTTTTTTGTGTGTGTCAGTTAATAATAACCAGAATTTCTGCATAAACTTAACAAAGTCTTTGCCTTATATTTATGTATTAATGATATGTAAAATAATACAACCTGTTTGAGCAATAGAAGATTTATCTGTTCAATTAATTGAATTCATAAACAATGCCTATTCTTTGAAAAATGTAGTGGACAATAAAATAGAGACTATTAACCATTTCTTAGGACTTTATAAATTAAGACAATCTATTAATTTTTTATGCATTAGTATTGTCATATATTCCAGTAAGGCATACCATTCAGAAGCTTAATATTTTTAAATAGAGCTGGAAAGAATGTTTTCAGGTTGGTTTATATATACATACATATATATTTAACATGTAGGTGATTTTAGTTTATTTTATTAGGAAAAAATTAACTCATGGGCTGAGAACTCCATATTGTGAGATACTAAATTGTCAGTTTATTTTTTTTTTAATTTCCATATACACACATACTCAGCGAATACAGGCTTACTATCAAGCCATTATATTAAAAGAGTCTCTCACCAATGTATTTTTATCAATTTACACTATTTATAAAGTAATATAAAATTGTTTATGTCTCCATATCATTTGTTAAACTGGATACTGTGAATAATTTTAATTTAGTTAATCATATTAGTGAAAATCACTATATGGAATCATAGTGTGCAATTCCCTGAATATCACGGAAGATGATCATATTTTGTATATAGTGATCATGACTATGACTTCTATAAATAGACTATTTTTTTGGTTATATATATTTTTTTACCATTTATTTTTCTTGTGGAAGATCTGACAAATGAAAGTTTAATTATAACTCATTTTAGAGCCAAAATATGACAAGATGTTAACTGTTTTAAGTTTATTTGCCCAATTTTTGTGATTATTCATGGATTTTAATATATACATATAAAAGCATTTCATTATAATGTGCTGCTGCAGACCTTGTTGGGGATTTTATATATATATATATATATTCCAAAGTCTACCACTCAAAACTTTTTTGGATTCCAAAGCATATTTGGCTGATTTTCTGACAAGGGAATGATGAGTACTGATTTTAATGAAATTGATGGAAATTTTAATTTTGTTTCATTTCTGTCTTATTAATATGATAATGGTAAAGTGTATTAAAATATTTCCTAAAGCAAACTATTTTGTCCATTACTAAAACAACAACTTAGCAATTTTTAAAGCTTTCAACTGAAGTATTTCTACACATAAGCACACAGGCATTTATATTTTTTAACTTTTGATTGAAGTACTATATATATTATATAGAAATATTTCAATATGAGTAGGAATATAACCTGAAGTTAGCCAATGTGTGAAGATTAGGGCATCTTCATCCAGACTGCTGCAAGTGCCTCTGATTTCTGACACCAACTCTAAGTTTGGATGTTTCCTAAAATCATCCTCATGTTTGTTTTAGTTCAGTAGAAATACTCTCAGAACTCACTGAAAGGTATTATATTCTCTTTCACTATTATTATAGGGAAAGGATACAAATTAGAACCAGCAAAAGAAGAAAAATGTAGAGCAGAGTCTAAGAAGAGTCTAAATGCAAAGGTACTAGTTGTCCTTTTCTGTGGAGTCCTGGATGGTATATCTCCTGCTGGCCATGATGTCAGACAATATGCACAATATTCAGGGATGCTAATATGTTCTTCAGTGTCCAGAGTTGTCACTGAGGGTTCATAACATAATCATGATTGAAGGAATCATTGGCCATGGGGTTGAACTTAGTCTTCATCCTCCCAGCATTCACCACTCCCAGCCTCCCCTACATATAGGTCATAGGATGTCCTGTTAATATGTTTCCCCAAACCCCAACTAGCTAATCCAATGGTGGGTCTTTCTTTCTGGCATGGCAAGACCCCATGAAATTTCTGTCACTGGGAAATTTCAAGTGTTTAGAAGTTACCTCTAGGAGCCAAAGACAAAGCCAGATATCTCTTTCGGCAAGAACAAATTCCTTATTTACACACATGCACATACACACATATAACAAACATAAGTGTATAGAACATTAATTTTCACAAACTCACATGTGCTGCACCCAGATCAAGGAAAAGTATATCACTAGTACCCTATAATTCCCCTTTTGCTTGCTTCTAGATAAGAGCCACCTTACCAATCCTGTCTTCTAACAGCATTGTTTAGTTTTGATATTCCTTATATTTTTTTAAATTGGAAACATTCACTTTGTACTCTTTTGTGTCTGTTTATGAGATTTCATGTTCATGTGACATATCTGTTTTCACAGGTTCAACTGGAATTTGTTAATTTTCATTGCTATGCAGTGTCCTCTGTTGAGTCCTTCATGCAAATACACAATGAATTGCATTAGAAAACAGTGGACAACATTTTAAAAAGCTGAAGATATACACATCCTATAGGTAAGCAATTCTACTACTAATTATATACTGACAAAAAACTATACATGTTCAACAAAATGTATATTTTGAAATGTGTGTTTGTAAAATGTTTGTTAATATTTTAGTTCCACATAATTCATAACTGATATCTCTGTGTGTATAACCTTTTGCACAGGCTTAATTACTAAAATTATATTGATTTTGTTCAATATATTGAAGAAAACATTTTATTCTCTCTCTCTCGCTGTCTCTCATCTCTGATATAAACTAAATACTGTTTTGATTATGTATTCCTGAAGGTTTGATAAAATTCTTGTATGAAAAAATCTGTGAATGTTGCTTATAAAACTTTCTCAATTTCTTGCATAGAAATTACTCTCTCAGTTTCTGCCTTTTTTGATGTTAACTTCTGAAAATATTTATTCATAGAAAATCAATAAAACCTTCCAGGTTTTTAAAAATTGAGAAAGTATTTTCTAATAAATATTGTAGCCTCCTGGGTATTTCTATTTACTTATTTTTCTTTATCACCTAGGAATGTGTGAGTTTTGTTCTCCTTTATTTTCTGATTGAGTAATCAAATGATTTTTTTTATTTTAGTCTTAGTTTTTTTAAACCTAGTTCTTGGATTTATTTAAAAATTCTTTATTTTGCTTACATAAAAATAATTTCCTTTGGTCTAAGTTATTAAACTTATCTCCAATATTTTCCATGTTTAGGTGGTTGCTATAACTATGTTTATTGTCTTTTAATCCTCCTCTTCCTCTGTACAGATGAGCCTAGGTGCACGTTTTGCTATTGGAGGTACATGAAACTGATAGAGACTTGAACCAGCACTTGAAGAACACTGTACTGTATAGCTAGCTGGAGTTAAAGCAAAACCTTATATATATATATATATATATATATACATATATATACATATACACATATGTATGTGTCGGGTTTTTTGGATTAACTTTTTGAATATGTGCATGTATCTTTGTGTTTGTAGCATAATACAGTCTATCAGGATTAATCAAAGACATATGATGTGGGCATTAATATCACTACCCTCATTTTATAATAAGGAATTGATGGTAGAAATTTTAGCTAAAGTTACTTATTGATAGAACCAGGATTTGTATATACCTTGCAATGTGACTTAATTTACTTTATTAGAAAAATGGTTGAATTTAGGGTGCATTAAAGAAAATCAAACACATGAGAAATGATTTGTTTATACATAATGCATGATGCACAGGTATAGAAGAAAATGAGAAGTTATTTCCTATATTCAAGGATCACCTAATCTGCTAAGCCACAAAAATAAATATGTGTGCTTCTGAAAATATACAGGTAAATTAACATTTAAGTAATTATTTGAAAGTAGCAATAGAAGAAAAATAGATAACCAGAGTAAGGTCAAATTAGATTCAGTCTGCACAGTGCATTTAAATCGTGAGATTTTTAAAAAATCATTTGACAAGTATTTACTAAGTTTGTATTTGCCAGATACTCTTCTCAGTACCAGCACTCAAAAGTGACTAACACAGAAAACATTCTGCTCTCTTAACCTTACACTCTAGTGGAAGAGAGATAAGCAATGAGCAAATATATATGTCAAACAATAATTAGTGCTGTGACCAAAGAGAAAGCAGGTTAATTGGAGAGAAATGGCAGGGGTTCCATTTCATATGGAGTTGGAGAGGAGACCTCTTTGATAAGGTGACATTTGAGCACAGACCTCCCCAAACATACAAAGTCTGGGTCAGGCAGGCTGTGTTCAGATTCATGTGCTCGTTCATTTGTTAAGTATGTTACCGGGTAAGATTCTGTAACCGTTGGGGAATTTAATGTAATTATGAATTCCAAAAATATAATTGGATCATGCTTGTAAACTGATCTGTTAATCTGGGCATGATTAGGTTAGGATTAGGGCGTTGAGCCCCACCCCTTGGTGGGTGGGGAATTTAATATTAAAGGCAAGGCAAAGGACAGTTGAGGTAGTCTTTTGAGAAGCAGTTTTGATGTTGGAAAGAAGGTCCCAGGAGAAGAGAAGCGAACCATTCGCCTGATAATCTACAGCTGACCTTGTGGAGGAAACAGGAGCTGAGCCCGGAGAAAAAAGCAGCCCCGGGAAGAGAGGAACCCCAGAAGTCTGAACCCTGGCAGACCCTGCAGCTGTCTTGCTCTAACACGGGACAATGAACTGTGGTGTGAGAAGGAACTTAACGCTTTGTGGCCTGGTATCTGTGGACTTCTGCCCCAAATAAATACCCTTTATAAAAACCAACCCATTTTTGGTATTTTACATTAGCACCCCTTTGGCTGACTAATACAGATTCCTATATTTTTCTATTTCAGTTCCCCAAATAGGCAGTACCCCTTATGGATTGCTTTAAGAATTAATGGTTTAGTAAGTATAAAGCTCCTAGTAAGTGCTCAACAATTTCAGACATTGTTATTATTGGCAAAGAGAATAGAAAGACCAAAGCCCTGAGGGAAATGCATCCTTCAAAGAATATTAAGAAAGCCTGTGGAAAAGAATGGGGATAAAAGGAGGAAACAGTGTGAGAGAAAGATTGGAGGTGAGGTAAGAGAGGTGACAAAGAAGCAGATCCTGCAGACTGTTGCAGACAAAGGTAAGAATTTAGATCTAACATTAAGTGAGACAGAAAGCCACTGGGGATTTTTAAGCAGAAGTGTGGCATAAGCTCTTCCACACATGTGAGTGGTTTTCACTATGGCCTATGTAGTTGGATGATAATGTAGGTTCAATATGTCTAAAACCTCTGTTACAAAAATCTATAAATTTCAGTTTCCTTATCTCTGATAGGGGCATAATTGATAAATGACTTTACTATAGGACAATTTAAATTATAAAATTATATAAGCCACACAATGAGCCAAAAGTTGTTGTCACTGGAACTACTTGGCTGCTGCAATATTCATGGACCACTGTAATGGTTACTGGTTGCCAAGTCCACCACAAGGTGAGTGACTTAAAACAGTGATGGACTGTGATCTCTCATGACTCTCTAGATTGATTGGAATCAACTGGACAGTTCTCTTGCTTCTGTTCAGGGCTGTCAATACTGTTGTCATCAGATGGCAACTGAGGCTGGGATGTCCAAGATGACTCCACTCCACTTGCCTGGCTCTAAAGAAGGAAGGGATGGCAAGGTAGGATCAGCAGGATGCTAAGGAGGCTGGGTCTCTCTTTCCATGCTCTCCTCCTCTCACTTGGCTTCTCCACACAGTCCTTCCACATGTGTCTCCAACAGCAGTTCTCATATGATGCCTTAAGGCTCCTAAAGGTCAAAAGCAGAAGTTGCCAGGCCTTCTTAAGGTTTAGCTCCAAAGTTGGCATAGTGTTATTTCTGCCATTTTCTGTTGGTTAAAAGTGAGTCTCAGGGCCATATCAGTTCCATTGTAGTGAGGGCTCACAAAGGACTGGATATCAGAAAATATAGTTCATTGGGGACCTTCTTGGACAAGAGCTACCATTATCACCATAAACTACCAGATTCTAATCCTTCATCCAGGTACATTTAAAACTTCTGCATTTCACTAATCCTGAGATTATTGAAAACTGGAATTTTGTAGTGTACCTTGTTAAATTCTCATTGTTAAATGATTAAGACTATTGCATTGCATTGTATTGTATTGTATTTTACTTTAGGTTTCCATACATCTGGAAGACACATTTTTTGTTTGTTGATTAGATACATTCAGGAAAACAGAAGATGTGCAGAAAAGATGTTTCATAAATGTGCATAAAAGTATTACAAAAGAAGCAACAGAAAATAACAATAAAATAAAATTAAAAATTAAAAAACACAAATACTTGTATTTGTCTCTCCCTCATTCCATTCATTCAAAATACCGGTCATATACATGAAACATTACTGTCAGAATAACCTTGCATGTATCAAAGATCATCTGCTTAAAATCATCTTTAACTACAACTAAAAGAGAGTTATTCTTGAGCAGAGCAACATGGTTATTGTCATTTATACTGAATTGTAGATGAAGAGAACTGATTTTAGAGTCATTATGCTTTTTGACATCTGTCAAAATTATTCATTAATGCAGAGAGTCATATTTTCTATTTTGTAAAAATTTCAATTTTAATGTATTTTTTTAATTTTTCAAGACGTCAATTTTTATTTTCACAGCATAAAATAGTGTCCTGATTTCATGAAAAACTTTTCACCTTTTATATATATGCACTTCTTGCAAGACCATTTGACCATACCAGATTGCCAAAATATTACATCAAATCTTAATAATAAGCTTTTTAAAAAATCATCCACAGTGAGCTATCTGTGTCAAAGAACAGCAACATAAGTATATTCTTTTCCTAGTGGTCTCAAATAAAAGAAAACTGATATCAGCAATTTCTCAACAGAGGACCACTGCTGACTAATCTGATGAAGGAAGGAATTTATGGGGGAATGCTAATTGAAAAGGTGAAGTGCACAGCAGGATATTCTATTTCCTATAAATGTCATTGTTGCCAGACAAAATTGACCTACTGCCTGATGTGCACACACACACACACAAAAATTCTGTGACACCAAGGTTTCAAAGAAAGAGGTTTATTAAATGGCTTCCAGTAAAGAGAACAGGAACTAAAAGAATAAGCTCAAATCTGTCTCCCTGAGTCTAAAGAGCTCTGGACTTTTATGGGATTTAAACAAAGGAAGGTGGAGATAGTGAAATTGGTAGATATTGATTGATTATGTTTAATTGGAAGTGTGGAAGTATGAACTAAAATGCTACTCTTGTAACTTGACAAAAGCCAGCTGGGGTAAGCTCTGGGCTACATGTTATAATAGCATTGTAAATCACTAAATTATCATAAGCTAACAAGTATAGGAATTTCACTGACCTAAACAAATGGGACATTAAGACCTGACAAAATTGGGCTGGGACAATATCTATGGTTACAAGTTATAGCAGAGTCTTAAGTAGTTCAATTAACATAAGGTAGTAAGATAGCAAGTAAAGAAATTAAGCTAAATAAAAGGGCTTATAAGTTCTGACAAAAGCCAGCTAGGGCAAACATATAGTTACCAGTTACAGAAATGTTGTAAAACATAAGATAACTAGTAAAGGAATGGAAGCCAATGAAAGTAGCATTTACAATAAAAAACTTGTAGTCAGCATTTATGATCTAAGGGAAACAGAGACTTTTCCCAAGGGAAGTGGTGAAACTGGTGACAATAGCGGTTATAGGATTTTTTCAGGAGTGGTACTAACAGGTTTAGTTTTCTAGTGGACTGATGTGAGAAAATGAGAGCAAATGGTGACTGATATAGATATCCTATTTTTACCATAAAATTAGAGGTTTGCTTGTTGACCTAGTTCGATAAGGATATTTTGTTTTGAATGTTCAAATGCTGATGTCTTGAAAAAAGGAGTCCAGGACATTATCATCAGTTACACTAATAATATTAGACCTTAATAATAATGAAAAAAAAATAGTATCCATGGCTTTAATTATAATGAAAACTAGATAAAATAAAATATTTGCCAGAAAAGGAATAAAGTATATACATTCTGGCATATATGGAGTAATTAAAATACTAACTTAGAGGATATTCATGATATTAGAAGTTTTCACTTATATCATTATGGAAAAAGCATCAGAGTATATATAAAATAATTTTAAATTTGGAAAGATAGAAATATATTATTTTTAATGATGATAGATGTCTGATAAATGATACAATGGAATAAATTGTGGGTAAGCATTTTCACTAAGATAATGGAAGAGAGTGGTTTATTATATTAATTTTTAAATATTCATTTTTATATTTTCTATATTCAAAAATCGACATATCAAAAACCAAAGGCATTTTTCTTAATTTCCTATTGCTGCTTTAACAAATTGCCACAAATATAGTGGCTAAGAACAAGGCAAATTTATTACCTCATAATTTTTGATATCAGAAATTCAAAAAGCTTATAGTCTCAGGGGGCTATAATCAAGGTTTTAACAGTGCTGCATTTATTTCTGGAGGCTTTCAGGGAGAATATGTCAGTTTCTTGCATTTCCCAAAACCAGCAATTGGATCACTTCTCTGTTCATTCTGATTTCATCATCACCTCTGTTTCCCTGAGTCTTCTGTTGCCCTCTTTCACATATAGGAGCCCTTGTAATCATACTGAAACCCAGAATAATCTTCCTAGCTCAAGTCCAGCTGATAAGCAAACTTAATTTCATCTGCAAGGTTAATTTACCCTCAGCATGTAACATATATTTGCAGGATCTATGGATTAGGACATGGATATCTTGGGGAAGGGGGACATCATTTTCCTTACCACAACAATTGAATATATTTCCTGGTAAAGCTTTCCTTAAGAAAGTTGATGGAATTCAGCATTAACCAATCACTTTGTTCAATTATATTTATATAATTCCCTATTTAAAATTCCCTCGCATTGTTTCCAAACTTTTGAATCCTTTCCCTCTCAGTTTATTTTTCTCCCCCTACTTTGCTTCATTTTTTTTTCTGTGGCACTCATGCCTCATTTTGGTGAATATATTGTTTATTGTCTGTTTTGCCTCAATAGAATATAGGTTGCCAGGAAGTGGGGAGAGAGATGACTATGAACCAGTGTAATATACTGCTGTCACCATTTGACACTGAACTAGACACTTAGTAAAACTACTTGACTCATCATAGGAAATCAAAATTTGATGAGTCTTTTTTAACTAATTTTTTAAGAAAAATCGTGTGTGGTAAATCTTGTTTTAGTGGAAAGAAGAGTGCTTTAATGCCAAAGTCAGAGCACCTGGATTTGTGTTGCAGCTTTGCCCATTGGCTATCAGTGATATATTTTTAACGTCAAAAACTCTGAGTCACAGTTTTATCTACAGGCAATAGGGCCTTCTATTTCTTGCCTAATTCAGATTGAACAATTTTTACTAGTATTTTCAGATTACATAATGTGCTGCCAAAAAATAAGATTAACTTTTTAATTCAGTGTTTACTTTTAGCTTTAATGCACCATTAATATTGTTCAGAACTCTAAAACAAAAATAGCATGCTATTAATGCATATCATACATTTTGAGGGTTATTCAACTTGGTAATGGTAATTAAGTTTTATTTAAAGGTTCAAACAATTCCAAGTGTCAAGAGAAGAGAGAAGTCATCTATAGTTTGACATCTATTTTGCTTTCTCTGAAGCTACATTTTTCAATGCTTTTAATAGTGACATTTCATAAACTTTTAGTAAAATGCATAGGTGCTATTAGGAGAAATCTTTACCATTTAGTCATTACACCAATTTTTAAGTGAAATAAATATGTTGGCATAGTTATACAATTAGGTATTGTAATAATCGAATCCTATGTGACATTAATATAGATTTAATCATGTCATTTAATAAATTCTTATTGAGCACTTAGTGTGAAGTACTGTTTTAAACCCTGGGGATAAATCTTTCAACAATGCAGACAGAAGACCTCTATTATGAAGCTTATATTTTTGTGTGCATAGTGCAGGCATATACAAATAAAAGTAAATATGATATGTATGTAATTTATATGTCATAAAGAAATAGATTTTTATGAGAAAAATAAATTATGGTAGTGTTGGATGTGAAAGGAGATTATTTGCAACTTAAATATCATGGTCATGGTTTCAACCCTTAGAAAAGTTGACTCAAGATTTGAAAGAGATTAGGGAGCCAAGATGATATATATGAGAAGAGAGGCAACAGTCATGGAAGGAAACACACAGAGTGTCTGAAGAACAGAGGTGATGCCAGTGTGGTGGAGCAGCATAATCAGGCCAGAGAGTAGTAGTATGACATGAGATCAGGGAGGTAAGGCAGGAGGACAAGATACTGTGGAGATAGGTATATCCCTACATATAGAGCCACTGCAGGGTGTAAGCAAAGAAGTGATATTTTATGGCTTATATTTTAGAATCCGTTTGGCTGTTTTGTGGAGAACAAGATATAAGGTGTAAAGAGAATGAAAACAGGATGGTCCATTTGGACGTATGTAAAAGAATCCAGTGCAGATGTGATGGTGGTGCATACCAGGGCAGTAACAGTGGAAGAAATAAATAAAAATAAATCTTTAAATTAAAAAAAAAAAAAGTTTATCAGACATACCTAACCCTACAGTAACTTATTGCTGGATAGAAAATATGATTTCTATCATGGAATGCCAGTTCATCATATTAAGTGCTTACTCTCTATATATATGGG
Source organism: Tolypeutes matacus (assembly GCA_026826555.1). Taxonomy (NCBI): domain Eukaryota; kingdom Metazoa; phylum Chordata; class Mammalia; order Cingulata; family Chlamyphoridae; genus Tolypeutes; species Tolypeutes matacus. Next base: position 24,197,104 of record JAKSZT010054334.1, read on the forward strand.
ACTATAACATATGGACCCTTCTCCTTATTATTATGATATAATAGAGTAAAAAGGATGTGAAAACACTGATATGGTACAATAAAGTAATAAATGTGAGAGAAGCAGCACTTGAACTAGGTGAGTGGAAATAGAGGCCATCCTTGGAGCACAAGCAGAATTAGAGATTCAAGTCCTTGGCTCCTTAGTTGAACCTGACACCCAGATCCATGAAGGGCCTAAGGCCAGTGGCTGTGAGCCTCTGGCCCACATCTGCCAAGATACCCCTGACCTCAGGGAGTGACTTGCAAATTACTCTTGTCTGTATCTATTTAAACTGGTACCTCAAGCACTTGGCCTTTTCTTTTGTCTTAAGATATTTTCTTCAAGGAATCTGCAAAAAATAGGAAGATTATTTTTGGTGTGTGTGTGTGTGTGTGTTTAATCCAAAAATGCTAGTCCTGCTGCTGGAAATATCTGTAAGTGGTGGCTAGAGCTGAGGACAGCCTTTTAACCCAAGTATTCTCAGGCTTTCTCTTGGCCTAAATGTGTGCCCCTCACTCCTGCTGTGGCCCCAGTTGTCAAGCAAGACAGAATTTCCCCTAGAGGGAGGAGGGAAGGTTGTTTGGATTAGTAGAATCAAAGATTCAATTGAATACAAATAGACTTGCTGAGTCACTCATGAATATCACACCCAGAAGTTTTACACACACACACAAACACACATGCCTCAGAAGACATATTATCCTATCTGTGTGTCCCAGAAGGTAGAGTGATCACACCCAAACAGCTTCTCTATTCCAAATCTAATTTTAAGTTTTTCACAACTCTTACTAGAAATAAGCTTCATGAGCAAAGGAATTTGCATCTCTTTTTACATTGCTCTCACTTTAGCATTTAAAATAGAGTCAGATGCATAATACTCTAGCAATAGATATTAATTGGATGGATGAAAATATTTGTCAAAACAAGCTTAAAACAATGCATTTTGGGGACACAATAAATACATGCAGACGGTATGCTGAGGGAGAGATTTTGTGGCATAGGAATGAGAGATTATTTCAGGAAAAATTATTAGAGCTTGGTTGGCACTTTTACATATATTTAAAACACATATCCACTCTTACCATTGACACTTTCCTTGTATCTGGATTTTATAAGCATCTAATATCCTCTCAAATATTCTGACCATTCAAATACCTCTTGTGGTGAAAAATGTCACCCACATTTGTCTTTTCTCAAAGTGCAGTGTGTTTGAAATTCTATTTTACTCCTTCACCCTACCCCCTTAAATTGCATATAAACTGCCTACTCATTCTTTCTGCAGCTGAATTCTTGTGAAACACGGTGATTGCTTTAATCAGAAAGCCCATTTCTTTAAGCTGTGATCTTCTGACCCTTTAATTCAACCTGCATCTAGATGAATGTTGACAGCACTGCTGTGTGTGTGGCTTGTTAAATGTTATGAAATGCTAATTGATAGAATTTTAGGGGTTAACTGGAATATATTTTAGTAAAGGATAAACTTCACAGCATAGACTTCAATGTTTTCATAATTCCTATAAAATCAGCCTTCACAATGGGAAAAGGAAGAGTATGTATCTCTGTATCAGCTCTCCCTATGAGTCTTGAGTGCCATGCTACACAAATATGTGCACCTAAAAGTAAACATTTTAGTGTCCACACTCCTTATGCAGCCTAATAGTCTCAGAGAGCCATTTGAATATATCTGAAATGGTTCATACTTCATGGGTTTTACTAGGATGCTACCAGTTTTCTGCTATATCCATCCACTCAAGAAGGAAGGCCTTATTACATGGAGAAGGGAATACTGAGCCCAGTAAATGCATATAACACACACACACACAAGCACACACATATTTCTTTTTAACCAATTTATCCCTAATTGTAGAGGTAGGCTCTTAATGTTTCTCCCTGTAGTTACTATCTTGTAGCTTTTTAAACACTTTTCAAAACAAGTTTCAATGTCATGAAGAAGTCAAAATCCATTATATATTTTTCAGATTTCAGTTAATAATCTATTTTACTATGCAACAGGCTGTCAGTTTTAATCTGTGACTTCCCAGATGTTGAGAAACAAAAATTATCAGAAATGAAATATTGTAAAACCTGATTTCAGTTGATTTTCAGTTCTTTGCTTTTGAATGGATCTCGACACCAGTCAGGGTTATAATCAATGTTATGTAACTAATAAATGATTAACAGGTAAAAATAAAAATAAAAATAAAGCAGGCATAGTGTTCCTATGTAGATAAAAATTGAATGCGTTTGACATAAAGCAATATTCCTTTTAATTGCTAAATGCATGATTGGTAATTCTGTCATCTTTGTTTAAAGCAGGCAAACAAACTAAAGTTATGTTTGTAACAGGCAAAAATAGTCCATGCCTACAGAGCCAGAGACTGATGTTTCTGACAGTCCAAAAATGGTTTTTCAAATGAAAAAAAAAAAAAAGATTGATAAAGGTTTTACCTTATTGGTCTGTGACATTATTGTAGCTAAGAAGACATTCTACCTTCTTGAGGGTCAAATGGTTTGAATTAACATCTTCTTTGAGAACATTTTAACTTCCCTATACTAGCCAGTAAGTTTCTGTCCTAGATCGCTAATATGTCAGACAAAATCACTTCTGTAAAATCAACTTTTTTTAATGAACTTTATTTTTAGAGAAGTTGTAAGTTTACAGAAAATTCGTAAACAGTAGAGTGCCCATATACACCTCCCATTTGGGTGTAGTTTCTCCTATTATTAACATTGTATATTAGTATGGTATATTTGTTACAATTCATGAACTGGTACTGATACATTTATTTTTATTTATACACTGATATATTTTTAATAAGTCTATAGTTTTCATTAGACTTAACAGAGCAGGAGTTTTTATGTAAGTATCCGTATTTTCATTCATTCATAGTTCTTTTGGAGTTTTATCTAAAGTCATTGACAAACTCAAGGTTAGCTAGATGTTCTCCTGTGTTTTCTTAAAGATGTTTTCTATGATACATTTTGAGTTTTTTTGGGGAAAATATTTGTATCTATATTTATGTTTTTGGCATATGGAAGTCCACTATTCATTGAAAACACTTTCCTTTTACCTTTGTCAAAAATCAGTTGACTATATTTATGTTGGTCTACTTCTGGGCTCTTTGTTATATTCAGTCAATATATTTGATTATTCTTTCTCTAATACCATACTGTCTTAATTACTGTGTTTTCAAGTAACTCTTGAATAATCAACTTTTAATGAATGATTAAATTCTTAATTATTATTTTTTCATTTCTTTTTACTGGAGTGATAGAAGGTTTTCAGAAAAATCATGTAGAATGTACAGAGTTCCCATGTATACCACCCCTCACACATGCAGTTTCCCCTATTATTAACATTTTACAACAGTGTGGTAATTTTGAGGCAATTAATGAAACAATATTATTATAATTATACTACTAACTCTAATCCATAGTTTAGGGTTCACTCACTGTTATACAATTCTGCTTTTGTTTTTGTTTTTTGTAACATATATATGACCTAAAATTTTCCATTTTAACCACCTTCAAATATACAATTCAGTGGTGTTAATTACATTCAAAATGTTATACATAACATCGCTGCCATGTACTACTAAAACTAATCTGTCACAGCTCACAGAAACTCTGTACCAATTAAATAATAAATCTCCTTCCCACCCCTGCTCTAGCCTCTGGTAATCTGCATTCTAGTTTCTGACCTATGAATTTGCATATTCTATTTCATATAAGTGAGATCATACAATATTTGTCCTTTGTGTTTGTCTTATATTAATAAGCAGGATGTCTTCAAGTTTCATCCATATTGTAGCATGTATCAGAAGTTCATTCCTTTTTACAGCTGAATTATATCCCATTGTGTGTTTATACCACATTTTGTTTCACCATTCATCTGTTGATGGATACTTGGGTTGCTTCCCCCTTTGGCAATTGTGAATATTGCTGCTCTAAATATTGGTTTTCAAATATCTCTTTGAATTCCGCTTTCAATTATGTTGGGTATATAGCTAGAACTAGGATTGCTGAGTCATATGGTAATTCTATATTTAACTTTCTAAAGACCCACCAAATTGTTATCAACAAGACCTGCATTATTTTGCATTTCCACTAGCAATGAGTGGATGTTCCTATTTCCACATATCCTCTTCAAAGCCTGTTATTTTCTGTTTTTCTTTAATAATACGCATTCTGGAGGGTGTGAAATGGTATCTCATTGTGGCTTTGATTTGAATTTCCTGAATGGCTAATAACATTGAGCATCTTTTCATGGGCTTATGGCCATTCCTGTATATTCTTTTGATAAAATATCTGTTCAAGACTTTTACCCATTATTTAAATTGTGTTTACTTTGTTATTTTTGTTCTTGAGTGGTAGGATTTATATATATATTTTAGATATTAAACCCTTTTAGGATATGTGGTTCCAAAATTTTTCTCCCATTCTGTAGGTTGGATTTTTATTTACATTATAAAGCCATTTGATGCACAAAAATTTTTAACTTTGTTGAAGTCCCAGTTTTCTTTTGTTCTTTTGTTGCTCGTGCTTTTGCTGTAAAGACTAAGAAACAATTACTTAATACAAAATCCTGAAGAAAATTTCTTGTTTTTGAAATTTCTTAATTTCTTGAGTCCACCTTCGTTATTCTTTCCCCATTGAGTGGACTTGACACCCTTGTCAAAAACCCAATACCAAAGATGTGACAGTTTATTTCTGAATTTTCGGTTTGACTCAAGTGGTCTGTATGTCTGTACAGTGTGTCAGTACCACACTGTTTTAATTACTGAAGCACTGTAATAAGCTTTAAAATCAGAAAGTATGAGTCCTTTACCTTTGTTCTTTTTCAAGATAGTTTTGGTTATTCAGGACCACTTACCTTTCCAAATAAATGTGATGATTGGTTTTTACATATCTGTAGCCTGTTCAAATTTTAATTTGAATTGCAATGAATCTGTAATTCTCTTTAGGTAAAATTGATATCTTAACAATATTTAGTTTTTCAATCCATGAACACGGACGGTAATTATATTTATTTAGGTCTAGTTAAAATTCTTCTGTTTTGCAGTTTTCTATGTATAAGTCTTTTATACCCTGGGTTAAATTTATTTCTAGACATTTGATTCTTTTAGGTGCTATTAGATTTTTTTCTATATTCCTCTATGGATTGTTCTTCACTATTTTATATATAGAAATACCACTGGTTTTTGCATGTTAATCTTGTACTCAATAGCATTGCTGAATTTGTTTATTAGCTCTGATATCTTTGTTGTGGATTTTTCAGGGTTTTCTATACGTAGGGTCACGCCATCTGCAAACAGGGCAAATTATATTTCTTCCTTTCCCATCTGGATTCCTTTTATTTCTTTCTTTTAATTTTTTGTTCTAGCTAGAATTTTCAGTACAATGTTGAATAACAGTGATGACAGTGAACATCCTTGTCTTGTTCCTGATCTGAGATATAAATCTTTCATTCTTTCATCATTGAAAAGGATGTCAGTGGCAGGATTTTCATATATATTTTTTTATCATCTTGTATAAGTTTACTTCTATTTTAAGAGTGTTTTTATCAAGAAAGTATGTTGGAGTATATCAAATGTCTTTCTGCATCAATAGAGATGATCATGTGTTTTTTGTTTTCTCCATTCTGTTAATATGGTATATTACATTAATTGATTTTCTTATACTGAGACACCCTTGATAAGTGGGATGAATTCCAATCTATCATGGTGCATAATTCTTTTAATATGCTGCTGGATTCAGTTTACTAGTACTTAATTGACTATTTCATATCTATATTCATAAGGAATATTATGTTATTATGTAATTTTCATTTCTTGTAATATTTTTATCTGGCTTTGTTATTCAAATTATTCTGGCCTCATAGAATGAGTTAGGAAGTGTTATGTCCTCTTCTCTTTTTTGGAAAAAAATTGAGCATGATTGATGTTAATTCATCTTGAAATGTTTGGTAAAATTCACCAGTGAAGTCATCTGGTCTTTTGCTTTTCCTTTGTTTTAAGATTTTTGATTACTTTATCAATCTTTTTAGTTGCTATTGGTCTGTTGAAATGTTCTCTTTCCTCTGGAGTCAGTGTAAGTACTTTTTATTTTTCTAGGAATTTGTTCATTTCATCTAGTTTCATTTTTTTGTTATTTATTTCATTAACTTTTCACATGCTCCAGTGATTAAGAAATGAGGACTAAAGTAGAAAATAATTTAAAATTTGTGAATATGTGAGTAAAATAATTTCAGGCTTTTCCCAAAGTTGAGATCTCCAAATTCTTAATCAAAATTGTTAATAGTAGCATTAAGAAAATCTGAAAAAATAAGTGAGAGGGATTAAGAGAGAGAAAACCTGTTTAAGTAGGAACAATAAGCAAAGATATTGTGAAGGTGTTCTTTAGCTTGATTTAGCATGTAATTTTCCTATTCAAAATGGTATTTTATAAGTAGTATACAGTAATTGGATACATTTTAAATGTAGTGGATTCCCACGTTAGTAATTTTCATAGTAATTTTATGTTAACTTATGATCCCATTGACAACATTATTTTCCTTCAAATTATTTGACTCATTTGTTAAAGGAATGTTAAATGTTACTTTAAGTTAGTTATTAGAAATTATAATAAGAAAATTGTTTAAAACCCCTGTGAATAGCCAACCATATTTTCAAATTAGCTCCTTAATTAGAGTATTATGGTCTAGTAATTACTATCTCATTAGTTGAATACCCCATAGTGTTCTCTTACTGTTTTCAAGTTATAAAATTTATTCATTTGCTTCATATCCCCCTTCAAGTATGCCCTTTAATGTAAGAAAAAAAATTAAAGAACATTATTTTCCAATGAATCACCACCACACCACCAAACAGGTCTCACAGTCACCTATTATTTATTTTCTTTTTTATAGCAACAAACACTTTCAGGAACAGGATCTCTCTTAGTAATTTAAAAGTATCAACTATTTAGACAAGTCCCTCCAACCAATTAAATTAATGAGTTGCTAGATGGATTTTACTACTTGAAAGGTGATCTAGATAAGGATAAATAAGTCAGCACTTAATGTTTTCCTTCCAACTGATTTTCTTTCCTCTCTCTATTTCCTTCATATTCTCTCCCTATCCCCACTCTATTTTTTGGTTGAAGTTAGAGTAAATATTGGTGATTGCCTCTGAATAAGTACAAGGCCCACAGTGGCAAATTAAATTTGTCATATAAATTATTTGGAGATTAGGTTATGCTTCAAATTAACCTTTCTTCCTACAGAGTCAGTGAACTGTATCTGTTGCAATTTGTTGGTCCTATAGCTCAAAACAAAATGACCATTAACCCATAATCAATTAATCAAGCAATCAAAGAAAGAATATAAATATTAATAAAAGCATTACCTTTCAAACACATGACTAATCATTTTGGCATAAGAAAGAGAAGCTTAATCTTGATGCCAAGTAGTCTGTGAGTGTAAACTTGAATTTTCCCATTTAATAACTGTGAGGAACAGAGGAAGACACTTAAATCATCTGATACATGGTTTCTTTGCCTTAAAATGGAATCTGGCTGACCAGTTATGCCTTAGTATAATTAATAGGAGATTCTAAACACATGTAAGATTAAGTTTTGTTTGTGTGTATGTGGCAGGGAAGGAAGTTTTTATGCTTTGTCAGCTTGTTTTATTCAAAGTGCTCCTAAGACATGCACATAGCTGTTGGAGTTCAACACAGTATTGAAACTGTGAGTGGATAATATTGTCTATGCCAGTAGTTTCCAATCAGTTTTTTTAAAGATTTGTTTATACCCTCCCTCCCCCGCCCCCCTTGTTGATTGCACTTGCTGCCAGCTCTCTGTGGCTTCTCATCTTTTTTGTAGGAATCAGGAACAAAACCCAGGATCTCCCATGTGTGAGGAACGTGACCAATTGCTTGAGCCACATCTGCTCCCTGCTTTGTTGTGTTTCTCGTTGTGTCTGCTTATTGTGTCTCCTCACTGCATCACCTTGTGTCTGCTTGCCATGCAAGCCCGTGGCGTCAGCTAGCTGTCTTGCTCGCCTTCTTTAGGAGGCACCAGGAACCGAACGCAGTAGGCAGGTGCTCAACAGCTTGAGCCATATCCATTTTCCTTCCAATCAGTTTTATACATCTCTATAATAACCTAATAAAAATAGATATTACTGTAACATACTTAAATAAGAATTTCCAGAATTTCCAGAATGTGTCCTCAAAATATACATGTTTATAAACCTTAAAATGATCCTTGTTTATGACCTGCAGTAGAGAACTACTGACAAAGAAAGGAGAGTGTAGGTAAAGTAAATAATAATACTAACAATAAGAATAACAGAAACAAAAGTTGGAATAAAGATTGAGAGTGGAAACTTAAGAATTGTTACTATTTTGATAGTGGAAAGAATAATAAGAGAAAAGGAGGGTAGCAAAAAAGCATGTACAGAAATCTGAGAGGGGTAGCAGGAACAGTTTAGTCACAGATTAAAAGGAGAGAAAGCTTTAATAATGGAAAATAGTGTGTCGGATAGGATGTGTCAGAAACTATGTGCACATTGCTGGTGATACTGTCAAATGGTGTAACCACAGTAGAGATCAGTTCGACATTTCCTCATAAATTTGAAAATAGAATTTCCATATGACTTGGCAATTCCAGTTCTTAGTGTATACACACAAAAGAATTGAAATCAGGAACTTAAACATATATTTGTATATCAATGTTTTCATAAAAGCATTGTCCATATTAGCCAAAAATTGGAATTAACCCAAGTGTCCATCCATTACAAATGGATAAGCAAAATATGTTTTATACACACAATGGAATATTATTCAGCCATAAAAAGTTATGAAGTACTGATGCATGTTACAATTTGGATGAAACTTGAAGATAACATTTTGAGTGAAATAAGCCAGATAGAAACATGAAAATATTGTATGATCTCACTTATATGAAATACCTAGAAGATGAGAATTTTATAGAGATAAATAGTAGATTACAGGTTACCAGAAGTGGGGGAAGAGGTGGGGAAAGAGGGATTATTGATTAGTGGGTACAGAGTTTCCATTTGAGCTGATGAAAAATTGAAGTAATGGATATTTTTGATGGTAGTATAATATCGTATGTTAATATTATGAATGTAATTAATAATACTGAGTTGTATACTTGAAAGAAGTTAAAATGGGAAGATTCACATTGTATATGTTACTATAAATAAAACTTTAAAAAAAAGATGTAGCAGTCAATATGCTCAATTTTTACCAATGTTTCAAGTAATATAAGGACTAAGTACTGTCCAGTGAATTTGTCCACAGAAAGTTATTTTTTTCAGTAGATATTCAGAGGCAACAGAAACAAACTGAAATAAATGCAAAGTGAATAGCTGATGTGGCCAGGTATGTTTGTAGTATGAATTCATTCAGGAATGAAAGTGACATTTGGTCACATATGAGAACGAGAATGATTTGATAAAGATTAAATTGTGTCTCCAAACCATTATATTGTAGTAGAACTAGTCACAGGTATTCCACGAAAAATATGTAACTGATAAAAGTTATAAGTGGAGTAGTATATACATGAGATTTAAATTTTACAAAGATGACTCTGTCTGCTTTGTGGAACAAGAATTAAATGAGGCAAGAATTGCTCAGAAAAATCAGAACACTGCTGTACTCTGGATGATTAGAGTGGTGGCCATAGAAGAAGAGTAAGGGAATATAATCAATGCACATATTGGATAAAAAAATCAACAAGGTTTATTTTTGGATTGTGTAGAAAGCTGTGGAATTATGATGGATCAAAATCTCCTCCATGTCTCATTCTTAAACAATTAGCTAGATGATAGGACCATATACTGACATCAGGAAGTAATTTCAGACAAAAAATTATTTAAATATATGAATGAATGTTTTTCCTAAGCTTTCAGCTGTAGTAATCAACAGATTTTTTTAAAATAGAAAATTTATAAGACAAACATAATTCTAAAAAAACCTTGAGACATTCCATGAGAAAGTAAGGAATGAAGGAGGGAGTAAACTTTAGGGGGCTTTGGAACCATAGCAATATGCCTCACCTGGGTGTATTGATACTTTTGGACCCCTAAATGGTCTAGAAATGGTATTCCTTGCTATTATCAAAATGAAGACTTGTCTCAGGACTGATTAGATATACAAACCAATAGAAAGACAGTTCACTTCATTAGGCTGGATTAGGATAGATTTTTGGGAAAACTTGGTTAGGGATTCAAGCCCTAAATTCATTTAATCTCATTATTACCCTCAAATCAACAATGAAAAAGCACAGACATTTAAATAAATTTTATAAAATGATTTTTGGATTGTTTATTATATATTGTATATCATATAATGTTATATTATTATATTACATTACTTTACAGTATATATATGAGAGACAGCAAAAGAGAGAGAGACCAAGACAAAGAGAGAAACAGAGAGAGAGGGAGAGAGAGATCTCAACTCTCTGTGACCCACACCAATGTTTCAATAAAATTACTTACCCTGTGTCAATCAAAGAATTATGTATGTTTTGAAAGAAAAGTTACTGGTAGAAATGACATTAGTCACCCACACCCCTATTATTTCACCTTTGGTACTAAGTAGAAATGTCATATGAGTTCACTATAATAGGTTGGTCATAGCTGATGATGAATATTACTACTCTGACTTTCATTAACACTTTGCTAATATCTCATTTAGCAATAAATTTTCAATTTTTTGGTGTATTCTTATTAAAAAGTAAGTAAGATTAAAATAAAGTATCAAATGATCATCTGAAAACATAGTTTCTTTAGAGAGGAGGCCCACCCCTAAACATTGATTTAAGAACCTGATAATGTTCTATATTAATAAACTTATCCTTCAGAAGGAAAGATTACTCTGAACTAATTGCTCTCTGTTATGACTATAAAATGATGGCTCTTCAAAATCTTTGATTAGTTTATATAAAATGAAAAAAAAGTAGACTTTTTATTATTAATTTTTAGAAATCATGACTTGAGGCAAAATTAAATTATTGGTGTTTCCATTTTACTTTGTATATTATTTACTAGTCTAACAAGTGTAAAAATATGCTTTATTTTAGTTCTAATTTTTATTTCCCTGACTACAAATAAGTTAAACATCTTATAGAATTACTGAATGTTCATACTTCCTCTTCTGTGGGATTTCTGTTCAAGCCTTTTGCTATTTTATTCAGCTATTTTATTCTCCTATAAAGCTATTTTATTCTCCTATAAAGGTTTTTTTGTGTTATAAATGCTCAGCATGTATTAATCATATGTATTTGAAAATATCTTCTCTTTCTTTTGAATTTTCCTTTCCTTTCTTTTATCATTCCTTCTGACGAACATAAATTCCAGATTTTAATATAATTTTACATTTAGTATTCATTATATTTTATGTTCTCTAAGTTGTATTTAATTAATCTTCTCCCCCAAGGTCAATTAGTATTTAATATTTAAAATTGAATTTTAAGTAATTAATTTATTTTAAGTAATCTGGATTTGAAATTTTACATACATGTGAGAAGAAATTACTTTCATATTATTCCACATTGAAAGCCAATTGTCTCATCAGCATTTCTTGAAAAATCAACCCTTTCCCGTTATAATTTATAATGCCCCAAATAACATTCTTCAAGTTTTCTCATTTGTTGGTTTACTGTGTTTTAAACCCTGTTCTATTGGTAATGTTTCTATTGCAGTGCCCATATTGCACTGTTTTAATTATTGTAAACTTGCAATATTTCTTTATATTTTAAAGGGCTAATCCACACATATTTAAAAACAGGAAAAAGTGATTCTAATTACTTTCACCACTTCTAGTTATGGGTGAAGCCAATGCAGTAAGACTAGAAAAACTAAGTTGCAAGAATTAGTAAGGATAAAACACCATTGTCAATATCCAGAAATGTTGTGATTGTCTATGTTAAAAGTCCGACAGGGTAATCTACAGATTTGTAATAGAACATAGCATGGTTTAATAATGTAAGATCAGTACAACAAATTCAAATGTATTTTCAATGAAATTTATATGGAAACAATTGTAGATTCACATGCAGTTGTAAGAAAGAATGCAGAGAGATTGTGTGTACTCTTTGTCCAGTTTCCCCCATTGGCAATCTCTTTCATAACAATAGCACAATTTCAAACCTAAAATATTAATATTTATGTAATCCACAGATCTTATGCAGATTTTCAGTTATACTAGTACTCCTGTGTGTGTACACATTGGGTGTGTGTTTGTGTGTATGTGTCTTTATACGATTTTACCACAAGTGTAGGTTCATAACTACAGTCAAGATTCAAACAGTTCTTTCATTACAAATATGAGGACACTCAGCTCCCTCACATCCTTAACAACTGGCAACCACTAATGTGTTCTCCGTTTCTAAAATTTTGTCAGAAAATTTTATACAATCTTAATCACAAATCATGCAGCCTTGTGGGATTAGATTTTTCACTTAGCATAATTTTCTGGAGATTTATCCAACTTGCTGTGTGCATCAATAGTTTGTTCCTTTCTGTTGCTGTATAGTTTCCCATGATATGTATGTACCAGTTTGTTTAACCATTCTCTAGTGGGATGATATCTAGGCTGTTTCCAAGTTTGGGCTTTTTATGAATAAAGCTGCTGTGAACATTCATTACAGGTTGTGTGTGTGTGTATGAACTTAAGTTTTCATCTATCTGGGATAAATGCTTGATATTTGTGATTGTTGTTTTCAATATGTCCACATATGTCAAAATATTCTGGTATGATTTGTTGAAAAGTCTATCCTTCCTTCATTGAAAACCTTTTGGACCTTTGGAAAAATAGGTTGAGTATTATTATGTGAGTCTACTTCCAATTCACTGGTAGATATATGTGTCTATCCCTTCATGAATACCACACTTACTATTTTAACTACTGTATGTATATAGTAAGCCTGAATGATGTGTAGACTTATTCCTCCCAGTTGTTCATTTTTTAAAATATATTTTACTCATCTCAAACCATTACCTTACCAAATAGCTTTTAGAATAAGATTTTCTGTGTCTAATGGTGGGAAGCCGTGTATACACCATCTCCCATCCCTTGCCTAACCCCTCCCCTTTTCTATCTTGTTCAGATATTTCAATATATTTTCATTCTGCAGCTTAGGGAGATGTTAGGTCTAATGGAGTGGCCTGACCATAACTTAAACCAGTAAACTAGGAACAGGGAGCTCCAGCTGTTACTCAGGGTAGGAAATCTTAGTGGCAGAGCCCCTTGGCCCTGGATTGAATTAATGGCCTACCCTAGGCAGTACAGATTTATCTCTCCTCTAGGATGCAAAGTGGGATATGCAGAGCTGCCATCCACTGATCCTGACCTGAGCAGTTGACCTCCCTTGGTGACCAGCCACAATGAAATGTCTTCTCCTGATCTTTTGAACCCTTTGTGCTGTGTAAGTAAGAAAGCAATCATTTGCTGAAAGTTTCTGTTGTGCCTGAACCTGTGTTCCTATGATGCACCATATAAAAGTATACTGTACATCTAAAAAAAAAAAAAAAAAAAAAAACAAAAAAAAACCCCCCCCCCCCCCCCCCCAAAAAAAAAAAAAAAACTTTCTGGGGTGGCCTATATGTTCATAGGATTCACGTTAAACCAATAGATCACTTTGGAAAGAACTGAAATCTTTACTACATTGATGTTCCAAACCCTGAAGACAGTTTGTCTCTCTATACATTTAGTCTTATTCAATTGCTTTCATTAGCATTTTGTAATTTTCAGTACACAGAAATATCTAATATTGTTAGATTTAGAAATGTAATTAGTTTTTGTGTCTTGATCCTGTATCCTGGGGCCTTCCTGAATTCATTTATTAAAGTTCTTTCTTTTAAAAAAAATAAATTCCTTGGAATTTTCTATATAGACAATCTTGCCATCTGTAAATATAGAACTTTATTTGTTCTTTTCCAATTAGCATGCCTTTTATAACTTTTTCTTCTTGTATTGCAATGGTTAGAATTTCCAGTACTATACTAAATGAGTCATGAGAGTAGACATCCTTATTTTTTCCACATTTTAGGAAAAGTGTTCAGTCTTTCTAAAGTGTGCCTTTAGCTGTGGAATTATTCTAGATTTTTTTTTATCAATTTGAGGTAATTCTTTTCTATTTCTAATTTGATATGAGGTTATTTCTTTTCTTTATCAGGAAAGGGTGTTGGATTTCAACAAATGCTTTTATCTGCATGAATTAGGATGATGGCAGTAATTTTCTTCTTTAGCTTGTTAATATGGTTAGATTGAATTAACTGATTTTCTAGTTTTGTACCAGCCTTGCATATTGGGGATAATTCTCACTTGTTCATGGCATATGATTCATTATTTGTATCTCTCTCTCTGGAAATATTCCAATCAAATCCTGACATAATAATGATCCTTAATATAAGTGAATTGAATCTTCTTTATTTAAAGTACAATAATATTATCTGTAATTTAAATACTTATTGCAAAGAGTATTATATGTTATATGCACATATATATATACATATAAGTATGGTATAAAACTACTGAGAAGAATTTTCAGTAACATATTTTATTATAGTTAGTTATGAAAACTTTCTCATTACACTTGAAAAAGATATAGATAAGACTATGAACCCATTAATTCAGTATAATCATTTATTCAGTTGATATTTATGTTGCATTCCCTCTGTTATATGTGAAAGACTACAGATAAGAATTCAACAGTGTTGATTTTACTCAAATAATTGGACTAAATTTATGTAAATGTCTCTGCAAATTAAGAATAGTTGCACATTTTCCTAAACTATCAAAATCTTGAGAAGGAATTAAATACAAAAATCAACTACAATTATATAAAAATTGTTTACGGGGACAGAAAAAAATCTCACCCTGTGAGATTTCGATGTATAGGATCCATTTAGTGCAGAACTCTCAGGAATATACCCAAACTATTGGGTATTTTGGAAATTGTAAAAATAATGAATATTATTCACTGAGTAATTATGACATAGTTTTATTTGATGATGTAAATTTTGGATGGTGAGTTAATAAGTATACTTCTTGCAGCATTAATTTTTTTCATCATTGACATTGTCTTTAAAGTGGAAAACTAAAAGATTGTTCTATTTTTATCTGTGAGTACCTGCTACTTTTTTAATACATTGCCATAAAACAACAGAAATAATCATATAAGAATTTTTCTGAGATTACATAGGATTTCCATGGAGAAAGTATAAATTTCTTATTAATTCTATTGCAGAGTAAACCAATCTAATATAAATAGCCTAAATAAAAAGTTAAAACCTAAGAACATCAACATTTTTCCCTGATAACAGTAGGAAATAAATTGAACATCTTCAATTATTAGATAAATTGAATTTTAAGTTACTGAAGTTACAACTCCAAAATTGAATTTTTGTTTCTTCATTTAATTTCATAATTATATGTGCATTTTTGTAAAGTATATTTAAAAGTACTTGAGTAAATTTTATATTTAGAAAACAGCCTTTAAAGAGATTGCTTTCCAATGAAAATCTATCTTTTCTGACTTAGAATTTCAGAAACTTAGAGTAAAATATGTTTCCTGCATATAAATATAATGTTAAAATCTTCTCAGTTATGAATTATGGATGCATTTATCACCTCTAAAATGAATATTGAGATCATCCAAACTTCACTTCCTAATTCTCATTTCTCAATTTATCTATTCTCACCCACGGTACAAATAGAATGAAATAACTTATAAAAAACAGATTTAAAAGTTTCTTTTTTGTTTATAAAATGAACTGTCCTGTTATAATTATAACATTTGTTTCTCCTTTTAAACATATTCCGGTTTCTTGAGTGTCCAAAAACATTCTCATTAGTCAGATGCAAATAACTGTTAAGTTGTTGAAATGGAAAATAAAAATAAAAATATGCTACTATTCTTATTGCAGTACAAAAATATAGAAATCCACCACTTACTGTTTTTCTTCTTTACAAGAAACTTACTGATGTAAAGTTACACAATCCCAGGGAGAAGTAATAAATCAATATTTACACAGTAATTCTCCAGTGTCTCTCTCTTTAGATATATACATATATGTGTATATACAAGATCCTGTTTAAGCATACTGTCTGACCTTGAAAAAGTCCAGCCTGTAACAAGTGTCATAATTTTAGGATCTTGGAATGGTTCCTTCTGGATTTGTATATCTGACTTGCTGGAGACAAGGAATAATTCGATCCAAATCCTTCTTACTGATATGCCTACCACATAATCTTCTTCATTCTTTTATGCTAGCTGATAAAGCTCACAAGATGTCATGAGATCACCAGAAGTAATAGAAAGGCACAGTGAAAAACAACTATGCCTAAATTGGTAGGCATAGTCACTGAATCCTTTGATCTGCTTTGGTAGTGTTTCTCTTTTTTTCCATCCATCATGTGATGGATGTGTGATTTTGACTTATTTGAGGTGCTAAAATGGAAGACATTCTATAGTGCGGCGCTGGATGAAAAATTATTGTGGCCTATGTGGAATTCATAGCTTCCAAGACTTTTGAAATTGCATTTAAGTATTATATAACTTCTATCTAATGTAATGAAATCTTTGGATTCTCAAAGCTAACACAGTCTCGATCTACCAGTTCACTTTTAGATAGATTGGTCTATTGTGGTTGCATTCATCCAGTTTTCTGGCTAATCAACGAGCCACAATCACTGTGAGAGACAGAAGATTTAGTGGAGACGAAAGATATATGTAGTTATTAAGCTTAGTCTTATTTTAACATCAGCATGTGAAAGAAATTTAAAATAAGACAAACGTTTTAACTATTTAACAATAGTATTTTTAATGTAGTAGCTCTAGTGGTTTCAGATAATGAGGAAATTTATATCAAAAAATAGTTTAGAAATCCATAAAGAGATAACAATTGAATCTAATAATTTCAGTATCTGTAGAAAATGTTATTAATATTATTATAATGTTTTTATTTTTACCATGATACAATGAGTTTAGGAATATTTCAAATATTACAGCTAAACATCTTTCTGAAGATTAAAAGTTATTTATTTTTATGGTGATATATCTATTAAGGCAGAAAGCTATAACATATTTATAATGATCACTAAGAATTCTGGACTTCATTAGGATTTTTAAAATTTTATAAATAATCTCATAAAGAAATTTACTAAATACTCCAACATAAGAACTTCACATTTTGGCAAGCAAGCATCTACAATTAGAAACTCAGTAAAGATATGTTGAAGCTCTGATATTTTCCTAGATAGATTAATTTTTTACAGCTAACCTTTGTTTTAACAATCCTGGTCTCTGTGGTATTAGAAAACTAGCCTGTGATTGCATTTCCACAGCATAACAAATGCTTGCCCAGTAAGGAGCTGACACACTATAAAACCCCTGCTGCCCTCTTGCCCAGCATATTTTATACTCAATATGAACAGAATTCAACACCCTTTCTCTGATGAAAATGCAAATACAAATGGTTATCCCCATATATTAGCAAAATGTCCTGAATAATAAGCTAGTTGAAACTTGAGAAAGTTTGTGAGCTTTTCTAGTTGCAACTTTATACACTAATTAAAAAATAATCCCACTATCCAATTTTCTGTAAATATATGACATTTCACCAAATTAAAGAAATGCCCTATTAAAATGATTTAGAATGATATAAAAATTTCAATTCAGAAGAAAATTAAGTGTAAGTATTATGCCATCATGCTTAGGTTAATAAAGAAAATGTCCATGTCTTTGAAAAAGATCCCTTTGTTTAAAAACACTGCCTCTTTGTAATGGAATTAATAAAATACTGCATATTTATTTATAAAGCCATGCATATACTTATTTTATTAACTGTATATCTTGTAAAAAGCGATTTGCTATTATATAGCTAGAAATTTTGAATATAAAATCTAACTAAAAATAAAACTCCATTGCATCTCTTCTCTTCACCTAAATGCCTCAAGCACATTGTAAAACAGTAAAATCCATGTAAGAAATTGGAAAACAATTAGAGGACTCATGATCCTGTGGCTTTTTAATAAACACAGTTACTTTCAATATATTTTTTGCTATTTTTTATGTTCATATTTATTTCTATAAAATTGTGCATACTATATTATTTCATGTCATGCTTTTTAAAATGTATTACTATTATATGGACACAATCTATATCTTTCCATGTTATTATCTAGTATTCTTTTTTATGGTCATGGCCTCACATTTTATAGATCCTAAATCATTATTTAACTATTGTGCTATTTTGAAACGTTTAGGCATTTAGGTCATTTGCAATTTTTCCTATTAAAATCAATGCTGCACTTAAACTAGATTTGTGTGATATCCATGATGTTATCTTTAGGGTCTAAGGCTAGGGCAGAGGTTTCTGGTTAAAAGAAATGTTCTTCTAAGATAATTGGTATGCACTTGCCAGTTACTCATCCAGAAATTAAATATCCAAGAAAGATATGAAAGACTTTCAAATCAATAGGGAAAAAAAAACAACCATTAGCATATCATCTCATGAAATAAGAAAATATGTCCTTTTCTTTTCAAAGAGACATCAGTGATTTTTAGAGCAAGAGTAAAAGGATCGTGTTTGCCTTTTATGGAAGGCTGGAAAATGGCCTTCAATAAACATTGAGTCCTAATCCCCAGAACCTTTAAATTGCCTTACATGGCAGTCTTTCAGATGTGATTAAATTAAGGATCTTGAGAGGAGGAGATTTTCTCAACTATCAGGTAGGTCCTAAATGCAATCACATATATCCTTCTAAGAGTGATGAAGGGGAGATATGACACAAACAGAAGATGAGAAGGTGATGTGATGATTGGGGCAGAGATTGGATGATGTGGCCAGAAGCCAAAGCATACCAACAGCCACCAGAATGGGAAGAGTCAAGAAGCAGATTCTCCCTTACATCGTCCCGAGGGAGCATAACACTGCCATTACATTGATTTTGGCGCCATTAATGCTTATTTTAGACTTATAGCCTCTAGAACTGTGAGATAATGTATTTCTGTTGTTTTAAGCCACCAGATTTGTGGTAATTTGTTACAACAGCAATCAGAATCTAGTATACCGCTTGTCTTCATTAATTTCCTCTTTCTGCTTTAAATTTTGCTACTGATGTTTTTCTCTTTGGAAACTTTCAACTGAAACTTCATTTTATAAGCTTTCCTGAATTTTAATTTTCATAAGAAGGTCTCCCAGTTTTAAAATTGTCTTTTTGTCTACAGCAGCAATTTGGACCATCCTTGTTTAATGGAAGAGTGACAGTTTTTTTTTTTTTAATTCAAATTATTTAATTAGTTTAGGGAAGCATTTTATTAATAGCAGAGAATGCCTAAGTAACTTCTGTTTTGAGGAATGTCATTGGAATTACACTTATGGTTACATATATAACAATTTTTTATAAAAATTTCTTTCTCAGAAGTTAACAAGTATTGTACTTTTCGAGGATATACATTCTGATTTTCCACAGACTTTTATAATTGCCTATGCCTTCCACCAGTTTATATTCTTTATGTTGCTTTACTTTTCTTTTCTTTTCCCCCAAATCCAATTACCTCATCCCTTCAAACATGCTAGTATATGTTCTTAACTGTGGCATACATCGTCTATTTTCTATATCCTCTGGTAAAATGTAAGCTCCACTAAGCCAGGCAACTTTGCCTGCTTTTTCCAGTGATAAATCCTCAGCACCTCATAAGATTATCTGGTACATGGTGGATGGCCAATATGAATATGTGGCTTCAAATCTGAAACATCTTGCCTACACAAAGGATCTTTACATTGACTTCATAAAAAAATAATAATAATAATAATGCTGAATCACAAATAGTTTTACTCTCAAACCTAAGTATCTCTTTCAACAATGCCTTCTTGAATTTAATGATTTTATGAAATTTTATATTTCTTCTTGTTAAAGAAGACTATTTTCCCTCACTCTCATTTGGATACCTACAATGCATGCTATTTAATAATATAATTTTTAAAATATGTAAATCAAGAATTTCTTTAGAGTATGAATTTATGTGGAGCACAATAAATTTCCAGTCTTTATGCATCAAATCATTATATCAAAAAGTATTTCATTTGATAGAAAGTCGGTTATTAATTGTGTGCCATTTTTTTCTTTAAGATATACTGGGTAAATCCATACTCTTTCATCTTTTAACCAATTATTTAATATATTTTCCATAAAATTATCATTTATTTTCAATTTTCTCTGCAATCTGCACAAATTTTGAAAATATATGTTTCACAAAACTTCTTTTAATTTATTCTGTGTTCAGTTTCTTGCAATCCTTTATTTACTTCATATTCTTTTTTTTCTCATTCTTGTTTTTCTTTACACTGAGCTATATCTGTTTCATGTAAAATTTATTTTCTTGCATTCTTTTGAAAAGTTTTTTCATATATTTAACTTTATTTTTAAAGAGGTTTTTATATTACAGAAAAGTTACATTGAAAGTGTAAGAGATTCTCATATATACCACCTCCTCCCCTTCCAACATTTTCCCCTATTAATAACACCCTATAATAGTGTTGTAATTTGTTACAATTGATGAACCAATATTGAAACATTGCTGCTAACTAATGTCTGTTGTTTCCCTTAGGGTTTATACTCAGGACCATAAAATTCTATAGATTTTGACAAAATATATAATGGCCTGTATCTGTGTGTACAATATCATGCAGAACAAAGCATTTTCTTTGAAATTTTACCTTAATTCATGAAGTATAAAGTACTTTTGAAAGTACTTAATATTCTAGTCATTTTTTTTTTCATTTTTTTCCTGTTCTGAAATTTTAGGTTTGCATTATCATTAGATATTATGTTTAATGCTTATTTTTATGTGAATTATCATAGAAGTGAAACCTTTCAGACTTAATGTTTGATAACAATAGCATGTTTAGATTGTCCTTACCCTTTTTCCCTTTCAGATTCACTGTTCACATTCAATTTAACTGTTCTTCCTAGAATCACACCAGAAGGGTAAATTGATGACCCCAAACCCATTCCCTAATCTACAGCAGCCTTTTATTTAGTGCACCTTTGTTCAAAATAATAGTGACTCACTCATTTGAAGTGTATTGTTCACATTTCTGATAGTGAAATGGACTACATGCAAATATGTATTGGAAGATAAAGGAGCCAACAGGCAAGGTGATCTATAAATAGTGAAAACACACAAAATATATTTATTTAAATGTGCATAATGATAGAGGATTAGATGAAAATAATGCCCTTTTTTTGTGAGTAAAAATGGACTTTGTTTCAAATATTTGCATTTCAGGAGTTGTGGCATTTTGCTCAGAGATAAATTGGGGTTAATAAAACTCTACTACAAGTATTTTGTAGTTTGAATTATATCATTTTCATTAAGCACCTAATATAGTAGATATTAAATAATGTGCCCCCATTTTCTCATGTAATGTTACTGGCTTTCAGTTTGCCTCTGTCTCTCTCTCTTTTTTATAGCTAGCTATAGATAGATAGATAGATAGATAGATAGATAGATAGATAGATAGATAGATCTATTTTTATAGAGAGAGATATATTTAGATATCTCTCTATGGCAAAAGAGATGAGAGAGTCAAATTAATGAGGAAATATATATGTATAATAGATTAATCAATAGATGTTTTTCAATAACCGACTAAACTATGAAAAATATGCTGTGATTCTTATATAAAATATGTATAATTCATTGGAGATAACATGGCATTTACAAATGGAAAGATGCTTCCAGGCATTAACTAATTAGTTGCAGGTCAGGGTTACATAATTTCTCAAGATTTATTTTAGGTTGATGCTTTTCTATGCACAATTAGGGATGAATATACACTTTGTTCACATAAATAATGCAAAAGCATTTTCTAATACTTGTCATCATTTAACATTTCCCTTTATTTTAATGATAATTAATAGTCACTGACTTCAATTCCTAGAAGCCTAATAAATTCAAGATAGAATGGTGATTTGAGATCAAGAGATCCAATCCATTCATTTCATCAATAAGTAAAATGAAATACTTTCATTTAATTTCGGAACAGCTAAGCATTAATATCAGACTTAAAAGACTCCATAACTTCACTCCCACATATGCTTCTCTGCATCTATTATTTCATAATTCTTTTACTTCTTGACTATCTTTCTCATTAGCTTTCTTTTGTTTCTTCCTCCCACACTCTTGTCAGTACTTTCCACAATGTTGTTTTCTAAATCTAGTGTAGCCTGCTGCTTAAAACTGATTTCTCAGAAATCTATATATTTTTTAATCTCTCTACTTATATCATGGAGATACTTTGTAACAAATACATCATTCATTTTAGTTTACCGCTAAAAAAGAGTTTTCTATAAGGATTTATTCATATATATTTTAAAAATGGTTTGGTTAAATGCCAGCGCAGTTTCCAATTAGTGATCTTGTAAAATGTAGCACAACTAGACATAAGCAAATCTTGAAAGGTGTGCCCTGTATTTGTTTTTTATAATGTTATCACAATCATGGTTGTATCAGTCAATTGTGTTTAACCAGTTTTAGATATTTATGTTATAATATCTGAAAATTTTTTTATTTGATATTGATAAAGGAGTTCATTTTGTTCATATAACAATTACATATTAAGATCTGTTATAATAAATCTGATATATTGATAAAATGCACATCGATAAATTAATGCAACATTTAAATAGCTTAGGATATAAATATATAACTATGAATATATATATGTTATAAAGTAGTTTTATGATTATAACTTCCAAGCCTTTCTTACTAATGTAGCTCAAAAAATAAGAGAGAAGAATTTACTCTACCCATCAGGGATCCAGGGATGTAGGTAAATTTGGCCCAAACCCTCCAGTGTTATAAATTATGAGTATATAATAGCAACCAAAAGACTTCTATAAAGTAAAGGTATTCCTCTCTCTCAGGGTGTTCTCCCATCAGTTTTCATAAGACCATTTCAAATCCATCTCAGACCATCTGAAGGACAAACTCAAACCTCTTTCTCTTTTCTGCAAGATTCCATTAAGCAAAATAATCATGAGTTTATGAAACGTCCCTTTTAATGGTTTGCTGTTAAAGGATCATATCATATAGAGTTGCCTGTGGTTATTTGGGTTTTAAACCTCCCTAGATCATGTATCTTTTCTCAAACTTTCACTCTATCAATTCAATGTCTGTGCCTGGGTGTGGACCCTTTTCAGTCTTAGCATTCCAAAGTCAATTTTTTAAGTAGGTTTAAACAAAACATTAGAATAATGATAAAAAGAGCTCTGGTATGAATTATTGCTAAAATAATGTTTCTACCATTACTTTATAGAAAATTCTGATCCAAATCATTAAACAGATTCTGGGGCTGTCTTATGGTGTGTAGCACTCTTCTTTAATATTTTTTAATTTACTGAGATTTGTTTTGCAACCTAAGATATGGTATATCCTGAAGAAAGATCCATATATAATCAAGAAGAATGTATTTATTCTTTTTGTTAGGTGAATTATTTTATAAATGCCTGTTAAATCTAATTGGCTTAGACTACCATTGAAATCTTATATTTCCTCATTGGTCCTCTTTCTAGATATTTTATTCATTATTGAAAGTAGTGTGTTAAATTCTCCCACTATTCATGAAGAACTATCCATTTTTTCCTTCAAATCTGGCAGTATTTGTTTCACATATTTTGGTCTCCACTGTTAGGTGTGTAAATATTTATAATTTTTATGTATTTTTGTTGAATTATTGTCTTTATCAGCATATAATGATCATCTTCCTCCCTCATAATTGTTCATGACTTAATGTCTAATATGATATTAGAGTAGCTATCCCAGATCTCCTTTGGTTACTAATTGCATAATATATTTTTCCATTTTTCACTTTCAATCTCTGTGTGTCTTTGAATTTAAGGTAGTCTCTTATAGATTCATACATTTGTTTCTTGCTTTTTTATCCATTCTGCCAGTCTCTGCCTTGTGATTTTAACACATTTTCATTTAAAGTCAGTACTGATAATTCAAGATTTTTTTCTGCCATTTTGCTTTTTTAGTCTTTATAAGTCATATAACTTTTGACCCTGAAATATTCTTTTAATCCCTACTTTAGTATTTATTTGAATTTTTGTGTTGTACAATATTGTGTGCCTTTTATCTGGATATATATTTCATATATTTTCCTTATGCTTACCATGGGATTAAAATTTAACATTCTACATATATAACAATCATATTTATTTTGATCCCAATTTGACTTCAATAGCATGCATATACAACTATTTCTATACCCTTTTGCCCCTCTCCTTTTTGTACTTGTGACAAATTATATTGCTGTACAATGTATGCTCAAAACTATAGATCTATCATTATGTTTTATGCTTTTGCATTTTAACACCTGAAAAAAGCAAGAAATGGGGTTACATAACAAAAAATAAGATATAATAGTACTGGCATTTATAAATACCCAAATGGTTGCCTTTCCTGGAGGTCTTTATTTCTTTATGCCTCTTTGGACCACTGTCTATTATCCTTTCCTTTCAGTCTGAAGAACTCAGTCTAGTCTTCTTCATGGATGTTTTCGGGACTTTTCCCCTCTTCCTTTAGATGGGCCACCATTTCCTGTTTTTTTTGATGGTGTTGTAATCTTTTGTTCCACACTGTACCTTTAAATATTTTAAAATGCTAACTCTGGCATATATTCACTGAAATATCTATTTCTTAAATTTGTAACCAGCTAGTGATATTACAGAGATTTTCTTGGGTATCATCCCTACTAATATGGAGGTCCATCCCAGGCAGATGCAAACTTCAGCGTCCTCCCTCTCTTTATGGGATGTGTCTTGTCCTGAGCTGTGATTGCTAGTGGCATTAGGAGTTACTTTGTTTAACAGAGTCTATTTCCCTGGAGTCAGACCTTAACCTTCTCTGGGGTGTTCTACTGCTGGACTTAAAAAGGTAGGCCTTTTACCCAGGCTATCTACCTCAATTGTTTCTTAGAATCCTTTCCTTATCTTAAGTTCCTTTTTTCTTGGATGGCAAATTCTGGGAGGGAAGGCACACTGGAGATGAGTTTCTCATATCAGTTTTTCCCAGACAGAACAAGGCCAGGGACCCAAAAAGGGAGTGTTTGCTGGCTTTAGACTTCCCTGGAGAAAGGATGAGAATGGGGGCAAAATGGATACCAAGATCTTCTTCCACAGATCCCCAAAGCTGTGCTTTCTTGACCTGCCCAGGAAATGCATCCCTTCAACTGTCTTAAGCTTTGAGGAAGCAGACCTTTTTAAAGTCTCCTCTGTCACCTTTTGTGGCAGTTTGATATTATTTATGAATTCCAAACAGAGGTATTATGTTTTTAAACTTGTCTATTCCTTTGGACATGATACCCTTTGATTGATTTAAATTCAGAGGCTTTATGTTTGCTTGATTAAATCAAGATTAGGGCTTTGATTCGACCACATCATTATGGTGTGCAGGTTTGAGTCCCCACCCCTATGTGGGCTATATAAACAGACACTCAATCAAGGAGATACAGAGAAGTAGAAACACAGAGAAGATATATGGAGGAAGAGAGACTTCTCCATAGACACGGCAGAGGCCCTGGGAAGAGAGATGAGCCATTCACCTGATAGTTTACAGCCAACCTTGTGTAGAGAACAAAGAAGCTGAGCCCAGAGAGAAACGAACCCCAGGAAGAGAGATGAGCCCTATGCCAGCTTACAGGTGATACTGGAAGAAACTGGACCCATGGAATCTTAAGAGGGAAGAGGAAGGGTGATCCCTCATACACATCACCCACCATCTCGCTTCAACACATGGCAACAGAATTTAGTAAGGAAGTAACCTTGAGTTGGACTCTTTAGGGCCTTGTAACTGTAAGCTTTTACTGCAAATAAATACCCTTTATAAAAGCCAACCAATTTCTGGTACTTTGCACCAGCATCCCTTTGGCTGACTAATACATCTTTGTTTGGGGTAGATTGGAACAATGGCCATGCTCACAGCTCAGCCTGCAGCAATCTGAAGTAGCTAAGCAAAAACTATGATCAGCTTATGCACACCCCTGATCTTGAAGAAGTGGATTTTTATTCCCTTTCTAAAACCAGAAAGCTGTACCAGGGCCAGCTTCCATTGCTGCCTTCCACAAGAATTGGAACTCTATAACAGTAACCACCACACAGAGAGAGCAAATTACTGGTATTTACAATAATTTACCATCCTCTTCTTTCTGCTCTTCCCTGGATACTGTACAGTTTTCTACTAGACCACAGAGTATCTGTAATAATTGTCCTGGTAGACTGACAGATTTCCTTCTCCGCTCTCTTCTTATAGTCTGATAATTTATTCTTAGCTCCAATTTCCGTAATTGGAATATACATAGTCTGGCCTACATTAGCAATTCTATTCTGGCTTTAATGTCCTAGTTTATAAGTCATCTAAATAATTATTAGGGCTCAATGACAATGAATATTTATCTTGTATGTTGAAGAATAAATTCAAAATACCAGTTTAAGTACAGTTCTACCAATCTTTGTGTCTATTTCTCTGATTTCTTTATTTTCTAGTTTGGTCTCCTATGCTATTGTTCTCTGACATTTGTAAATCTTCTATGTCATCATATTTTGACCTCCAGTCAGTGACTATTTCCCTGAAAACCCATTGTTATTTCTATGTAGAGAAAATTTACATTTTAGTTTATCTAAATGTTGACTTCAGTGTGTGTTGATAGAAATCCAAATGTGTCACATTATAGTAATCAAAAAACAAGTAAATGAAGTTACTGAGATATGTGTCCTTTAATAACTCACATCCATCATGTTACTAAGACTGCCTTAACTTAGAGTTAAATCCTTTTTATTTCTTTTACTTATAGTAACTTCTTGATCTCTTCATAATGTAAATAGATCTTAAAAGACTTTAAAAGTAAATTAAGTTTTCTTAAAGAATTGTCAAAATATAGTTAGTGAAAGTTAAGAATGAAATATTTCTATTTAATCTATAGACAAATAATTAACTCTATCAAATATATATGCCTAAACATAAATTTTTAATGAGTTGAATTTAGATTACATGGCAACACACTTTTTTATTTTAAAGTTATATATTCACATTTTTAAATATTATTAGCTAAAATAAAATCAATTAGTTCACTTTGTTTAATATTTAGTAACTTAGAGTGATACATGTAAGCTTTAACTGGTTAGCAGATATTGACTTTTTGTGTGTGCTTTGCTATGGAAATGAATATTGTAAGTGATTAAATGTCTAAAGTTATAGAAAATGATAAAAATAAATGATTCAGTATTATTGTAAAAACCAGTGCTTTTTCTTTCTCCTCACAAATGATATATAATGATGTGGAGACAACCATCGTATAAACCTAGCTCAATTTTGTTTTAAAAAAATCTGGAACTATTTCTCATGGCTTTGTTACTATGGAAAATAGTCCCATTTAAAGAGCCAAGTCAAGCCAGAGATAGCTATTTATCACATTGCCTGTGGAAATGGAAGCAGAATTAGTTGTATTTGCGTGATATCAGGGAACAACTGATCACATTATCTTTCTAACATCCTGTATTGGATGAATTAATGCATACTACTTTTCTAAAACCATCTTCATTCTCAAATGTTATAAATGTACATTTTTATAACAACTTGGAGTATTTTTCATATTTTATGTATAGTTAGAAAAAGCAATATAGAAAATGGAGTAAAAATTATTTTTGAAAATACAGACAACTAGATTAAGACTGTCATTTTTTGAATCCATGTTATTTTACTGTGATATGTTAGCCACATTCAGAGAGATTCTTATTTATGTTCCAGGTTTTGGGATAATAGGAGGAGACCCTTTTTGGATCATTTTTTGTGGGGCAAAAGGGGGTGAAAAAAGCAGTATTCTATAAATCTCTGCTGAGATTCTTAATTTAACTTTCACTCAGAGTACATGTTTATTAAATGTCTATTGGTAATGAAAAATCACTTGGTGTAGAGCAATAAAAACCAAACAAAACAAATTTCTTTCTCTGTGTAGCTTTCTTTCAAATGGGGATGGTGAGGATGTATGGCAGCCAGTTGATAAACAAATAAAAGGGAATCACATGTACTATATAGAAGGTAACATGTTGCAATGAAAAATATAGACCAACATGTTGGATGGGAAGTGCTGGAAAGAACAGAGGGAATATTATTGGTAAATGAATTGCCAGGAAGACATCACTGAAAAGGCTGTATGTGAGGAAAATACTGATGGCAGGAGAAAGAGCATATCATAGGACTCTGGGCAAAAAATAAAACCACATACAGTGAAGAGCAAGTGCAAAAGCCCAGGAAGTTCATGATACCACTTGTGACTAGAGCAGATTGAGTAATAGGGAACAATAAAAAGAGAGTCCAGTGCAACCAGATACATATAGGACCAGGTTATGTAGGTACTTGTAGGCATTTATTTACTCTAAGTGTGCTGGGAATTGAGCAGTCATGGCCTAACACATTTTTAACTTACGTCTTGAGAAAAGCGGTTTTGTTAAGAATACTGTTATCCAATACAAAAGATGGCCAACAATGGAGAATGGAACCATTGTGGTAGTAGTGAAGGTTGAAGGAATTGATCAGGTTCTAGATCCATTACCATGGTTGAGCCATCAGAGCTTCCAGACAGATTAAATGAGCACCGTGAGAGAAAAGACAGAAGTTAAAGTCTCCAAGATTTTGAGACTGAGCACAAAGTAGAATGGAGTTGTTATTTAAGAGATGTTGTAGATTGTAGGAGGAGCAGGTTTATGAGGGAATGCAAGAAGTTCATATTTTGACAAATTAAGTTTTAGGCATTTATTAGTTATGGAAGTGGAAGTGTTACATGGGAATTTGGCAAGGTAAGTGTGGCATTCAGGGAGGAGACCAGCTTACAGTTTGTGATTCAAACGATGAAACTCCATGCTATCAAACCTTCGGAGGTGCTAATAACAGCAGAGAATTTAGAGAAGAACATGAGCTTAGCTCAAGGGCATTGAAAGTGATCAAGAAAATAAGATGTGGACAAAACTAGCAGAATTCTGTCCTCCTACCTGGAAGAGAACCAAGTCCTGGAAAACGTGTAGAATATATTTCAAGAATGTGAGTGATAGACAGTGTCAAATGCTGATGACAGGTCAATAAGAGGAGTCTGAGAATTGACCATTGGTTTAAGCACAGGGACTCTAGTGTTGACTTTGAAAAAAACAGTGTCATGATAGTTTTGAATCTTGACTGGAGTGAATTCAAGAGGAAATGGGAGGAGAAGAATTAAAGTTAGGTAATGAAGCCTAGACTTTTACAACATTTTTGACCTCCAAACATTTTTCAGAAGGAGTAAAACAGTAGTGTCAAGCAGAAGTCATGGAATTCTACTTGTACTGATAATTTTGGAAAAAGAAATCAATTGAATCACCCAAGATTGGGTTTCACAGAAAAGGACCCTAAAACAGGAATTATGTTAATGGCATTTATTTAAAAAGTCTTCCCAGAAGAAATTATTACAAGAGTCAGAAAGTGGTATCCAGAAGGCAAGGAGCCTAAGCAAGATTGCAACATAAAGGAATGTCAAACAGAGGATCATTCTGCTACAATCCAGAAAGGGGTTGCAGGAACAGTTGATCAATTGATTCTAAGCCCTCAAAATGTAGAATTATATGAATGAGCTATAAGTCAGTGTTGCTTGGAGAATGGGGTGCTAGAAATTAAGAACATTAAAATATCCCTGATAGTGTAATAACAAGGTGTAGGGTATAAAAGAACAAGTGATTGAGTATATTACAGAGGCTGAAGACTGTGTTGAAAGGTGACAATTGGAAGGGAGAAAAATGTAATAAAAAAGAAGATACATAGAAAAATATAGGGTAAGGGTATAGGGAATAAGAGGTGAACTGAAATTCTTGAGCTTCTTGTGGCAACTAACATAAACTGTAATCATAGGTATTATATGATTAGTTACAAACTTGAAATGGCATTTAGAGCTAAGTGGGAATCAAACCAAGAACTTGCAGATGAAATTTGGAATCAATCCCTATTTTACTGTGGAAGCAGTTTAAATAATTTACACAATTACCTAAACACAACCTCACAACTTTATTTATTGACAATTCCCTTAGAATCTAAATTCATTCTGTCTCATTTGTGGTGAAAAAGGAAGAAGTAAACCACTACTGAATAAGATGTCAAGTTTTAATCAGCTACAAAACCTGTTTATTGTTGAGGATGAGTCCCAGAAATAAAATAGACACAAATTCTGATTATGAAGGTGAGGTTATGTTAAGAATTTAGTAGATTTCTTATTTTGTCTGATTTTACTGATATTCCTTCTGAGTCATTTGATAATGAAATAAAATAAATCATTATTTGATATTAAATGATTATAAATCAGATATTTTCTCACAAGTATTTAATTTAGCAGATTTCATTATGATTAATACATCCAAAACTCTTATTTTATTTTGAAAGGGCAAACAAATCATTCTTAAAGGTGACCTTGTTCAATAAAAACCGAGAAAGCTTTTAAAACAAATTTGGATATGTAACCTGCAGTATAAAAAGTTGCTAAGAACTGGGAGAAATTCAAATAAATTATTTCTATGTTAAAAATTACAAAGAAAGACTCATTCACAAAATGATCCATTTGTTAAATTTTATAATTTTTGAGTAAGACATCATTGGCATTACAACTCATGTATTACTAATTTGCTAAAATAAGATAATTTTCAAACACATTTTATTTTAAAGGAAATTGCCAAATTAGGATAATAATTTTAGAAATAAACCATAATTAGAATTTTTTTGCAATGTTAATTAATTAATATATTAATTCTGTCAATCATACTATTGATGGTGCATCTATTTTGAGATTTAACATTATTTCAGGAATACAGACTTGGCTTTAACTAAAGGACTATGTGATATAGATTGCAAATATCACTACTAAGAAATATTATTCAGTTTCACTGGTTTTCTGTATTTCTTGCACATTTAACTTAGGGAATATGCATGCTTTGAATTAATTCATACACAATACTTGCATCCTAGCTAAGTGGGAAACATAGTGTAATATAAAGTCTAGCTTTGGTATATATTATCAAAATATTGTCTCCATTTTCATTTTTCATATTACTTGCTTTAGAAAAATATGTAAATGAATATGTTTATATAAATATGTATATATTTTTATAGATTTTAAAATTTTTATCTCATTCTTATATAAACATAAAATCATTGCATCAGGTGACTTCTTTCACAAATCATTCTTATTTACATTAATAGAAATCTTTTTTTTATTAAATGTATGGAAAACATCTGGCATTTTCATAACAATGGATTGATGCTCAACTATTTTTTGGATGGATTTGTGTATTCATAATTTAGGACAACTGAAAGTATTCACTAAGCATGTAAATCTAAAAATCATTTTAATTAATTAAATTAATTAAGAGTTACTATTTACTCACCTATGATGGAAACTGTATGATCCTACAGACAAAATTGTAATCCTTTGTTTCTGCTTTTGTTTCAGTTTATATTCCCTCTACTATTTCTTAATTTATATCCACCACACTACATGAATGTTAAAGAATATATGGCAACAACTTCTACTTAGTATTTTTTTAACACTAATAAATGTCACCAGGAAAGGTCAATCTCCCACCAGCAGGAATTAGGCAAACTGTCAGAACAAAGTGATTCCTCATTCACCTTGCCCTATAATGTCTCACTGTAAATAAATTTATCAAGGAAACAGTACTTGTTGCAGTTTAGTAAATATAATTCAGTGGATACAAAATAATTAAATGGCTTTCCCAATGATTTATTATCAATATAAACAAATAAAAGCCTTCTCTGGACAAATGACATGTATGCAGAATATATAAAAACTAATTTTCTGCAATTAAAAATAATCAGAAAAGATCCTAATTTTAAAAATGAACCAAAGTTTTGAAAAAACATTTTTACCAAAACAATTATATATAGATGGTAAATAAGCACATTAAAATACACTCAACATCATTAGTTTCAGGGAAATACAATGAAAACCACAGTGACAAAGTTTTGCACACCCACTAGAATGGCTATATAAAAAAAAACTGACTTTATCAAGTGTTGGTGAGGATGTGGAGAAATTGTTTACCTTTTTGCACTAAGGTGAGAATGTAAAATGGCCCAGTCATTTTGGGAAACAGATTGACAGTTTCTTAAAAAGTTAAACATGTAATTGAGACATTTAATTCCCACATATCTACCTATGATAAATAAAAACATGGATGTACACAAAGACTTGTACATGAGAGTTCATGGCAACATTGTTCTTTATACTCAGAAACTGGAGATAAACCAAATGTCCATCAACTGGTGAAGAGAATTTTAAAAATATATATGCCCATATAATGGAATATCACTCAAAAAATAAAAAAAATAATGAACTACTAACACATGCAACAACATGGATGAACCTCAAAAATAAATGAAAGAAGCCAGAGAAGACTGATACTGTATCATTTCATTCAAATAAAGATTGTAAAAATAGTAAAACTATAGAGATAGAAAGAAGATCAGTGGTTTCCTGGGACTAAGTGTGTGTGTGGGGGGGATATTGACTGCAAATAGCACGTGGAAATTTTGTAAGTAGATTGTGTGATGTGCCTAATTGTATAAATTTGCTAAAACTTATTGAACTATACATTTAAAATAGGTAATTTTATAGTATGTAAATATTACTTCAAAGAGCTATTTAAAATTGTAGCATAATACAAACATAACATAGCATAGCCTGGATTTTGTAAACAGTCATAAGATTTTGAATGTCCTGAGAGTTATTTGTAGGAGACAGCACATTGAATAGTCTGCAGTTGAAGATATTATTACCTATACATAATATCTTCAAGTAGTCCTATTTACAGTGGGTTCACACCCATAGGAAAGCAGATTAAGATGTCATTATTTCCTAAACCCACAGTAGCTTAGTGTGATGGTTAGGCTAATGTGTCAACTCGGCCAAGTAGTTGTGTCCAGGTGTTTGTTCCAGCAAGCACTGGGCTAATTGTAATACAAGAGCATTTATGGACTTCAATCACCAGTGAGTTTACTGCGTGGATGGCTGATTACATCTGCATCAATCAGGGAGATTACATTATCAATGGGTGGTGCTTTTATCCAATCAGTTGAATGACTTAAAAGTGGAAGTGATTTCAACATTCAGGGAGAATTTCCCAGCTCGTCCTTAGACAGGCAACTTCTCCCAGAGACTCATCAACGACCTTTCATTGGGCTTTCATCGGAGCCCCTGGTTTGCAGCTTGCCTGAGGAACCTGGACTTGTGCGTCCCCACGGTCGCGTGAGAGACTCTTTTAGAGTTCCATATTATTCACAGATATCTCCTGCTGATTCTGTTTCCCGAGAGAATCCTGACTAATACAGCTGGTACCGGGAGTGGTTCTTGAGGAACAGAGTCTTAAACATGGGATATCTGAGGTGGTTCTGGGAGTTTTGTAATTGGCTCTCCACTCTAATTGGACTCAGGGGTACTAATGACTCCCTATCCAATAATGAAGAGGTTGCTAACAGTCCATGGCGTGAGCTGGCAATAGAGATACGCAAAATAGCATCATTGGATTCCCCTACTTCCACGCTTATAAGAAGCAAGGATCTGGGTGAGAGTGTTTTCAACAATTTAACAGAATTTTGTGAAGTAAAAAAATATAATGATATTGGCTGGCTCCCTTACAATCAGTCGACTGAGGATGAGAAAACTCAGGCCTGGTTTACAGATGGTTCTGCATGATATGCAGGTACCACCCGAAAGTGGACAGCTGCGGCACTGCAGCCCTTTTCTGGGACATCCTTGAAGGATAGCGGTGAGGGCAAATCCTCCCAGTGGGCAGAGCTTCGAGCATTGCATCTAGTTGTTCATTTTGCTTGGAGGAAGAAATGGCCAGAGGTGCATTTGTACACTGATTCATGGGCTGTTGCCAATGGTTTGGCTGGATGGTCAGAGACCTGGAAGGAACATGATTGGAAAATTGGTGACAAGGAGGTCTGGGGAAGAGCTATGTGGATAGATCTTTCTGAGTGGGCAAAAAACATGAACATATTTGTGTACCACGTGAATGCTCACCAGAGGGTGATTAGGCAGAGGAAGAGTTTAATAATCAAGTGGATAAGATGACCCGCTCTGTGGCTAATGCTCAGCCTCTTTCCCCAGCCACTCCTGTTATTGCCCAAAGGGCTCATGAACAAAGTGGCCATGGAGGTAGGGATGGAGGTTATGCATGGGCTCAGCAACATGGACTTCCCCTCACCAAGGCTGACTTGGCTATAGCCACTGCTGAATGCCCAATCTGCCAGCAGCAGAGACCCACACTCAGCCCCAGATATGGCACCATTCCTCGAAGTGACCAGCCTGCTACCTGGTGGCAGGTGGACTACATTGGGCCACTTCCATCATGGAAGGGGCAGCGATTTGTTTTAACTGGAATAGACACATACTCTGGTTATGGGTTTGCATTTCCGGCACGCAATGCTTCTTCCAAAACTACCACCCGTGGACTTACTGAATGTCTTATCTACCGCCATGGCATTCCACACAGCATTGCTTCTGATCAAGGAACCCATTTCACAGCAAATGATGTGCGGGAATGGGCACATGCCCATGGAATTCACTGGTCTTACCATGTTCCCCATCACCCTGAAGCAGCTGGATTAATAGAACGGTGGAATGGCCTTTTGAAGACTCAATTATGGTGCCAACTAGGTGACAATACCTTGCAGGGCTGGGGCAATGTTTTCCAGGACTCTGTGTATGCTCTGAATCAGCGTCCTCTCTATGGTGCTGTTTCTCCCATAGCCAGGTTTCATGGGTCCAGGAATCAAGGGGTGGAAATGGGAGTGGCACCACTCACTATTACCCCTAGTGACCCACTAGGAAAATTTTTGCTTCCTGTCCCTGAAACCTTAAGCTCTGCTGGTCTACAGGTTTTAGTCCCAAGAGGAGGAGTGCTGCAACCTGGGAACATAACAGTGATTCCATTGAACTGGAAGTTAAGACTGCCACCTGGCCACTTTGGACTCCTCTTACCTGTGAATCAAAAGGCAAAGAAGGGAATTACTGTACTGGCTGGGGTTATTGATCCTGACTATCAAGGGGAAATAGGACTACATCTACATAATGGGGGTAAAGAAGAGTTTGCCTGGAATGCAGGGGATCCTCTAGGGCGTCTCCTAGTCCTGCCATGCCCTGTGATTAAAGTCAATGGAAAATTGCAACAAACCAATTCAAGCAGGACTAACAATGGCCCAGAATCTTCGGGAATGAAAGTTTGGGTCACCCCACCAGGCAAAGAACCACGGCCAGCTGAAGTGCTTGCTGAAGGTAACGGGAACATGGAATGGGTAGTGGAAGAAGGTAGTGATAAATATGAACTTCGACCACGTGACCAGTTACAGAAACGAGGACTGTAATGGTCATGAACCCTTCTTCCATGTTTCATTATGAGTATGATTGTATATGTACACAAAATGAATTTCTTTGTTTTCTTCCCCAATCTTTTCCCCTATCATGAAAAGTTGTTTTAATCCCACATTATAATATTTAAGGATGTCGAGTTTAAGAGTGACTATCATCCAAGGACTTGCACCCTGTTCTGTAGGGAATTAATGCGTTTCCAGTTGTACGCAGGGGAGTTGAACATTGTTAGGCGGAAATATATATGTATACTTGTCTGTTATTGTTTTTACTTAGAGACTAAGTATGGTTTAGAGTAATGTGTATCATTGCCGAGTTGACAAGGGGTGGACTGTGATGGTTAGGCTAATGTGTCAACGCGGCCAAGTAGTTCTGTCCAGGTGTTTGTTCCAGCAAGCACTGGGCTAATTGTAATACAAGAGCATTTATGGACTTCAATCACCAGTGAGTTTACTGCGTGGATGGCTGATTACATCTGCATCAATCAGGGAGATTACATTATCAATGGGTGGTGCTTTTACCCAATCAGTTGAATGACTTAAAAGTGGAAGTGATTTCAACATTCAGGGAGAATTTCCCAGCTCGTCCTTGGACAGGCAACTTCTCCCAGAGACTCATCAGCGACCTTTCATCGGGCTTTCATCGGAGCCCCTGGTTTGCAGCTTGCCTGAGGAACCTGGACTTGTGAGTCCCCATGGTCGCGTGAGAGACTCTTTTAGAGTTCCATATTATTCACAGATATCTCCTGCTGATTCTGTTTCCCAAGAGAACCCTGACTAATACACTTAGCTATCATCCAACTCTTTGTTGTTATTGGCAAATATATCACACATATATAACATTTAGAGAACCAATACAGGCTCCACAATACTTTAAGTACAACTTATTTTATAAATTGCTTTTTAAAGTCAGTTAATGGAAGAAAGGAGAATAAATATGCATTTATAGTTTCTTTATGATTACTTAATTCCCTTTGCTGGGGCTCTTTGTTCATATGGATTCATGTGACTCTCTGATGTCACTTGCTTTCAGCTATAGGAACCTTCTTTAGTACATCTTGTAAGGCAACTCTGCTAGCAATAAATTCTCTGTTTTTGTTTATCTGGGAATGTCCTTATTTATTTTCTTTTACCTTTGTTTTTGAATGATAGCTTTGCTGGATATACTAATCTGGATAGAAAGGATTTTTTCTTTGACCACTTTGAATATGCTACTCCAATGACTTCTAGCCTCTATTGTTTCTGTTGACAAGTCAGCTATTTATCTTATTGGGGGTTCCCTTGTATTTGTTGAACCACCATTTTTTCTCAGGCTCCATTCATAATTTTCTCCTTGTCTTTGACTTTCAGCATGCTTTACTAGGATGTGTGTGTTTGAGGCTTTCTTCGTGTTTATCCTACTTGGTGTTTATCCAGCTTCTTGAGGTATGGATTATGGTTTTCAATAAATTTATTAAGCTTTCAGCCATTATTTCTTTGAATATTTTTCTTCTCTTTTCTCTGTCTCCTAATATATGCATGTTGGTGTGCTTAATGATGCCCCTCATTTCTCTGAGGCTCTGTATATTTTTCTTCATTCTTTTTTTCTTTGTTATTCAAATTTTTCTCTTAAATAATACTCTCCCTTCATGTGACACTGTCATTATACTTTCCTTCTTTAATTGTGTTTTCTTTTAGTTCTGTGAGAGACAAAAAATATATATAGATATATAGCTAGCTAGCTAGCTAGATAATGGCTATTTTGAAGTATTTTTCTGTTAAATCCAGTCACTCTCACATGCATTTTCCATTGCCTCTTGATTTTTTTCCTAGGGTATGGTTATATTTTCCTATTTTTTTGCATGCTTCATAATTTTTTGCTAGAATCTAGGCATTTTAGATAATATGGTATAGCAATTTTATGTATTGGTCTCCCTTCCCCAGAGATTTTATTGTTATTTGCTTGTTTGTTTGGTGACAGCCTGGATTATTTTAACTAAGTCTATCCCCATCCATGCAAACATGCACACACACACAATGTGAAGTCTCTGATGATATTCCTAAGGAATGTGAAGTTTTGGATGTGCTCATAGTCACCCTGGCATCACAGTAATATTCATAGAACTCTCTTCCACTCTTTCCCTGACCACACTTGCAGTAAAGCTGAACAAATTATCACAATTACTCTATTGTTTTCAATAATGCACTGGGGTATAACTTCCTCTGAAAGCTGATGGAATCATATGGTGGGTCCTTCAATGGATTTCTTTCTGGCATCAGTATTTGAGATTTCTTCCACCCCCTATAAGGCTGCTCCAGCTGTTTTGTTCCCTGTTTCTGTCTTTAAAATGAGCAGGTCTATAGTTTACATCCACAAATCTTCTTCCAATTGCCTTTTACCACTGCTCTTCAGAGCAAATTTAGTTTTAAACTTCTACATGTTCGTTATAAAGAAAGTCAATTCTTTTGGAAAGAGATTAGGAGCGATCTGTTTTATGACTTGTTTCTCCTCCAGGTAAAATCTCTGAGCTAGGGCTCTGGATCTGGGCATGGTGATAATGGCAAGTTTCTCTCCATGTAACACCTCCATTCTAGCAGCTGAGTACCCTTTAGAGTAGTACCAATAGGCTAAGGTCCTCATAGTTTGCCTACATTATGATGGATCCACTGACTCAGGAGCTTTGGGAAGGGATATTACAGTCTCAGTACTCTCAGTGAAATACACCCAAAGTAGAAACTCACGTGGTGATTGGGAGAAAGGAGTGAACCCTCACTTCTTGACCACACTTACTTGAGCCACAGGCAGTTGCAAGCAGGATGAGAAATGCTGAAGTCCTGCTCCTCCTGGGAAGAAAAGCTTGGCTGTTAGATGGGGTTAGAGGAAACCCTGTGTTCATAGAAGCAGCAGTCTGGATTGTAGTTTTTGCCTTGCCCAGCTGAGAGAGAAGAGGAGAAGAAGTGGTTCAAATGCCACAGACTCTTAACCTTTCTTGCTTGTTTTTCTTAGATCTTCTAGAGTAGATGTTTCTTCATTTGTTGTTTACCATTAGGGCCATTTCCAGAGGCTTTAAATAATTGGCTTGTAAAAATAATTTTTACCAGTTTCACTGGGGATCAAATCAGCAGACTTCTCACACTGTCATATGTCATCCTTTCTTTACCAATTCTTAATTACAGATTTATCCTACATGGCTTATGTCAAACATGTCTGATTAAACATCTCACTCTCTCAAGCTCTATTGTATGATCTACTGTAACATTTCTTACAAGATGAGTACACACACACACATACAATAATATTTTACTGTCTCAGGAAGATGTATGTTTTTTAATATAACATAGAAATCTATCATATTACTAACTGTTCTTTTCAAGGAAGTAACACTGCACTGACACAGATATTCTAGAGAGTATGAGTCTGCAATTAAATAAGAATGAATAATTTGCAGTGCAGGTTAACAAACACTTATACATGGAATTCCTTTAAAATGTTATGAAGAAGGCATATGCAAGGTAATATTCACATACTAAATAATTGTTGAGGACTGTAGATAATTGCAGATACTATGCCCTATCTAAAAAGGAGAAGAGAATGTAGTAACCTCAGCATTTCATTATGAAATTTATTAATTTTTAAATATTGGTTTAATTCTATTAAAATTGTGCAAGAAAACACCTCATATTTTTTTTTAAGAAACTTGGCCTTTGTGAATTTCAAACAACCTTGGCCAAGTGAATACAGTAAATTCATAATAAAAGAAATCAGCATTTCTTGGCTTTTAAGCTTTCTTTAATAATAAATCTGTAATAAAATCTCCAAAGCCTACTTTATTGCAGAACCCTGAGTAACTGCCATACCCTCAGATGATAGTGTCCTAGCTCCTTTTGTAGAAGAGTAGTTTTAAACTTCTTTAAAATATTTGTTACTTACCTTCACTCCCTTTACACAATCAATTTTGAAAGCCTACGAAAGTATTTGCTCACTGAATTAAAAACAAATTTCCAAGGTAGAACTGTACTTAAAGATATCTAATAAGTATTTATAAACAATAACATATAAATCTAGTGTCTCGATTGTAACATACATTCCTTAACAACATATTTTCCCCAACATTTTATGTCTAAGCTAAACAATACATCCAGAATGTCGCTATGGCTTTAGGAAGTATACTGAGTGACCATGAGACCTGTCTGGACCTCTTGATTTCTTTGATTCTTTAAAATAGTAATATTTGGTGGCCTTTTTCGTGGTTCACCTCCAGCATGATTGCTTAGTACATTTGATATATTTTGTATCATTTAGGAATTGTATGCAACAGATGAAATTACAATGGATTAGCCAAATAGGGGTTATTTTCATCATATAATGAAAAAACCATAGATTCATTTCCATCCTATCATTATTTACTAAGCCTACTTCTATTTAAATTTTATTTATTTATATGTTATTTATTTTTATTTAGTCACTTTTATCCTTCAGTGTAGATCTTCCATCCACATATATTTACTACATTTCTAAGTTATTATCTGTGTACCAAATAGGAAAATAATAATGGGCAAGGGACAAAGAAATGAATTATCCTTCAAGAAAGATTTACTCCCATGTACCCAATTAACTCGGGCTTATTTCTCACTGGCAAAATTGTGAGACATGACTACTCTTATCTATAGGAGGTAAGGAAATTTAATTTTCCTCTTTTTTTAATTAAGCACATATACCAAAAAACAATATTGGATTTGCTTAGTAAGAAAGAAGAGTAGAATGAATATCCGATAACAGCAGTTAGATATCTCTCTTTCTCCCAACTCTTGAATTGTGGTCCAAAATTCTAACTTGCCTAAAATCAGTATTGTTCATTTCACAATCATTGTGTAGTGTTAACAACAAACACAACACCCCAAACAAAACAAAAGCAAAAGCCATCAGATTCCAGAAGTCTGGAAACATTATTTATCATTAGATTGATTACCCAGGTCATGATGTACAAAGAAGTGAAATCTCTAAAGAGAATTTTTCCCACTAATGCCATCTGCTAAAGCATACATATACTCTATCTCATTTCCATTTTCTTCCCACCCCCTAATTTGTACAAGTTTCTGCCACAATATTATGCTGATAACCCATTTTTCCTCTATCCCCAATACATCACACCATTCCCCACTTGCTCAGAGATGCTCTTTCTGTGCTGTGTATATGCTTTCAGGAAGTTTATTTCGACTTCTTGCTCTGACAGTTTCCCCTTGTGAGGAAAAACCTCCTGGAAGTCTAATAAATATACTT
Source organism: Tolypeutes matacus (assembly GCA_026826555.1). Lineage (NCBI taxonomy): Eukaryota > Metazoa > Chordata > Mammalia > Cingulata > Chlamyphoridae > Tolypeutes > Tolypeutes matacus. The sequence continues at coordinate 24,237,875 of JAKSZT010054334.1, forward strand.
CTACTCTTAATTACACACTGATTATCATTTTGACCCAGCTCTCTTCTCACTAATTTTACAGGGGTTTTCTACTGAATTGTGAGTACCTACAGTCTTCTTGTTAATGAAAACATAGAAAGAATCCTGGATGTCTTAAATAAATTTACTCAGCATACTACATTTATGCTCCTGTGAAATCTTCTCTTTACATGAAAGGTTCCACGAGGAATCACCATTTCCTCAGAATATGGGAAATTAAGGCAGAAAATCTCAAGTGTGCTGGAGAGAGAGGTGCTCAGTGTTGGAGAATCTGTTTCACTTTCAGATCATAGATACAGAACCACATTATGAAGAATCATATTCATACATCAATCTTCTGGGAATATTCTCCAAGCAGCGGGGGGAGAGTAATTGATTAAATATTCAAACCATATAAAATATCTGAGGCATCTTTAAAATGGAATATGATCATTGCCAATTTACTTATAATTACAAATTTCATGGTCAAACCAGAATGTTTTGTTTTGCCTCTTTGTGAATATACTTTTACTGAAATTCATTGTGGCTGTGGCAGTAGCATGCAGTGATGAATTTTATAGTAGAATTCTCTGTCTTGTTTTGGTATTTACTCTAATTTGCCTTATACAATTTCTATAATCAATACCAGAAAAAGTCTACTTTTCATGTTCTTTTGGGATTCATACTAAATATATATAATTTTACTATGCATTCTTTTTAAAATAAATAAGCTTATTTATAACTCCACTGTGTGTTTTCACACACAATTTGGTTAGTGAAAATTTTTGCTTTGTCCCACATTCCTCATCAATAACTCTTTTGAATCTTTTTGTATAACTATTATTTAATGGATCTGTACTTATTTCTTTAAGCTACTTTACAAACTTTCTGGAAAAAGTGGAAATAATTTCTTATATAGATATCTACCTCTGTATATAAATTGGCATTCTTAAATAAAATATGCACTACTGCCTATTTTTTTAATGTTATGAAAATTGGAATAATTATTCAAGAAATATAAGAAAATATAGTATTTGTATTATATTATGTTCAAGTACAAATTACTTAATTTTAAACATTTATTTATCTCAAATGACTTAAATCCTTTACAAAATATTTGTAGTTTATGTTTTGCTTATGTTCCTTATACCAAATAATATTTCTTAATTCTAAATTGTCTGAAAATGTGATAACCCAAAGGCATTTTTTTAAACATGATTTAAAATCTAAGGCCCTCTCATGGTTCATGCCTATTTATAAAGTCAATAATAGCACTAGATATTTTTCATAACTTTTAGACATGTTAGAATAAATTTTTATTCATTCAAGTTCACAACAATTGTTAAGTTGATAAAGTTTTCATTTTATAATAGATTAATTGATTTTCCAAGGTGGACAACAAATGTAATTAAAACCTTATTAAAAGTGTTTATTTTTTTAAAAAATTAAATACTTAAATTAAAAAGTTTTGAAAATTATTCAATGCTGCCAAATATTTTACAGATCATGTGACTTATATTTAAGGCTAACTAGAGGCAAATTAGTCTCCTTACATGTATTAACCTCATCTTGTCAGAACAAACAGTTTGTTTTCAATATATTCAAGCCCAGGTGCCAATCAAATCTTTTCTTGCCCTTCCATTATATCTACTACCCAAAGTATAATATATACTCTTTGTTGGTTTGTTTTACTGTGAGAGTAAAAATGCCATCCTTTCCCAAAATTTTCACGTTACAATGAAGCAAATATTGAGTTTTGCAATAAGCCAAGGAATGCCAAGGATTATGATCAACTGCTACAAGCCAAGAAAGAGCAAGGAAGGGATCGTTGCCTGTAGATTTCAGAGAGGTCATACCCTTCTGACAACCTTATTTCATACTTCTAGATTTCAGAACTGTGAGATGATAAATTTCTGTTTTTTTCTAAGCCATCCAGTTTGTAGTATTTTGTTACATCAATCTTAGGAAACTAAGACAAGTAGTACTCCTAGCATCTGGTTTACTGAAACAATTACTATGCATCTTGCCAGAATTCTCCTCCAATACCACAGCGAGGAACTAAGACCTCTAAAAGAGCAGAACTAAAGGTTTTTAGATTGGAAATAAAAATCTTTGGATGTGATAGTGAGAGTAACCATTATAAATTCCATAACTTGGTTCTAGGATCTTCATCCTGCTTGTAAGTAACACAGTACCTTTAAACATCTAGTCCATAGTGCATCCTAGGGAACAATGCTACGATAGTGCAGAATTCCTTAGTTGAGTATTGAAAAAGGTGAATTGGTTGTTTCAGATTGGTAGTTTCAGTGTGACTGGCTCCATGGAAAGACAAGAAAATCAGAGTTCTAGGATCTCATTGTCCTATCTCCTCTGCTGTTAAAATGAGCCTCTTGTGGCAAGGTCTTTATTTAAGGTGCTATATCTTAATCCTACAAATATTGGACTTCTTGGTCTGTGTATGTGTTTTGATAAGGAAAATAATTGATAGAATGTGAATATCAACTGTTATTGCTAATATCAGCTTTCTGCCTGTTGTCAACTTTTATACTTCCATATGTTGATTAGTACCTTGTTTGGCTTTTTAAAAGTCATGCCTCTGTGAATACCATGATATATTAGCAACCACTCTAGTCTTAATTTGCATGTGGTAATTATATTGACCTTAACTGTGACAGCTATGCTTCCGTATAGCTTTTACAAATGATATAGCATGTTAGAAGAGAGAGAGAGGTATGGGTTTGTGGGTGTTTTATTTGAAGTAGTGAATAGGGTAGGCATAGTAAGTTTCATTGAAAAATAGTAAGGAAAATAAATGATTCTGAAGCATATGAAAACATGATCTAGGGTAATATTCAAAGCAACAAAGCTAGCTAGACTAAATAGAATAATAGAGAATTCAGAAAGAATCAACTTTTAATTCAGATGCACAAATACATCTTGGGAAGAGAGAGGGCAGAAAAAAAGAGTTGTGTTGCTAACAAAATAGAAGGCCTTAAAATATCCAATGCACGTTTGGACATGCTCTGTAAACCTTCCGAGGCAAGACAGAGAGTGCACCGATTGCAGGTCAGAGGTTAGAAATGCACTTATTTTGAGAAGCGGCTGTGGCTCAATCAGTAGGGCTCCCGTTTACCATATGGGAGGCCCTGGGTTCGGTTCCCGCGGCCTCCTGGTGAAGGCAAGCCTGCCGGCATGGCATGGTTAGCTGACCCAGCGAGCATGAGCAGCAAGGGGGGGATAAATGAATAAACAAATGAAATCTTTAAAAAAAAAGAAATGCGCTTATTTCCAGCCTTAGTATTTTGATCTAGGAAGACCAAGATAAAGAAGACAACTGGTAGCCATATGATGGGAGTCTTAGTTTCTGAAGGCTACCTTAACAAAGTACCACAAACTAGATGGATTAAAACAACAGACATTTATTGTCTCAGAGTTCTTCCAACTAGAAGTCCTAAATCAAGTTGTTAGACAGGCCATGAATCCTCTGAAGTTTGTAGGAAAGAATCTTCTCCATGCCTCTTTCCTGGCTTCTGTAGGTGGCTTGCCGGAAATCCATGGTGTTCTTTGCTTCAGTCTTACATGGCATTCTCCCTTGTGCCTCCAACTTCACATGATGTTCTCCTCTCTGTGTCTGTAGCTGCATCCAAGTTTCTTCTTATAATGACACCAGTCACAGTGAGTGGATGAGGGCCCACCCATTCCAGGTATGCCAAATCTAATGCCTTCTGAAATGACCCTATTTCCAAATACAGTTATAGGACAAGAGTTAAGCTTGAATATATTTTGGGGGTGTACAATTCAATCCATAACTATAGGTTTGAAGAAATACTCATTAACTTCCTTCTTCCTTCATCTTTTTAAGATAAGCCAGATCTTGCTCTAAGATTTTTGATTATATGGCTCAATTACTCTGATAAAACTTAATATTTGCTTAATGCAAAATGACTCACTCTGTTTTCGGTTGTGAAATTAATGCTTATAGAGCCATTGAATAGCTTCTAATGTTATTTCAAAGGTATAAAAGGGAGAAGAAAAGTATGATGGGAACAATATTGTTCTTAATTGTTTCTCAATATACAAACTTGAAGTAGAGAGATGAATAATAAAATTTTTAATGGTTTACTAAATACTTAAATTTTTAATTTCAGCATTTCAGGGATTTTTTTATACTATTTAAAGAAAAAATTATATAATTACTATGTATACATACTCAACATATTTTAAATAACAGTACAATAATTAGTATTATTTAGGATTGCACTAAGACACTTAAAGCTAAGAATAGCAAGAAACAAAATTTATACTATTACATTTTAAAGCATATCAGAAAAACATTACATAATAATGCCATTTTATCTTCATGAACATAATGCTGTTTTTAGTTTACTGTATATAAAATTGATTTTAAAGGGTTTATGTGATGATATGATTAGAATTTATTTGATAATTTATTAGAAATATTCTTAAAACACTTTTTTTAGCCTTCTGACATTAAATAGCAGTATTAATATCTATGGGAAAAGCAAAGAAAAAAATAGTAGAATGTCTTTAATTTTACAATTTAACTGTAGATATAATAAAAATTAATCATAAGCTTATTTAATCCCAACAAACCAGAATGAGTATGATATGTCTGTGGCAAATAAATTGAGTTTGATTAATTTAATAATTGATAATAACAGTATTTGTGATTACTTCGTAGAATTGTACTGAAAGGGGCTGAAGTCACATGGGATATTTGAAGAACTTATATGGCATTTTTATAGTTACAAATTGATAGATAAAAGAGAGAATTTTTTATACATCATCATTTTTTCCTGGTATCCCTGCCTTTCAAAGTTTGTGGTAGTCTAAAAGCTAATTGTCAGTAAGTATTTACAGTTAACCTATTCTGAAAGTTTTCCATAATTTTCAAAGAAAATAACTTCAAAGAAAATAACAGAATTAAAGTAATGTGCCTACTTTGAATCAAAGTTTTAAGAAGACTATTATTATCTGCAATTAATTTACTTCTTGTATCAATTCCTCTAAAAAAATACACCTATTGATTGATTACTCACTAAATTTTCAGTACTTTTTTTTCTGGAAAATAAAGAGCAAGATATTGTCTTTACTCTAAATAATTCAAAGTCTAGTTACCAAGTTACATTAAAATTAGTGCAAGAAGGGAGGAGGAGAAGAATTCAAACTCTTACCACCTACTACATGCCAGGTTTTATGGTTAGAAATGTACAAACACCCTTTTATATATTCTTCATAAATACAGGAGGAAGGTATTACTGTTCTAACTGAATAGATGAAGAAACTGAAAGAATGAGAGTGTAAAAACCTTCTCCAAATCACAGAACTAATAAGTTGTGACCCCAAGTTTTGACACTACCTCAGTTTAATGACAAAATGAGCATACAAAGCAAGGAAGAGGCCATGTTCATAAGAAGTATTTTGTATACTCCATTTCCACTTTCTGCTCTTATTTTTCGTATGTTTTGCCATTTTTTATCTATACAGGATCTTGTAAATGATATTAAAGGAGTTTTTTGATAATTACTCATATTCTTTAATCTTGAGACCTCTAAACTATTATTCTTTATATATTTAAGGAACATATAGCAGACTTTATAAATTCTGAGGTTTCTTTTTCTGCCAGAAAGAGTTCTGAGAAGTACTTAGCAACCTACCTGGATACTTTATTAGATGATTAATAAAGTGTCATTCTTGGAGAATTAAGGTCAAATTTTATATTCAGATTCTTTATTATTTAAAAATTACATCACATATATTCATTACCCAAGTAAACAAAGTTATATTCCTTTCCACAATATTTAGATTTGGGGTATAACAGTTAAAAGTAAAAGAATGTTGTCAGAGGTTAAAAGTCTCAGACTTAATAAAACTATCACATAGGAGAATAAACCCCAAGAAAGGAGGCAAGGGCTTATAAAAGCACTCAATTTAGGGGGAAAAAATCGCATAGAATCATACATATAATAATCACTTTGCAACTATACATATAAAAACAGGAATGTTCTATAGAGACAGTATATTTTTGATTCATTTCCTTAAAGCTTTTAAATATTTAGAAATTTCAAAGATAATTAGGTGAATTGGAAAACAACTTACCTAGATGGTAGCTCAGATCACAAAGCTTATTTCTTCTTTGGTATTATTCATTGAACTTAGGTAAGAGGCTCAGATTCTGGGCCTGATCAATGGTCCATTTCATGTCTTCTTGTCTATAAACATAGCTAATTCATCAGGGAGTATTTATTCAATAAAAATTCATTTCCCAGATATTTTAAAATTGATTTGGGGCTCCACATAAACTAGAGGTGTTAAAACCAAGTTACATTATAAAGAAGATTACCTTGGAAAAAATTTACAGATGTTTTCTGGTAAGGTCCTGGGCTTGCTCTGGTTTCTTTCTTTGTAAGGCTTGGCTGGCTGATTTTGGAAAATAATCTAGTATCCTTTCAATACATAGTATCATCTCCTGTTTATTTATTCACTAATTTACCACTAATTTACTTTATCCAGAATTTCTTTCTATTAATTAAATAAGAAGAATCTTAACTAATACAGTAAGATATATGCCCATTTTTGATGAAAATATTTGGCTCATTGAAAAATACAAATATTATAAGAATTAACTTTCAAACACAAACTATACCACATTAACATTTCAAGTAACATAGAACTTTTCAGAATATTAAGCAGTTTCAGTTTTTAAAATGCATTGAATGTACACTTTTTCTCCTGTTTCCTCCCTATATCCAGCAAAATTCTTAATAATAAGAATTTTTTATAAAGGACAAAAACTATCAGGGGAAAAAAAAAGTATAAGAAGGAGAAATTATAACCTTAAAATTTTGGAAGCAGGGAGCAGATGTGGCTCAAGTAGTTGAGTGCCTGCTCCCCACATAGGAGGTCCTGGTTTGGTTCCTATTGCCTCCTAAAAGCAAAGAAACAAGCAATAAACAAACAAATGAAAAAAACA